>VHQL01000248.1:41767-94277 GCA_014673565.1 Sebastes schlegelii
CCTCAACACACACCGCAGAACACATGTTAACCGCCCTACCACACATACAGCCACAACCATGGACACACAGCATACATCCACACTCAATCACCCACCAGATGCACACACCAGAATGCTCAGCAAACAATATTTCAAAATCATACAGGCCTTACACCACAAACACATAGCAGATACAGCCATTTCCACACAAACATTTCCACCTGGGATGATGAGGCAGGTTCACAAACTCTCAGATTTCATAAAGCCATCCACACCCACAGAACACACACGCAGCCAAATTCAGGCCAACACCATCAACTGGATGCATACTACCATGATCATCCTACAACAACACTATCAGTCGACCATACACACCCTCACCAACATCACCCATAGCCCCCTGGCCCTCCAAATAGCCATTGGTTGGGCCAGGAAGCGCTATGGCCACAGATTGAGACAGGAAACCATACATTCACTACAACACACCTTCAACACACAACACACCTCCTCTCAACCCCCTCCCAAGTCTACCCTCAGGTCGGACGGCTCTCTGTCCCCGATCCCGGAGCTCTCGGATGAGGTGGACTTCCCACCCCTGCCCGCCCCGCAGAGGCCCCCCCTTTCCCTTGGATCTCAACACATCACCCGACACCACCAGCAGTCAAACCAGGAACCCCTGCTCCCTACCCCACCACCAACTCGAGGACCCATTCCTGCACCAAACCAGCCCCCACCGGACCCACCACAGGCCCCCCGTCCACAGAAACAACTTACCATATCCTTTACCAAACGGACCCCTCCCTCCTCAGCACCTGCCCCTTCACTGCCCCGGACACCCAAACAGGTCCCCGGTCCAGTACAAACCTCATCTCCACTTCCACAGCGGACCAAGAGGATCTCCTGGGGGCCCAACCAGACTACCCAGGAGATCAGCCCCATCTACCCTGCTAACCAGAAGGCCCTCAGCCTGGACATAATAACATCCCCCACCATTCACAGTAAGCACAACCTTGCAGCCATAACCATTGACACCATCTCTCCTCTCCCTCTCACACCCACAGGTGGCGCTGGTGACCGGACTGGCCTTGTCGGGCGGCGGGCCCCAATTGAGCAGCTGCAGGAGGCTATACCCATGATGACTGGGACTCCAAAGGCTAACACTGCCACCTTGAAAGCCCTTTCTGAGCCCTCCACTCAGCACTCTTTTGGGGTCGCGCCGTCTGCCTTGGCCTCTCTGGAAGCCAGCGCTACCACAGGTCTGGATTCCACCCAAGAACCCACCTACAACCCCTCCTTCGACCCCGACATAAGCTACCCCCCAGGCCCCTGTATACCCACCTGCCACAACACCAGACCCGACGATTGGACCATCACAACACAGGCGACATACTTGGTATTGGGCGATGACCAAATCAGCAAATTCCCATCTCACTCCAACACGGATCTACAACTCGACAGCTACCCCTCTGCCAACTTCCGGAAATTCATCAAGCTTCTTAGAAGGACATCACCCAACCCCGACATTTTATTCGTCTTCCTCGCAGTTGGCCTTAATGACAGGATCCAGGACCCCAAGGACGCTGTCAAACAACTACAAGCCATGCTGAGATATGCATATGTCGCCTTCCCTGTCGCCGATGTATATGTACCCCTCATCAACTTCTCCCCAAACCTCAGCCCCGAACACAAGAGCACCCTCACCCACATCAACAATGTCATCAGCACTCTGCAACATATCCCTGCTATCCCACCCCAGGACTTCATAACAGAATCGGACAATCTCACCTGGACGCCCACCACAGCCAAGTTCATCCTCAGCCAGTTGCGTCAGTACTTCCTCATCCATTAATTCCTAACCTTAACCCTTACCCACCCTCTTATCCTAACCCTAACCCCCTACCTGAACCCCAAACCTACCTTCTTACCCTAACCCTAACCCTAACCCCCTACTTGAACCCCAACCCCCTAACCTTACCCTGACCCTTCCTTCTTACCCTAACCTTACCCTGACCCTACATTCTTACCCTAACCCCTACCCTCCCTCTTACCCTAACCCTAAACCTTACCCTGACCCTACCTTCTTACCCTAACCTTACCCTGACCCTACTTTCTTACCCTAACCCCTACCCACCCTCTTACCCTAACCCTAAACCTTACCCTGACCCCAGCCCTAACCCCAACCACATCCTGGTCCTCAGCCTCATCTGGGAGTCGAACCCGGGTCTCCCGGGGCGGAGAGCTGCTCCGACCACCTCACCTATCCATCCCGACAGGAACAGGAACCAGCTCTCACACACATAGCATCATACAGCCACACACACTTACAGACAGATCTTTAGGCCCGTGCAAATAAACCTCCACCGGATCCATCAACCCCAACCATAACCCAAACCTAACCCTAACCCTCTTGAAGCAGTAAACAAGGAGAAGTCTTCATCGAGGGTAAGTCACTTCCAAGCTAGCGCGAGCAGCTAGCGCCGGCCGCTAGCGCGAGCAGCTAGCGCTAGCAATTAGCACGCGGCTAATTAGCAACCCATATCTCCTGAACCGAAAGTTGTAGACACTTGGAAATGTGCTCTTTCTGACATAATTCGGCCACGCTGAACACGCCTGTCTTGGTCCTGAGTCTCCTACGAACTTCCGTTCCCGAGATAAAACACAATCCCACTCAGGGAAATGGCACAAAAAAAAACGAGAAAAAAAAAAAAAATGTTCACTACAAACCGATACCAATCGACTCAGAATTGCCTGAAACGTGCTCCTAGACACTTTCTGGGGGTCGTTTTTTTGCCTCAACACTTAGTCAAATTTTCACCCGCGTGCGTCCCATTAGCGAACAATGGGCGAACGTTTTTCAAGTATATCTCCAGAACCGAACGTCGTAGAGACTTGGAAATGAGCTCCGTCTGCCATAATTCGGCCACGCTGAACACGCCTGACTTGAATCTGAGTCTCTACGACCTTCCGTTCCCGAGATACAACAAAATTCCACTCGAGCCCTAACCAAAATGTGCAATAACTCGAGAACGAAAGGTTGTAGAGACTCAGGACCAAGACCAGCGTACTCAAGGAGCCCTAAAATACTAAACAAAACTGATCCCGAGTCTTTACGACATTCCGTTCCAAAGATATAGCCCAAAACCCACTCGAGCCCTTTTCCAGATGAAGTTTTTATCCCCTTAACCTAACCCTAACCCTAACCCTAACCCCTAACCCTAACCCCTAACCCTAACCCTAACCCTAACCCTAACCCTAACCCTAACCCTAACCCTAACCCTAACCCTAACCCTAACCCTAACCCTAACCCTAACCCTAACCCTAACCCTAAACCCTAACCCTAACCCTAACCCTAACCCTAACCCTAACCCTAACCCTAACCCTAAACCCTAAACCCTAAACCCTAAACCCTAACCCTAACCCTAACCCCTAACCCTAACCCTAACCCTAACCCTAACCCTAACACACCAAGCATCATACAGCCACACACACCTACACACAGATCTTTAGGCCAGTGCAAATAAACCTCTACCGGATCCATCAACCCCAACCATAACCCAAACCTAACCCTAACCCTAACCCTAACCCTAACCCAACCCTAACCCTAACCCTAACCCTAACCCCAACCCCAACCCCAACCCCTAACCCTAACCCTAACCCTAACCCTAACCCTAACCCCAACCCCTAACCCTAACCCTAACCCTAACCCTAACCCTAACACTTTTTACATAACTGTATGATGCACAAAATGCTTTGTTCCACTGTCTCCTCCCCCCTCCCCTCTTCCACACCCCCTGTTGGACCAATCAAACACAACAACCAGTTTTCCCTCCAAAATTCAAATTCAAACCTGCCTCGTCATCCTATCACAGGACACCACCAGAAATCAGACATACTGATTGGGTAGTTGAGGCTTGCGGGAGGGACCCACACCCCTTCCTGCAAGACTTAACTGCCCACAGAGCTGTGCCGGCACTCACACAACTCCTCTGATGAAGCAGCAACTCTGCGAAACGTCAGGAACCACTCGACGGCACAGGACACCTTCACTCTTTTATTAGCCTTTTAAGTACACCATTGTGTTTTATTGTTGTTTTTTATTCTGGTTTTAATTTTCTTAAAAAATTTTAACCTATTAAAGTCAATTACCTTTTTAAATCGTCTGTGGAGGGCTCTACCAGGCTGCACTCTGGCCTAGCTTTCAGGCCTCCATTTTATCCAAACACACGGACTTCTGCACCTAACAAACAATTTGCAGAACTGTTTTTTGGAAAGCCTCTCCTCCAAGCTGTCTCAGCAGATCCACCGGGAAACTCCTACCACATCCACCTTCCAGGAGATACACCAAGCCACTTTCAAGGCCTACCCCGGAACCCACCCAAAAGGACCAGCAAACCAGAGACCTCCACCTGCAATACCTAGGTAAGAGCCCACACAATTTTTAGACGATTAACAAATGTTTTTACACAGAGGAAAGGATGTGCCCTCGAGTGGCAGAGGTAAGTCGGTACAGCTCTCACACACACACACTACACCACAACCACTCATGTCCCTCAACACACACCGCAGAACACATGTTAACCGCCCTACCACACATACAGCCACAACCATGGACACACAGCATACATCCACACTCAATCACCCACCAGATGCACACACCAGAATGCTCAGCAAACAATATTTCAAAATCATACAGGCCTTACACCACAAACACATAGCAGATACAGCCATTTCCACACAAACATTTCCACCTGGGATGATGAGGCAGGTTCACAAACTCTCAGATTTCATAAAGCCATCCACACCCACAGAACACACACGCAGCCAAATTCAGGCCAACACCATCAACTGGATGCATACTACCATGATCATCCTACAACAACACTATCAGTCGACCATACACACCCTCACCAACATCACCCATAGCCCCCTGGCCCTCCAAATAGCCATTGGTTGGGCCAGGAAGCGCTATGGCCACAGATTGAGACAGGAAACCATACATTCACTACAACACACCTTCAACACACAACACACCTCCTCTCAACCCCCTCCCAAGTCTACCCTCAGGTCGGACGGCTCTCTGTCCCCGATCCCGGAGCTCTCGGATGAGGTGGACTTCCCACCCCTGCCCGCCCCGCAGAGGCCCCCCCTTTCCCTTGGATCTCAACACATCACCCGACACCACCAGCAGTCAAACCAGGAACCCCTGCTCCCTACCCCACCACCAACTCGAGGACCCATTCCTGCACCAAACCAGCCCCCACCGGACCCACCACAGGCCCCCCGTCCACAGAAACAACTTACCATATCCTTTACCAAACGGACCCCTCCCTCCTCAGCACCTGCCCCTTCACTGCCCCGGACACCCAAACAGGTCCCCGGTCCAGTACAAACCTCATCTCCACTTCCACAGCGGACCAAGAGGATCTCCTGGGGGCCCAACCAGACTACCCAGGAGATCAGCCCCATCTACCCTGCTAACCAGAAGGCCCTCAGCCTGGACATAATAACATCCCCCACCATTCACAGTAAGCACAACCTTGCAGCCATAACCATTGACACCATCTCTCCTCTCCCTCTCACACCCACAGGTGGCGCTGGTGACCGGACTGGCCTTGTCGGGCGGCGGGCCCCAATTGAGCAGCTGCAGGAGGCTATACCCATGATGACTGGGACTCCAAAGGCTAACACTGCCACCTTGAAAGCCCTTTCTGAGCCCTCCACTCAGCACTCTTTTGGGGTCGCGCCGTCTGCCTTGGCCTCTCTGGAAGCCAGCGCTACCACAGGTCTGGATTCCACCCAAGAACCCACCTACAACCCCTCCTTCGACCCCGACATAAGCTACCCCCCAGGCCCCTGTATACCCACCTGCCACAACACCAGACCCGACGATTGGACCATCACAACACAGGCGACATACTTGGTATTGGGCGATGACCAAATCAGCAAATTCCCATCTCACTCCAACACGGATCTACAACTCGACAGCTACCCCTCTGCCAACTTCCGGAAATTCATCAAGCTTCTTAGAAGGACATCACCCAACCCCGACATTTTATTCGTCTTCCTCGCAGTTGGCCTTAATGACAGGATCCAGGACCCCAAGGACGCTGTCAAACAACTACAAGCCATGCTGAGATATGCATATGTCGCCTTCCCTGTCGCCGATGTATATGTACCCCTCATCAACTTCTCCCCAAACCTCAGCCCCGAACACAAGAGCACCCTCACCCACATCAACAATGTCATCAGCACTCTGCAACATATCCCTGCTATCCCACCCCAGGACTTCATAACAGAATCGGACAATCTCACCTGGACGCCCACCACAGCCAAGTTCATCCTCAGCCAGTTGCGTCAGTACTTCCTCATCCATTAATTCCTAACCTTAACCCTTACCCACCCTCTTATCCTAACCCTAACCCCCTACCTGAACCCCAAACCTACCTTCTTACCCTAACCCTAACCCTAACCCCCTACTTGAACCCCAACCCCCTAACCTTACCCTGACCCTTCCTTCTTACCCTAACCTTACCCTGACCCTACATTCTTACCCTAACCCCTACCCTCCCTCTTACCCTAACCCTAAACCTTACCCTGACCCTACCTTCTTACCCTAACCTTACCCTGACCCTACTTTCTTACCCTAACCCCTACCCACCCTCTTACCCTAACCCTAAACCTTACCCTGACCCCAGCCCTAACCCCAACCACATCCTGGTCCTCAGCCTCATCTGGGAGTCGAACCCGGGTCTCCCGGGGCGGAGAGCTGCTCCGACCACCTCACCTATCCATCCCGACAGGAACAGGAACCAGCTCTCACACACATAGCATCATACAGCCACACACACTTACAGACAGATCTTTAGGCCCGTGCAAATAAACCTCCACCGGATCCATCAACCCCAACCATAACCCAAACCTAACCCTAACCCTCTTGAAGCAGTAAACAAGGAGAAGTCTTCATCGAGGGTAAGTCACTTCCAAGCTAGCGCGAGCAGCTAGCGCCGGCCGCTAGCGCGAGCAGCTAGCGCTAGCAATTAGCACGCGGCTAATTAGCAACCCATATCTCCTGAACCGAAAGTTGTAGACACTTGGAAATGTGCTCTTTCTGACATAATTCGGCCACGCTGAACACGCCTGTCTTGGTCCTGAGTCTCCTACGAACTTCCGTTCCCGAGATAAAACACAATCCCACTCAGGGAAATGGCACAAAAAAAAACGAAAAAAAAAAAAAAAATGTTCACTACAAACCGATACCAATCGACTCAGAATTGCCTGAAACGTGCTCCTAGACACTTTCTGGGGGTCGTTTTTTTGCCTCAACACTTAGTCAAATTTTCACCCGCGTGCGTCCCATTAGCGAACAATGGGCGAACGTTTTTCAAGTATATCTCCAGAACCGAACGTCGTAGAGACTTGGAAATGAGCTCCGTCTGCCATAATTCGGCCACGCTGAACACGCCTGACTTGAATCTGAGTCTCTACGACCTTCCGTTCCCGAGATACAACAAAATTCCACTCGAGCCCTAACCAAAATGTGCAATAACTCGAGAACGAAAGGTTGTAGAGACTCAGGACCAAGACCAGCGTACTCAAGGAGCCCTAAAATACTAAACAAAACTGATCCCGAGTCTTTACGACATTCCGTTCCAAAGATATAGCCCAAAACCCACTCGAGCCCTTTTCCAGATGAAGTTTTTATCCCCTTAACCTAACCCTAACCCTAACCCTAACCCTAACCCTCTAACCCTCTAACCCTAACCCTAACCCTAACCCTAACCCTCTAACCCCTAACCCTAACCCTAACCCTAACCCTAACCCCTAACCCTAACCCTAACCCTAACCCTAACCCCTAACCCTAACCCTAACCCTAACCCTAACCCCAACCCCAACCCTAACCCTAACCCTCTTGAAGCAGTAAACAAGGAGAAGTCTTCATCGAGGGTAAGTCACTTCCAAGCTAGCGCGAGCAGCTAGCGCCGGCCGCTAGCGCGAGCAGCTAGCGCTAGCAATTAGCACGCGGCTAATTAGCAACCCATATCTCCTGAACCGAAAGTTGTAGACACTTGGAAATGTGCTCTTTCTGACATAATTCGGCCACGCTGAACACGCCTGTCTTGGTCCTGAGTCTCCTACGAACTTCCGTTCCCGAGATAAAACACAATCCCACTCAGGGAAATGGCACAAAAAAAAACGAGAAAAAAAAAAAAATGTTCACTACAAACCGATACCAATCGACTCAGAATTGCCTGAAACGTGCTCCTAGACACTTTCTGGGGGTCGTTTTTTTGCCTCAACACTTAGTCAAATTTTCACCCGCGTGCGTCCCATTAGCGAACAATGGGCGAACGTTTTTCAAGTATATCTCCAGAACCGAACGTCGTAGAGACTTGGAAATGAGCTCCGTCTGCCATAATTCGGCCACGCTGAACACGCCTGACTTGAATCTGAGTCTCTACGACCTTCCGTTCCCGAGATACAACAAAATTCCACTCGAGCCCTAACCAAAATGTGCAATAACTCGAGAACGAAAGGTTGTAGAGACTCAGGACCAAGACCAGCGTACTCAAGGAGCCCTAAAATACTAAACAAAACTGATCCCGAGTCTTTACGACATTCCGTTCCAAAGATATAGCCCAAAACCCACTCGAGCCCTTTTCCAGATGAAGTTTTTATCCCCTTAACCTAACCCTAACCCTAACCCTCTAACCCTAACCCTAACCCTAACCCTCTAACCCTCTAACCCTAACCCTAACCCTAACCCTAACCCCTAACCCTAACCCTAACCCTAACCCTAACCCTAACCCTAACCCCAACCCTAACCCTAACCCTCTTGAAGCAGTAAACAAGGAGAAGTCTTCATCGAGGGTAAGTCACTTCCAAGCTAGCGCGAGCAGCTAGCGCCGGCCGCTAGCGCGAGCAGCTAGCGCTAGCAATTAGCACGCGGCTAATTAGCAACCCATATCTCCTGAACCGAAAGTTGTAGACACTTGGAAATGTGCTCTTTCTGACATAATTCGGCCACGCTGAACACGCCTGTCTTGGTCCTGAGTCTCCACGAACTTCCGTTCCCGAGATAAAACACAATCCCACTCAGGGAAATGGCACAAAAAAAAACGAGAAAAAAAAAAAAATGTTCACTACAAACCGATACCAATCGACTCAGAATTGCCTGAAACGTGCTCCTAGACACTTTCTGGGGGTCGTTTTTTTGCCTCAACACTTAGTCAAATTTTCACCCGCGTGCGTCCCATTAGCGAACAATGGGCGAACGTTTTTCAAGTATATCTCCAGAACCGAACGTCGTAGAGACTTGGAAATGAGCTCCGTCTGCCATAATTCGGCCACGCTGAACACGCCTGACTTGAATCTGAGTCTCTACGACCTTCCGTTCCCGAGATACAACAAAATTCCACTCGAGCCCTAACCAAAATGTGCAATAACTCGAGAACGAAAGGTTGTAGAGACTCAGGACCAAGACCAGCGTACTCAAGGAGCCCTAAAATACTAAACAAAACTGATCCCGAGTCTTTACGACATTCCGTTCCAAAGATATAGCCCAAAACCCACTCGAGCCCTTTTCCAGATGAAGTTTTTATCCCCTTAACCTAACCCTAACCCTAACCCTAACCCTAACCCTAACCCTACACACAGATCTTTAGGCCAGTGCAAACAAACCTCTACCGGATCCATCAACCCCAACCATAACCCAAACCTAACCCTAACCCTAAACCCTAACCCTAACCCTCTAACCCTAACCCTAACCCTAACCCTAACCCTCTAATACTGGGTGACGCCAACATTAACATATTCCCACCTCACCCAAACCCGGATATACAAATCGACAGCTACCCCTCTGCCAACTTCTGGAAATTCTACAAGCTTTTTAAAAGGACAGCCCCCAACCCCACCACTGAAACCGTCATCCTCGCAGTTGGCCTCAATGACATGACAGGACAGGACCCCAAGATCACCGGCAGACAACTAAAAGACATGGTCAGACATGCAGAGGTCGCCTTCCCTAACGCCGCTATATTTCTACCCCTCATCAACTACTCCCTAAACCTCATACCCATCTACAGGCGCAACCTCAAATACATCAACTTGGTCATCAGTACTCTCCAACATATCCCTGCAATCCCACCCCAGGACTTCACAACAGAATCCGACGGTCTCACCTGGACGCCTACCACAGCCAGGCTCATCCTCTCACAGTGGCTTCACTTCCTCACCAATTAACCCTCTCATCCTAACCCTAACCTCTAACCTCTACCCACCCTCTTACCCTAACCCTAACCCCCAACCTGACCCAACCTTCTTACCCTAACCTCCACCCACCCTCTTACCCTTACCCTAACCTCTACCCACCCTCTTACCCTAACCCCAACCCCCTACTTGAACCCCAACCCCCTAACCCTTACCCTGACCCTACCCCTAACCTTACCCTGACCCAACCTTCTTACCCTAACCCTAAACCTTACCCTGACCCCAGCCCTAACCCCAACCACATCCTGGTCCTCAGCCTCATCTGGGAGTCGAACCCGGGTCTCCCGGGGCGGAGAGCTGCTCCGACCACCTCACCTATCCATCCCGACAGGAACCAGCTCTCTCACACACAAAGCATCATACAGCCACACACACCTACACACAGATCTTTAGGCCAGTGCAAACAAACCTCTACCGGATCCATCAACCCCAACCATAACCCAAACCTAACCCAGCCAGTGCCACTGATCTGTTCTTATTACACTTTTTTATTTATTTATTCATTTTATTGTTTTTAACACTTTTACATATCTGTATGATGCACAAAATGCTTTGTTCCACTGTCTCCTCCCCCCTTCCACACCCCCTGTTGGACCAATCAAACACAACAACCAGTTTTCCCTCCAAAATTCAAACTCAAACCTGCCTCATCATCCTATCACAGGACACCACCAGAAATCAGACATACTGATTGGGCAGTTGAGGCTTGCAGGAAGGACCCACACCCCTTCCTGCAACACTTAACTGCCCACAGAGCTGTGCCGGCACTCACACAACTCCTCTGATGAAGCAGCAACCCTGCGAAACGTCAGGAACCACTCGACGGCACAGGACACCTTTCACTCTTTTATTAGCCTTTTAAGTACACCATTGTGTTTTATTGTTGTCTTTTATTCTGGTTTTAATTTTCTTAAAAATTTTTAACCTATTAAAGTTAAATACCTTTTTAAATCGTCTGTGGAGGGCTCTACCAGGCTGCACTCTGGCCTAGCTCTCAGGCCTCCATTTTCTTCCAACACATGGACTTCTGCACCTAACAAACAATTTGCAGAACTGTTTTTTGGAAAGCCTCTCCTCCAAGCTGTCTCAGCAGATCCACCGGGAAACTCCTACCACATCCACCTTCCAGGAGATACACCAAGCCACTTTCAAGGCCTACCCCGGAACCCACCCAAAAGGACCAGCAAACCAGAGACCTCCACCTGCAATCCCTAGGTAAGAGCCCACACAATTTTTAGACGATTAACAAATGTTTTTACACAGAGGAAAGGATGTGCCCTCGAGTGGCAGAGGTAAGTCGGTACAGCTCTCACACACACACACACTACACCACAACCACTCATGTCCCTCAACACACACCGCAGAACACATGTTAACCGCCCTACCACACATACAGCCACAACCATGGACACACAGCATACATCCACACTCAATCACCCACCAGATGCACACACCAGAATGCTCAGCAAACAATATTTCAAAATCATACAGGCCTTACACCACAAACACATAGCAGATACAGCCATTTCCACACAAACATTTCCACCTGGGATGATGAGGCAGGTTCACAAACTCTCAGCTTTCATAAAGCCATCCACACCCACTGAACACACACGCAGCCAAATACAGGCCAATACTATCAACTGGATGCACACTAATATGATCATCCTGCAACAACACTATCAGTCGACCATACATACCCTCACCAACACCACCCATAACCCCCTGGCCCTCCAAATAGCCATTGGTTGGGCCAGGAAGCGCTATGGCCACAGGTTAAGACAGGAAACCATACATTCACTACAACACACCTTCAATACACAACACACCTCCTCTCAACCCCCTCCCAAGTCTACCCTCAGGTCGGACGGCTCTCTGTCCCCGATCCCGGAGCTCTCAGATGAGGTGGACTTCCCACCCCTGCCGGCCCCGCACGGGCCCCCCCTTTCCCTTGGAATCCAACTCATCACCCGACACCACCAGCAAGCTAACCGGCAACCCCTGCTCCCTACCCCACCGCCAACTCGAGGACTCATTCCTACACCCAACCAGCCCCCACCGGACCCACCGGACCCACCACAGGCCCCCCGCCCACAGAAGCAACTCACCATATCCTTCACCAAACGGACCCCTCCACCCTCAGCACCTGCCACTTCACTGCACCGGACACCCAAACAGGTCCCCGGTCCAGTAGAAACCTCATCTCCACTTCCGCAGCGGACCAAGAGGATCTCCTGGGGGCCCAACCAGACTACCCAGGAGATCAGCCCCATCTACCCTGCTAACCAGAAGACCCCCAGCCTGGATACAATAACATCCCCCACCGTTCACAGTAAGCACAACCTTGCAGTCATAACCACTGACATCATCTCTCCTTTCCCTCTCACACCCACAGGTGGCGCTGGTGACCAGGCTGGCCTTGTCGGGCGGCAGGCCCCAATTGAGCAGCTGCAGGAGGCTACACCCATGATGATTGGGACTCCAAAGGCTAACACTGCCACTCTGAAAGCCCTATCTGAGCCCTCCACTCAGCACTCTTTTGGGGTCGCGCCGCCTGCCTTGGCCTCTCTGGAAGCCAGCGCTACCACAGGTCTGGAATCCAACACCACGGA
This sequence comes from Sebastes schlegelii, assembly GCA_014673565.1. Lineage (NCBI taxonomy): Eukaryota > Metazoa > Chordata > Actinopteri > Perciformes > Sebastidae > Sebastes > Sebastes schlegelii. The sequence goes on from VHQL01000248.1 coordinate 54,625, forward strand.
ACTCTTCACCTACACCCCCACCTTCGACCCCAACAGAAGCTACTCCCCAGGCCCCTGTATACCCACCTGCCACGACAACGGACCCGAAAAATGGACCATTACAACACGGACAGCATATGTGGTATTAGGTGACGCAAACATCAGCAAATTCCCATCCCACTCAAACCCGGACCTACAACTTGACAGCTACCCCTATGCCAACTTCCGTCACTTCCACAAACTCTTCAAAAGGACAGCACCCAACCCCACCACTGCAACCATCATCCTCGCAGTTGGCTTCAACGACAGATTCCAGGACCCCAAGGACGCCGGCAAACAACTCAAAGCCATGCTCAGACATGCATACATCGCCTTCCCCAATGCTGAAATATATGTACCCCTCATCAATTTCTCCCCAAACCTCAGCCCCGAATACAAGTGCACCCTCAAATACATCAACAAGGTCATCAGCACTCTTCAACATATCCCTGCAATCCCACCCCAGGACTTCATAACGGAACCCAATAATCTCATCTGGACGCCTATCACTGCCAAACTCATCCTCAGACAGTGGCGTCAGTTCCTCATCATTTAACTCCGAACCCACCCTCTCATCCTAACCCTAACCCTACCCCCCTACCTGTACCCCAAACCCTCTAACCTTACCCTGACCCTAACCCCCTACCTGAACCCCAACCTCTACCCACCCTCTTACCCTAACCCTAACCTCTACCCACCCTCTTACCCTAACCCTAACCTCTACCCACCCTCTTACCCTAACCCTAACCTCTACCCACCCTCTTACCCTAACCCTAACCACATCCTGGTCCTCAGCCTCATCTGGGAGTCGAACCCGGGTCTCCCGGGGCGGAGAGCTGCTCCGACCACCTCACCTATCCATCCCGACAGGAACAGGAACCAGCTCTCACACACATAGCATCATACAGCCACACACACTTACAGACAGATCTTTAGGCCCGTGCAAATAAACCTCCACCGGATCCATCAACCCCAACCATAACCCAAACCTAACCCTAACCCTAACCCTAACCCCCAACCCCAACCCTAACCCTAACCCTAAACCCTAAACCCTAAACCCTAACCCTAACCCCTAACCCCTAACCCCTAACCATCCAACATGTTACTCCAGAATGTCGCTCCACCATGTCCCTCCAGAATGTACCTCCTCCTTGTCAGTCCTCCATGTCGCTCCACAATGTCACTCCTTGATTTAGCTCCTCCATGTCAATCCTCTCTGTCCATCCTCCAAGTCACTCCTTCATGTCAGTCCAGAATTTCCCTCTAGAATTTCACTCCAGAATGTCCCTCCAGAATGTCACTCCATAATTTCATTCCTCCATGTCCCTCCTCCATGTCACTCCTCAATGTCGATGCTCTATTTCACACCTCCATGTCGCACCTACGTGTCATTCCTCCCTGTCTTCCTTGTCACTCCTCCATGTAACTTCTCCATGTCGTTCCTCCATGTCAGTCCTCAATGTCGATCTTCCATGTCTCTCCTCCATGGCACTTCACCATGTCACTCCTCCTTGTCGATCCTCCTTCTCGCTCCTCAATGTCGATCCTCCATGTCACTCTTCCATGTTGATCTTCCATATCGCTCCTCCTTGTCTCTCCAGAATGTCGCTCCTCCATGTCACTCCAGAATGTCGCTCCACCATGTCACTCCAGAATGTCCCTCCTCGTTGTAAGTCCTCCATGTCGCTCCACGATGTCGCTCCTCCATGTGGCTCCTCCATGTATCTCCTTCCGGTCGCTCCTCCTTGTCGATCCTCCAAATCGCTCCTCCATGTCAATCCTTCATGTCACTCCTCCATTTTGATCCTACATGTTCCTCCTCCATGTCGATCTTCCATGTCACTCCTCCATGTCTCTCCATAATGTCGCTCCTCCATGTCGATCCTCCAGGTCAATCCTTCTAGTTACTCCTCCATGTAACTCCGCAATGTTGCTCCTCCATGTCACTCCTCCCTTTCTTCCATGTCAATACTCCATGTCACTCCCCCATCTCACTCCTCCATGTCGCTCATCCATGTAGATCCTTAATGTTGCTCCTACATGTCGCTCCTCCTTGTCACTCCTCCATGTAACTACGCAATGTTGATCCTCCATGTCACTCCTCTATATCTTCCATGTCACTCGACCATGTCGCTCCCCCATCTCACTGCTCCATGTCACTCCTCCATGTAGATCCTACATGTTTCCATGTCTCTCCATAATGTCGCTCCTCCATGTCAAACCAGAATGTCGCACCACCATGTCCCTCCATGTCACTCCTCCATGTCGATCCTCCAGGTCAATCCTTCTAGTTACTCCTCCATGTAACTTCTCCATGTCGTTCCTCCATGTCAGTCCTCAATGTCGATCTTCCATGTCTCTCCTCCATGGCACTTCACCATGTCACTCCTCCTTGTGGATCCTCCTTCTCGCTCCTCAATGTCGATCCTCCATGTCACTCTTCCATGTTGATCTTCCATATCGCTCCTCCTTGTCTCTCCAGAATGTCGCTCCTCCATGTCACTCCAGAATGTCGCTCCACCATGTCACTCCAGAATGTCCCTCCTCGTTGTAAGTCCTCCATGTCGCTCCACGATGTCGCTCCTCCATGTGGCTCCTCGATGTATCTCCTTCCGGTCGCTCCTCCTTGTCGATCCTCCAAATCGCTCCTCCATGTCAATCCTTCATGTCACTCCTCCATTTTGATCCTACATGTTACTCCTCCATGTCGATCTTCCATGTCACTCCTCCATGTCTCTCCATAATGTCGCTCCTCCATGTCGATCCTCCAGGTCAATCCTTCTAGTTACTCCTCCATGTAACTCCGCAATGTTGCTCCTCCATGTCACTCCTCCCTTTCTTCCATGTCAATACTCCATGTCACTCCCCCATCTCACTCCTCCATGTCGCTCATCCATGTAGATCCTTAATGTTGCTCCTACATGTCGCTCCTCCTTGTCACTCCTCCATGTAACTACGCAATGTTGATCCTCCATGTCACTCCTCTATATCTTCCATGTCACTCGACCATGTCGCTCCCCCATCTCACTGCTCCATGTCACTCCTCCATGTAGATCCTACATGTTTCCATGTCTCTCCATAATGTCGCTCCTCCATGTCAAACCAGAATGTCGCACCACCATGTCCCTCCATGTCACTCCTCCATGTCGATCCTCCAGGTCAATCCTTCTAGTTACTCCTCCATGTAACTCCGCAATGTTGCTCCTCCATGTCACTCCTCCCTTTCTTCCATGTCAATACTCCATGTCACTCCCCCATCTCACTCCTCCATGTCGCTCATCCATGTAGATCCTTAATGTTGCTCCTACATGTCGCTCCTCCTTGTCACTCCTCCATGTAACTACGCAATGTTGATCCTCCATGTCACTCCTCTATGTCTTCCATGTCACTCGACCATGTCGCTCCCCCATCTCACTCCTCCATGTCACTCCTCCATGTAGATCCTTCATGTTACTCCTCCATGTCAATCCTCCATGTCTCTCCTCCATGTCACTCCTCCATGTCACTCCTCATTGTCACTCCTCCATGTCACTACTCAATGTCGATCCTCAATGTCACTCCTGCATGTCTTCCATGTCACTTCTCCTCCATGTGACTATTCCATGTTGATTCTCCATGTCGCTCATCCCTGCTCCTCCATATCACTCCTTCTTGTTGCTCCTCCATGTCCCCCCAGAATGTCCCTCCAGAAAGAAACTCCAGAATGTCATTCCTCCATATACATCCTCCATGTCATTCATCTATATCGATCCTCTATTTCACACCTTCATGTCACCCCTCCATATCACTCCTCCTTGTTTTCCATGTCACTCCTCCATGTCGATCCTCTATTTCGCTCCTCCATGTCGCTCCTCCATTTCACTCCTTCATGTCACTCCAGAATGTCGCTCCTCCAAGTCATTCCTCCATGTTGATCCTCCATGTCGAAACTGCATGTATATCCTCGATGTCACTGCTCCATATCGATCCTCCATGTCATTCCAGAATATCACTCCAGAATTTCACTCCGTTATGTCACTGCTCCATGTCGCTCATCCATGTTGATCCTCCATGTCGATACTCCATGTATCTCCTCCGTGTCACTGCTCCATGTATCTCCTCCATGTCACTGCTCCATGTCGATCCTCCATGTCATTCCAGAATATCACTCCAGAATTTTACTCCGGAATGTCACTGCTCCATGTCGCTCCCCCATGTCGATCCTTCATGTCGATCCTCCATATAGAAACTACAAGTCACTCTAGGATTTCACACCAGAATTTAGCTGTAGAATGTCACTCCTCCATGTCAGTCCTCCTTGTCAATACGCAATGTCGACTCTTCCATGTTGAGCCTCCATGTCAATCCTCCATGTCACTCCTCCTTGTTGCTCCTCCATGTCTATCCTCAATGTCGCTCCTCCATGTCGATCCTCCATGTCATTCCTCCATGTCGATCTTCCATGTCGCTCCTCCATGTCACTCCGGGATGTCCCTCCTCCATGTCACTCCAGAATGTCGCTCCAACATGTCGATCCTCTATTTCACTCCTCCATGTCACTCCTCCCTGTCATCCATTTCACTCCTGCATTTTACTCCTCCATGTCAATCCTATATGTCACTCCTCCATGTTGCTCCACCATGTCACTCCACCATGTAACGACTCAATGTTGATCCTTCATGTCACTCCTCCATGTCTTCCATGTCACTCGACCGTGTCGCTCCTCCATGTCACTTCTCCCTGTCGATCCTCCATGTCGCTCCTCCTTGCTCCTCCATTTCACTCCTTCATGTCGTTCTTCCATATCACTACTCAATGTTGATCCTCCATGTCAATCCTCCATATCTTCCATGTCACTCCCCCATGTACGTCCTCCATGTAGATCCTTCATGTTACTCCTATATGTCAATCCTCCATATCTCTCATCAATGTCCCTCCAGAATGTCCCTGCAAAATGTCACTCCTCCATGTCGCTCCTCTTTGACGCTACTCCATGTCACTTAATAATGTCGCTCCTCCATGTCACTCCAGAATGTCTTCAATGTCACTCGACCGTGTCGCTCCTCCATATCACTCCTTCAAGTCGATCTTCCATGTCAATCCTTCATGTCGCTCTGTCATGTCACACCAGAATTTAACTACAGAATGTTACTCCTCCATGTCCTTCCTCCATGTCGCTCCTCCATGTCACTCCAGAATGTCCCTCCAGAATGTCACTCCTCCATATACCTCCTACATGTCACTCCTCAATGTCGATCCTCTATTTTGCTCCTCCATGTCGCTCCTCCATGTAACTTCTCCCTGTCTTCCATGTCACTCCTCCATGTAACTCCTCCATGTCAATCCTTCATGTCACTCCGCCATGTTGCTCCTCCATGTCACCCCTCCGTCTTCCATGTCACTCCTCCATGTCAGTCCTCCATGTCGATCCGTCATGCCATTTCTCCATGTAGATCCTACATGTTACTCCTCCATGTCGATCTTCCATGTCAATCCTTCATGTCACTCCTCCATGTCGCTCCTCCATGTCACTCCAGAATGTCGCTCCAACATGTCGCTCCTCCAAGTCACTCCTCCATGTTGATCGTCCATGTCAATACTCCATGTTGCTCCTCCTTGTCACTCCTCTATGTCTTCCATGTCACTCCTCCATGTTGATCCTCTATTTTGTAACTCCATTTCACTCCTCCCTGTCATCCACGTCACTCCTCCATTTTACTCCTCAATGTCAATCCTTTATGTCAATCGTCCATGTCGCTCCTCCATGTCACTCCTCCATGTCGATCCTCCATGTCACTCCTCCATGTAACACTTCCATGTCACTCCTCCATGTCACCGCTCCATGTCGATCGTCCATTTTGATCCTCCATGTTGCTCCACCATGTCACTCCACCATGTCTTCAATGTCACTCCCCCATGTAACTCCTCCATGTCACTCCTCAATGCTGATCCTTCATGTTACTCCTCTATGTCAATCCTCCATGTCGCTCCTCCCTGTCACTCCTCCATTTCGCTCCTCATTTTCACTCCTCCATGTCATTACTCAATGTCACTCCTGCATGTCTTCCATGTCACTCCTCCATGTAGCACTTTCATGTCACTGCTCCATGTCACTCCATTATATCACTGCTCAATGCCGATCTTCCATGCTCCTCCATGGCACCCCTCCATGTTGCTCCTCGATGTCATTCCTCCTTGTCCCTCCTCCATGTCACTCCTCCATCTCGATCCTCTATGTTGATCCTTCATGTCACTCCTCCATGTCGATCCTCCATGTCGATCCTACATGTCGATCCTACATGTCGCTCCTCCATGTCACTCCTCCATGTCACTCCGACATGTCACTGCTCAATGTCACTCCAGAATGTCACTCCAGAATGTGAACCGAGAATGTCGCTCCTCCATGTCCCTCCTTCCTGTGACTCCTCAATGTCACTCCTCCATGTCACTACTCCATGTCTTCCATGATACTCCTCCATGTCACTCCTGCATGTCGATCCTACATGTCACTACACCATGTTGCTCCTCCATGTCAATCCTCCATGTCTATCCCCATGTCGCTCCTCTATGTCACTCCTCCATGTCACTCCTTCATATCACTGCTCCATGTCGATCCTCCATGTCAATTCTCCATATCAGTTCTCAATTTCATTCCTCCATGTCACTCCTCCATGCCGATCATACATGTCGCTCATCCTTACTCCTCCATGTTATACTTCCATATCGCTCCTCCAATGTCACTCCAGAATGTCACTCCTCCATGTCACTCCTTCATATCACTGCTCCATGTCGCTCCTCCATGTCATTCCTCATGTCGATACTCCATGTCACTCCTCCATTTCACTCCTCCATGTTGCTCTTCCATGTAGAACCTACATGTCGCTCCTCCATGTCGATCCTCCATGTCACACATCCTTGCTCCTCCATTTCACTCCTCCATGTCGCTACTCCATGTCAATCCAGAATCTCCCTCCTCCATGTCGCTCCCCTATGTCGCTCCTCCATGTAGCTTTTTCATTTCAGTCCTTCATGTCGATGAACAACGTCACACCTCCATGTCACTCCTGCATGTCGATCCTACATGTCGCTCCTCCATGTCACTCATCCATGTCTTCCATGTCAATCATTCATGTCACTCCTCCATGTCACTCCTTCATATCACTGCTCCATGTCGCTCCTCCATGTCACTCCTCCATATCAATCCTCCATGTCATTCCTCCATGTCGATCCACCATGTCGCTCATCCTTGCTCCTCCATGTCACTCCTCCATGTCACTCAAGAATTTCGCTCCTCCATGTCACTACAGAATATCAATCCAGAAAGTAAAACTGGAATAATGCTCCACCATGTCCCTCCTTCCTGTGACTCCTCAATGTAACTCCTCCATGTCACTACTCCATGTCTTCCTTGACACTCCTCCATGTCACTCCTGCATGTCACTCCTCCATGTCAATGCTCCATGTCGATCCTCCATGTCACTTCTCCATGTCAGTCCTCAATGTCACTCCTCCATGTCGATCGTCCATGTCACTCATTCTTACTCCCCCATGTCACTCCAAAATGTCCCTCCTCCTTTGACCTCCTCCATGTTGATGCTCCATGTCACTCCTCCATTTTACTCCTCCATGTTGCTCCTCCATGTAGATCCTAGATGTTGCTCCTCCATGTCACTTCTCCATGTCTATCCTCCTTGTAGATCCTAGATTTTGCTCCTCCATGTCACTTCTCCATGTCGATCCTCCATGTCACTCCTCCAACTTGCTACTCCATGTCACTCATCCATGTCGATCCACCATTTCCCTCATCCTTGCTCCTCCATGTCACTCCACCATGTCACTCCAGAATGTTGCTCCTCTATGTCCCTCCTTCCTGTGACTCCTCCATGTCACTACTCCATGTCTTCCATGACACTCCTCTATGTCACTCCTCGATGTCGCTACTCCATGTCAATCCAAAATCTCCCTCCTCTATGTCGATCCTGCATGTCGCTCCTCCATGTCACTCCTCTATATCACTGCTTCATGCCGCTTCTCCATGTCTCCCCTCCATGTCGAGCCTCCATGTTGCTCATCCTTGATCCTCCATGTCACTCCTCTATGTCCCTCCTTCTTGTGACTCCTCAATGTAACTCCTCCATGTTAATACTCCATGTCTTTCATGACATTCCTCCATGTCACTCCTCCATGTCACTTCTGCATGTCAATCCTACATGTAACTCCTCCATGTCAATACTCCATGTCAATACTCCATGTCACTCCTCCATGTCACTTCTTCTTGTCACTCCTCAATGTCACTTCTTCTTGTCACTCCTCAATGTCACTCCTCCATGTCACTCCTCCATGTCGTTCCTCCATGTCACTTATCCTTGCTCCTCCATATCAATCATCCAAGTTGCTCCTCCATGTCACTCCTCCATGTCGCTCCTCCATGTCGCTCCTTCATGTAGAACCTACATGTCGATCCTCCATGTTGATCCTCCATGTCGCTCCTACATGTCGATAATCCATGTCACTCCTCCTTGTTGTTCCTCCATGTCACTCCTCCATTTCGCTCCTCCATGTCGCTCCTCCATGTTGATCTTCCATGTCACTCCTTCATGTTTATCCTGCAAGTCACTGCTCCATGTCACTCCTCCATCTTGCTAATTCATGTCACTCCTCCATATCAATCCTCCATGTCACTCCTCCATGTCGATCCACCATGTCGCACATCCTTGTTCCTCCATGTCACACCTCCATGTCACTCCAGAATTTTGATCCTCCATGTCACTCCAGATTGTCAACCCAGAATGTCGCTCCTCCAAGTAATTCCTCCATGTCACTCCTCCATGTCTTCCAAGACACTCCTCCATGTCACTCCTCCATGTCAATCCTGCATGTCGATGCTACATGTCACTCCTCCATGTCGCTCTTCCATGTCACTTCTCCATATCCCTCCTCCATGTCACTTCTCCATGTTGATCATCAATTGCGCTCCTCCATGTCATTCCTCCCTGTCATCCACGTCACTCCTCCATGTAATTCCGACATGTCAACCCTACATTTCACTCCTCCATGTCACTCCAGAATGTTACTCCTCCATGTCCCTCCTCCATGTCGCTTCTCCATGTCGATCCTCCATGTGATTCCTCCAAGTTTCTAGTATATGTCACTCCTACATTTCGATCCACCATGTCACTCATCCTTGCTCCTCCATGTCACTCCTCCATGCCACTCATCCATGTCTTCCATGACAATACTCCATGTCACTCATCCATGTCACTTCTCCTTGTCACTCCTCTATGTCACTCATCCATGTCGATACTCCATGTCACTCCTCCATGCTCCTCCATATCACTCCTCCTTGTCGCTCCTTCATGTCACTCCAGAATGTCGCTCCTCCATATCACTCCAGAATGTCACTCAAAAATTTCACTCCAGAATGTCACTCCAGAATTTACCTCCAGAATATCACTCCCACATGTCCTTTCTCAATGTCAATCCTCCATGTAAGTCCTCCATATCACTCCTCCATGTCGTTATTCCATGTCACTCCAAAATGTTGATCCTCCATGTCCCTCCTCCATGTCGCTCCATCATGTCCCTCCAGAATGTCCCTCCAGAATGTCACTCCAGAATGTCACTCCTCCATATACCTCCTCCATGTCACTCCTCCATGTCTATCCTCTATTTTGCTCCTCCACATCACGACTCCATGTAACTCCTCCATGTCAATCCTTCATGTCACTCCTCAATGTCATTCCTCCATTTCACTCCTCCATGTCGATCCTCCATGTCCCTCCTCCATTTCAATCCTCCATGTCGCTACTCCACATCACTCCTCTATGTCTCTTCTCTATGTCACTCCTTCATGTCCCTCCTCTATATCACTCCTCCATGTCACTCCTCCATTTCGCTCCTCCATATCGCTCCTCCATGTCACTCCTCCATGTGACTCCTCCATGTCACTCTTCTAAATCACTCCTCTATGTCACTCCTCCATGTTACTCCTCCTTCTCACTTCTCCATGTCTCTCCTCCAGGTCACTTCTCCATGTTGATCCTCCATGTCACTCCTACATGTTGCTCCTCCTTGTCGATCCTACATGTTACTCCTCCATGTCGTGCCACCATGTCACTCCAGAATGTCGTTCCTCCATATACCAGAAATTCCCTCCAGAATGCAACACCAGAATGTCAACCCTCAATGTCAGTCCTTCATGTTGCTCCTCCAAGTCGATCCTCTATCTCACGCCTCCATGTCGATCCTCCATGTAACTCCTCCATGTCGTTTCTACATTTCACTCATCCATGTCGATCCTGCATGTTGCTCCTACATGTCACTTCCATTTCACTCCTCCATGTCACTCCTCCGTTTTGATCTTCCATGTCACTCCACCTTGATCCTCTTTATCACTCCACCCTTTTGCTCCTCCATGTCACTCCAGAATGTCACTCCAGAATTTAACTCCTCCATGTCGATCCTCCATGTTGATCTTCCATGACTCTCCTCCATGTCACTCCTCCATGTCTACCATGTCATTATTTCATTGCACTCCTCCATGTCGATCCTCTATGTCGCTCCTCCATGTCACTCCTCCGTCTTCCATTTAACTCCTCCATGACACTCCTCCATTTCGCTCATCCATTTCGCTCCTCCATGTTGTTCCTCCATGTCACTCATCCATGTCACTCCTCCTTCTCGCTCCTCCATGTCATTCCGCCATTTCAATCTTCCATGTTATTCCTCCTTGTCACTCCTCCATGTCACTCCTCCATGTCGCTCCTCCACATCACTCCTCTATGTCAATCCTCCAAATCTCTCATCAATGTCTCTCCAGAATGTCACTCCAGAATTTCGCTCGTCCATGTCACTCCAGAATGTCCCTCGAGAATGTCCGTCCAAAATGTCACTCCTCCATGTAACTCCTCCATGTCGCTCCTCTTTCTCACTCCTCCAAGTCGGGTTTCCATGTCGACGTATGTCGATCCTACATGTTACTCCTCCATGTCGATCCTCCATGTCGCTCCTCCATGTCGCTCCTCCATTTCACTCCTCCATGTCACTCCAGAAAGTCGGTTCTCCAAGTCACTGATCCATGTTGATCTTCCATGTCGATACTCCATGTTGCTCCTCCATTTCACTCCTCTATGTCTTCCATGTCACTCCCCTATGTCACTCACCCATGTCACTCCTCCATGTCAATCCTCTATTTCACTCCTCCATGTCAATCCTCACTGTCATGCATGTCACTCCTCCATTTTACTCCTCCATGTCAATCCTACATCTCACTCCTCCATGTCACTCCGCCATGTCGCTCAACCATGTCACTCCTCCATGTAGATCCTTCATGTTACTCTATGTCAAACCTCCATGTCACTCCTCCATACCACTCCTCCATGTCGATCCTTGATGTCATTCCTCCAGGTGTCTCCTCCATATCACTACTCAATGTCGATCCTCCATGTCTCTCCTCCATATCACTACTCCATGTCACTCTTCCATGTCGCTCCTCCATGTCAATCCTTCATGTCACTCCTCAATGTCATTCCTCCATTTCACTCCTCCATGTCGATCCTCCATGTCCCTCCTCCATTTCAATCCTCCATGTCGCTACTCCACATCACTCCTCTATGTCACTTCTCCATGTCACTCCTCTATGTCACTCCTTCATGTCCCTCCTCTATATCACTCCTCCATGTCACTCCTCTATGTCACTCCTCCTTCTCACTCCTCCATGTCGCTCCTCCAAGTCGATCCTCTATCTCATGCCTCCATGTCACTCCATGTCGTTCCTCCATGTCACTCATACATGTCGATCCTCCATGTCACTCCACCTTGATCCTCTATATCACTCCACCCTTTTGCTCCTCCATGTCACTCCGGAATGATGTCACTCCAGAATGTCACTCCAGAATTTAACTCCAGAATGTCACACCTCCATGTCGATCCTCCATGTCGATCTTCCATGTATCTCCTCCATGTCACGTCTCCATGTCTACCATGTCACTCCTCTTTGTCACTGCTCATTGTTGGTCCTTTATGTTGCTCCTCCATGTCGCTCCTCCATGTCAATCCTCCATTTCTATCCTCCATGTCGTTCCTCTATGTCCATCCTTCATGTCAATCCATATCACTGCTCTATGTCGATCCTCCATGTCACTCCTCCATGACAGTCCTCAATGTCGATCTTCCATGTCGCTCATCCATGTCACTCCTCCATGTAACTCCTCCATGTCGCTCCTCTTTCTCATTCCTCCAAGTCACTACTCAATGTCGGTTTTCCATGTCGACACATGTCGATCATCCATATCACTCCACCATGTCGCTCCTCCATGTCACTCCAGAATGTCACTCCAGAATTTAACTTCAGAATATTACTCCTCCATGTCCCTCCTCCGTGTTGCTCCTCCATGTCACTACAGAATGTCCCTCCAGAATGTCACTACAGATTGTCACTCCTCCATGTCACTCCTCCATGTCTTCCACGTCACTCTTCCATGTAACTCCTCCATGTCAATCCTACATGTCACTCCTCCATGTCACTGCTCCATGTCGATCCTCCTTTTTGATCCACCATGTTGCTCCACCATGTCACTCCTTCATGTTTTTCATATAACTCCCCCATGTTCCTCCTCCGTGTCGTTCCTCCATGTGACTATTCCATGTCGATCCTCCATGATGCTCATCCCTGCTCCTCCATGTCACTCCTCCATGTCGCTCCTCCATGTCAATCCTCCATTTCTATCCTGCATATCGTTCCTCTATGTCCATCCTTCATGTCAATCCATATCACTGCTCTATGTCCATCCTCCATGTCACTTCTCCATGACAGTCCTCAATGTCGATATTCCATGTCGCTCATCCATGTCACTCCAGAATGTCCCTCCAAAATGTCACTCCTCTAAGTACCTGATACATGTCGCTCCTCTTTTTCACTCCTCCAATTCACTACTCAATGTCGGTTTTCCATGTCGAAACATGTCAATCATCCATATAACTCCATCATGTCGCTCCTCCATGTCACTCCAGAAAGTCGCTCCTTCATGTCACTCCAGAATTTCACTCCAGAATTTAACTCCAGAATATTACTCCTCCATGACCCTCCTCCATGTTGCTCCTCCAGAATGTCACAACAGAATGTCCCTCCAGAATGTCACTACAGAATGTCACTCCTCCATGTCACTCCTCCATGTCTTCCATGTCACTCTTCCATGTAACTCCTCCATGTCAAACCTACATGTCACTCCTCCATATCATTTCGCCATGTCGCTCATCCATGTAACTCCTCCATGTCGCTCCTCCTGGTCACTCCTCCATGTCACTTCACCATGTCACTCCTCAATGTCACTCCTCCATTTCGATCCTCCATGTCACTTCAGAATGTCCCTTCAAAATGTCACTCCTCCAAGTACCTGATACATGTCGCTCCTCTTTCTCACTCCTCCAAGTCACTACTCAATGTCAGTTTTCCATGTCGACACATGTCGATCCTCCATGTCACTCCAGAATGTCGCTCTTCCAAGTCACTCCTCATGTTGCTCCTCCATGTCACCCCTCTATGTCTTCCATGTCACTCCCCCATATCACACCTCCATGTCAATCCTCTATTTCGCTCCTCCATGTAACTCCTCCCTGTAATCCACGTCACTCCTCTATTTTACTTTTCCATGTCAATCCTACATGTCACTCCTCCATATCGCTCCTCCATGTCACTCCTCCATGTGACTCCTCCATGTCACTCTTCTAAATCACTCCTCTATGTCACTCCTCCATGTTACTCCTCCTTCTCAATCCTCCATGTCTCTCCTCCAGGTCACTTCTCCATGTTGATCCTCCATGTCACTCCTCCATGTTGCTCCTCCTTGTCGATCCTACATGTTACTCCTCCATGTCATGCCACCATGTAACTCCAGAATGTCGTTCCTCCATATACCAGAAATTCCCTCCAGAATGCCACACCAGAATGTAACTCCTCAATGTCAGTCCTTCATGTCGCTCCTCCAAGTCGATCCTCTATCTCACGCCTCCATGTCGATCCTCCATGTAACTCCTCCATGTCGTTCCTACATTTCACTCTTCCATGTCGATCCTGCATGTTGCTCCTACATGTCACACTTCCATTTCACTCCTCCATGTCACTCCTCCGTTTCGATCTTCCATGTCACTCCACCTTGATCCTCTTTATCACTCCACCCTTTTGCTCCTCCATGTCACTAAAGAATGATGCTCCTCCATGACACTCCAGAATGTCACTCCAGAATTTAACTCCTCCATTTCGATCCTCCATGTTGATCTTCCATGACTCTCCTCCATGTCACTCCTCCATGTCTACCATGTCATTATTTCATTGCACTCCTCCATGTCGAGCCTCCTTTTCGCTCCTCCATGTCGATCCTCTATGTCGCTCCTTCATGTCGATCCTCCATGTCACTCCTTCGTCTTCCATTTAACTCCTCCATGACACTCCTACATTTCGCTCATCCATTTCGCTCCTCCATGTTATTCCTCCTTGTCACTCATCCATGTCACTCCTCCATGTCGCTCTTCCACATCACTCCTCTATGTCAAGCCTCCAAATCTTTCATCAATGTCGCTCCTCCATGTCACTCCAGAATGTCCCTCCAGAATGTCTGTCCAAAATGTCACTCTTCCATGTAACTCCTCCATGTCGCTCCTCTTTTTCACTCCTCCAAGTAACTACTCAATGTCGGTTTTCCATGTCGACACAGGTCGATCCTACATGTTACTCCTCCATGTCGATACTCCATGTCGCTCCTCCATGTCGCTCCTCCATTTCACTCCTCCATGTCACTCCAGAATGTCGGTCCTCCAAGTCACTGCTCCATGTTGATCTTCCATGTCGATACTCCATGTTGCTCCTCCATTTCACTCCTCTATGTCTTCCATGTCACTCCCCTATGTCACTCACCCATGTCACTCCTCCATGTCGATCCTCTATTTCGCTCCTCCATGTCAATCCTCCCTGTCATGCATGTCACTCCTCCATTTTACTCCTCCATGTCAACCCTACATGTCACTCCTCCATGTCACTCCGCCATGTCGCTCAACCATGTCACTCCTCCATGTAGATCCTTCATGTTACTCTATGTAAAACCTCCATGTCACTCCTCCGTCTCGCTCTTCCATGTGAATACTCCATTT
Organism: Sebastes schlegelii; assembly: GCA_014673565.1. Lineage (NCBI taxonomy): Eukaryota > Metazoa > Chordata > Actinopteri > Perciformes > Sebastidae > Sebastes > Sebastes schlegelii. The sequence continues at coordinate 69,766 of VHQL01000248.1, forward strand.
AAAGCTTCTTTTTCCATTCTCCATGTCGATCCTCCATGTCACTCCTCCAGGTCTCTCCTCCATATCACTACTCCATGTCGCTCTTCCATGTCGCTCCTCCATGTCACTTCTCCATGTCGAACCTCCATTTCTCTCATCCATTTCACTTCTCCATGTCGCTCTTCCATGTCCCTCCTCCATGTCGCTCCTCCATGTCACTCCTCCATGTCACACTTCCATGTCGATTGTCCTTTTCGATCCTCCATGTTGCTCCACCATGTCACTCTACCATGTCTTTCATGTCACACCCCCATGTCACTCCTCCATATAGATCCTTCATGTTACTCTTCTATGTCAATCCTCCATGTCGCTCCTCCATGCCATTCCTCAATGTGGCTCCTCATTGTCACTTCTCCATGTAACAATTCAATATCGATCCTCAATGTCAATCCTGCATGTCTTCCATGTCACTCCTCTGTGTCGCTCTTCCATGTGACTACTTCATGTCGCTCGTCCCTGCTCCTCCATATCACTCCTTCTTGTCGATACTCCATGTCACTCCAGAATGTCACTCTAGAAAGACACAGAATGTCATTCCTCCATATCACCCCTCCATGTCACTCCTCCATGTCTTCCATGTCACTCCTCCAAGTCACTCTAGAATGTCGCTCCTCCATGTCACTCCTTTATTTCCATCCTCCATTACACTCCTCCATTTCACTCCAGAAAGTCACTCCAGAATGTCACTCCTCCAGGTCTCTCCTCCATATAACTACTCAATGTCGATCCTCCATATCACTACTCCATGTCGCTCCTCCATGTCTCTCCTCCATGTCACTCCTCCATGTCGAACCTCCATTTATATCCTCCATTTCACTTCTCCATGTCACTCCAGAATGTCGCTCTTCCAAGTCACTCTTCCATGTTGATCCTCGATGTCGATCCTCCATGACACTCCTCTATGTAAGTCCTCCTTGTCACTCCGCCATGTCGCTCCTCCATGTCACTCCTCCATGTAGATCCTTCATGTTACTCCTCCATGTCACTCCTCCCTGTCTTCCATGTCACTCCTCCATGTCACTACTCCATGTAGCTCCTCCATGTCACTCCTCCATGTCGGTCCTCCGTGTCGCTCCACCATGTTGCTCCTCCTTGTCACTCCATGTCATTGCTCAATGTCGATCATCCATTTTGATCCTCCATGTTGCTCCACCATGTCACTCCACCATATCTTCCATGTCACTCCCCCATGTAACTCCTCCATGTCACTCCTCCATGTTGATCTTTCATGTTACTCCTCTATGTCGATCCTCCATGTCGCTCCTCCTTGTCATTCCTTTATGTGACTACTCCATGTCGTTCCTCCTTGAACATCCATATAACTCCTCTCTGTTGCTCCTCCATGTCATTCCATAATGACACTTCTCCATGTCACTCCTCCATGTCGATCCTCTCTGTTACTCCTCCATGTCAATACTCCCTGTCTTCCTTGTCACTCCACCATGTCAATCCTTTCTATCCATCCTCCAAGTCACTCCTCCATGTCAGTCCAGAATTTCCCTCCAGAATATCACTCCAGAATGTCCCTCCAGAATGTCACTCCAGAATTTCATTCCTCCATGTCCCTCCTCCATGTCACTCCTCCATGTCGATGCTCTATTTCACACCTACATGTCGCTCCTACGTGTCATTCTTCCCTGTCTTCCTTGTCACTCCTCCATGTCACTGCTCCATATCGATCTTCCATTTCGATCCTCCATGCTGCTCCTCCATGTTCCTCCTCTAAATCACTCTAGAATGTCGCTCCTCCATGTCACTCCAGAATGTCACTCCAGAATTTAACTCCAGAATGTAACTGCTCCGTGTTCCTCCTCCATGTCAATCCTCTATTTCCATCCTCAATGTCAATCCTGCATTTCACTCCAGAATGCCATTCCAGAATGTCCGTCCAGAATGCCACTCCAGAATGTCACTCCTCCAAGTCTCTCCTCCATATCAATACTCAATGTCGTTCCTCCATATCACTACTCCATGTCGCTCCTCCTTGTCACTCCTCCATGTCAATCCTCCATTTCTGTCCTCCATTTCACTTCTCCATCCTACATGTCACTTCTCCATGTCACTCCTCATTCTCAGTCCTTCATGTCAATCCTCCATTTCTGTCCTCCATTTCACTTCTCCATCCTACATGTCACTTCTCCATGTCACTCCTCATTCTCAGTCCTTCATGTCATTCCTATATGAAGCTCCTCCATGTCACTCCTCTATGTCACTCATGCATGTTGCTCCTCCAAGTCACTCCTCCATGTCTCCTCCATGTCACTCTTTCATGTCGCACCTCTATGTTACTTCTCCATGTCGATCCTCCAATTAACTGCTCTATGTCACTCCTAAATATTACTCCTCCATGTCACTCCTCCATGCTCCTCAATAGCACTCTTTCATGACGCTCCTCATGGTCACTCCTCCATGTCACTTCTCCATGTAACTCCTCCATATCAATCCTCCATGTCAATCCTCCATGTCAGTCCTCCATGTCACTCCTCCATGTTGATCATCCGTGTCAATCTTCCATGTTGATCCTTCATGTCACACCTCCTTGTCACTCCAGAATTTCACTCATCCATGTCACTCCAGAATGTCAATCTAGAATGTCAACCCAGAATGTTGCTCCTCCATGTCCCTCCTTCCTGTGACTCCGCCATGTAATTCCTCCATGTCACTCCTCCATGTCTTCCATGACACTCTTCCATGTCACTCCTCCATGTTACTACTGCATGTCGATCCTACAGTCACTCCTCCATGTCGCTCCTCCATGTTACTCCTCCATGTCAATCCTCCATTTCGCTCCTCCATGTTGATCATCCATGTAACTCTTCATTGTCGCTCCTCCATGTCAGTCCTTCATGTCGCTCCATGTCGCTCCTCCATGTTGATCCTCCATGTCGATTCTCCATGTCACTCCAGAATGTCACTCAAGAATATCAACCCAGAATGTAGCACCTCCATGTCCCTCCTTTATGTCACTCCTCCAAGTTGCTCCTCCAAATTTCTCCTCCATGTCGATCCACCATGTCGCTTATCCTTGCTCATCCTTGCTCCTCCATGTCACTCCTCCAAGTCACTAAAGAATGTCACTCCAGGATGTTTAACCGGAATGTCGCTCCTCCATGTCGCTTCTCCATGTCGATCCTACATGTCACTCCTCCAAGTTGCTCCTCCATGTTACTCCTCCATGTCACTACAGAATATCACTCCTATATGTCACTCCAGAATGTCACTCCAGAATGTGAACCCAAAAATGACCTCCTCCATGTCCCTCCTTCATGTCACTCTTCCAAGTTGCTACTCCAAGTCTCTCCTCCTTGTCGATCCACCACGTCGCTCATCCTTGCTCATCCTTGCTCCTCCTTGTCCCTCCTACATGTCACTCCCCCATGTCGCTCCTCCATGTCAATCCTCCATTTCTATCCTCCATGTCGTTCCTCTATGTCCATCCTTCATGTCAATCCATATCACTGCTCTATGTCGATCCTCCATGTCACTCCTCCATGACAGTCCTCAATGTCAATATTCCATGTCGGTCATCAATGTCACTCCTCCATGTCACTTCTTCTTGTCACTCCTCCATGTCACTCCTCCATGTCGATCCTACATGCGCTAATCCTTGTTCCTCCTTGTCAATCATCCATGTCACTACTCCAAGTTTCTCCTCCATTTCACTCCTCCATGTCGCTCCTCCATGTCACTCCTCCATATCAATCCTCCATGTCGCTGCTCCATGTTGAGCATCCATGTCACTCCTCTTTGTCGCTACTCCATGGCACTCCACCATGTTGCTCCTCCATGTCACTCCAGAGTGACGCTCCTCCATGTCATTCCAGAATGTAACTCAAGAATGTCACTCCTCCCTCTCACTCCGCCATGTCGCTCCTCCATGTCACTCTACCATGTCACTCCTCCATGTCGCTACTCCTTGTCACTCCAAAATGTCCCTCCTCCATGAACCTCCTCCAAGTCACTCCTTCATGTCACTCCTTAATGTCACTCATCCCTCTCACTCCGCCATGTCGCTCCTCCATGTCACAGCTTCATGTCACTCCTCCATGTTAGTTCTCCATTTCGCTCCTCCAGATCACTCGTCCATGTCGATCCCTCGTGTCACTAATCCCTCTCAATACTCCATTTCTCTCCTCCATGTTGCTCCTCCATGTAGATCTTATATGTCACTTCTCCATGTCGCTCCTCCATGTCACTTTTTCTTGTCACTCCTCAATGTCACTTCTAGATGTCACTCCTCGATATCAATCCTCCATGTCACTCCTTCATGTCGATCCACCATGTCACTCATCCTTGCTCCTCCATGTCACTCCTCCATGTCACAGCAGAATTTTGCTCCTCCATGTCCCTCCATCCTGTGTCTCCTCCATGTAACTCCTCCATGTCACTCCTCCATGTCTTTCATGTCACTACTCCATGTCACTCCTTCATATCACTGCTTCATGTCGATCCTCCATGCTCCTCCATGGCACTCCTCCATGTCGCTCCTCCATGTCATTCCAGAATGTCACTCAAGAATGTCACTCCAGTATGTCACTTCCCCCTTGTCCCTCCTCTGTGTCACTCTTCCATCTCGATCCTCTATGTCGATCCTGTGTCACTCCTCTATATCAATCAACCATGTCTTTCTTGTCACTCCTCCATGTCGATCTTCCATGTCACTCCTCCATGTCACGTAGACATGTCACTGCTCAATATCACTTCTCCATGTCAATCCTCCATGTCACTCCTCCATGTTGATCATCCGTGTCAATCTTCCATGTTGATCCTCCATGTCACTCCTCCATGTTACTCCTGCATTTCGATCCTACAGTCACTCCTCCATGTCGCTCCTCGATGTTACTCCTCCATGTCAATCCTCCATTTCGCTCCTCCATGTTGATCATCCATGTCACTCTTCCTTGTCGCTCCTGAAGCTCCTGAAGCACTGACATGGGTCAGTCCTTCATGTCGCTCCATGTCGCTCCTCCATGTTGATCCTCCATGTCGCTTCTCCATGTCACTCCAGAATGTCACTCCAGAATATCAACCCATTATGTAGCACCTCCATGTCCCTCCTTCATGTAACTCCTCCAAGTTGCTCCTCCAAATCTCTCCTCCATGTCGATCCACCATGTCGCTTATCCTTGCTCATCCTTGCTCCTCCATGTCACTCCTCCAAGTCACTAAAGAATGTCACTCCAGGATGTTTACCCGGAATGTCGCTCCTCCATGTCCCTCCTTCTTGTGACTCCTCCATGTCGCTCCTCTATGTCAATCCTGCATGTCTATCCTACAGGTTGCTCCTCCATGTAGATCCTAGATGTCGCTCCTCCATGTCGCTTCTCCATGTCGATCCTACATGTCAATCCTCCAAGTTGCTCCTCCATGTTACTCCTCCATGTCACTACAGAATGTCACTCCTATATGTCACTCCAGAATGTTACTCCAGAATGTGAACCCAAAAATTAGCTCCTCCATGTCCCTCCTTCATGTCACTCCTCCAAGTTGCTACTCCAAGTCTCTCCTCCTTGTCGATCCACCACGTCGCTCATCCTTGCTCATTCTTACTCCTCCATGTCACTCCTCCAACTCACTCCAGAATGTCACTCCAGAATGTCAACCCAGAATGTCGCTCCTCCATGTCCCTCCTTCTTGTGACTCCTCCAAGTAACTCCTCTATGTCATTCCTCCATGATTTCCATGACAATCCTACATGTCACTCATTCATGTCACTCCTGCATGTCGATCCTATATCTCACTCCTCCATGTCGCTCCTCCATGTCAATCATCCATGTCTATCCTCCATGTCACTTCTTCTTTTCACTCCTCAATATCACTCCTCTATGTCACTCCTCCATGTCGATCTTCCAAGTTTCTCCTCCATGTCACTCCTCCATATCAATCCTCCATGCCGCTCTTCCATGTTGCTCCTCCATGTCATTCCTCCATGTCGCTCCTACTTGTCACTCCAAAATGTCCCTCCTCGAAGTCACTCCTCCATGTCACTCTTTAATGTCACTACTAAATGTCACTCCTCTATGTCGATCCTCCATGTCACACCTCCATGTCACTCCTCCATGTTGCTCCTCCATGTAGATCCTAGATGTCGCTCCTCCATGTCACTCCTCGAAGTTGCTACTAAATGTCAATCCTCCATGTAAATCCAGAATTTCACACCTATATGTCACTCCAGAATGTCACTCCAGAATGTCAACCCAGAATGTAGCTCCACCATGTCCCTCCTTCATGTCACTCCTCCAAGTTGTTCCTCCATGTAGATCCTAGATGTCGCTCCTCCATGTCACTCCTCGAAGTTGCTACTCCATGTCAATCCTCCATGTAAATCCAGAATTTCACACCTATATGTCACTCCAGAATGTCACTCCAGAATGTCAACCCAGAATGTAGCTCCACCATGTCCCTCCTTCATGTCACTCCTCCAAGTTGTTACTCCATGTCTCTACTCCATGTCGATCCACCATGTCGCTCATCCTTGCTCCTCCATGTCACTCCTCCAAGTCACTCCAGAATGTCACTCCAGAATGTCACTCCAGAATGTCAACCCAGAATGTCACTCCTCCATGTACCTCCTTCTTGTGACTCCTCCATGTAACTCCTGCATGTGTTCCATGAAAATCCATGTCACTCATCCATGTCACTCCTGCACGTCACTACTCCATGTCACCCCTCAATGTCGATCCTGCATGTCACTCCTCCATGTCACTGCTTCATGCCGCTACTCCTTGTCAGTCCTCCATGTCGATCCTCTATGTCGCTCATCCTTGTTCCTCCATGTCACTCCTCGATGTCGCTACTCCATGTCAATACAGAATGTCCCTCCTCCATGTCCCTCATCCATGTCACTCCTACATATCACTCCTACATGTCACTCCTCCATGTCACACCACCATGAAGTTCCTCCATGTCACTCCAGAATATCACTCCTACATGTCACTCCAGAAAGTCACTCCAGAATGTCAACCCAGAATGTAGCTCCTCCATTTCCTTCTTTCATGTCACTCCTCCAAGTTGCTACTCCATGTCTCTCCTCCATGTCGATTACCATGTCGCTCATCCTTGCTCCTCCATGTTAATCTTCCATGTCACTCATCCTTGCTCCTCCATGTCACACCTCGATGTCGCTATTCCATGTCAATCCAGAATGTCCCTTTTCCATGTCACTCCTCAATGTCACTTCTTCTTGTCACTACTCAATGTTACTCCTCCATGTCAGTCCATGTCGCTCATCCTTACTCCTCCATGTTACTCTTCCATATCGCTCCTCAATCTCACACCAGAATGTCACTCCAGAATGTCATTCCTCCATCTCGCTTCACAATATCGCTCCTCAATGTAAGTCCTCCATGTTGATCCTCCATGTCACTCCTCCATTTCACCTCTCCATGTTGCTCTTCCATGTAGATCCTACATGTTACTCCTCCATGTGGATCATCCATGTAGCTCATCCTTGCTCCTCCATGTCACTCCTCAATATCGTTACTACATGTCACTCCTCCATGTCACTCCTCCATGAAGTTCATCCATGTCACTCCTCCATGTCGATCAGCAATGTCACTCCTACATGTCACTCCTCCCTGTCACTCCTCCATGAAGCTCCTCCATGTCACTCCAGAATATAGCTCCTCCATGTCCCTCCTTCATTTCTCTCCTCCATGTCACTCCTTCATATCACTGCTCTATGTCGATCCTCCATAACGGTCCTCAATAAGGATCTACCATGTTGCTCTGCCTTGCTCCTCCATGGCACTCCTCCATGTTGCTCCTCCATGTCACTCAAGAGTGATGCTCCTACATGTCATTCCAGAATGTCACTCAGGAATGTCACTCCTCCCTCTCACTCCGCCATGTCGATTCTCCATGTCACACCTCCATGTCACTCCTTCATGTCGCTTCTCCATGTCACTCCTCAATGTAATTTCTTCTTATCACTACTCAATGTCACTCCTCCATGTCACTACATGTCGATCGTCCATGTCGCTCAACCTTACTCCTCCATGTTACTCTTCCATATCGCTCCTCAATCTCACACCAGAATGTCACTCCAGAATGTCATTCCTCCAACTCGCTTCACAATGTCGCTCCTCAATGTCAGTCCTCCATGTTGATCCTTCATGTCACTCCTCCATTTCACCTCTGCATGTTGCTCTTCCATGTAGATCCTACATGTCGCTCCTCCATGTCGATCATCCATGTAGCTCATCCTTGCTCCTCCATGTCACTCCTCCATATCGTTACCACATGTCACTCCTACTTGTCACTCCTCCCTGTCACTCCTCCATGAAGTTCCTCCATGTCACTCCAGAATGTCACTCCTAAATGTCACTCCAGAATCTCACTCCAGAATGTCAACCCAGAATATAGCTCGTCCATGTCCCTCCTTCATGTCACTCCTCCAAGTTGCTACTCCATGTATCTCTTCCATGCCACTCCTTCATATCACTGCTCTATGTCGATCCTCCATGACGGTCCTCAATAAGGATCTTCCATGTTGCTCCGCCTTGCTCCTCCATGGCACTCCTCCATGTTGCTCCTCCATGTCACTCCAGAGTGATGCTCCTACATGTCATTCCAGAATGTCACTCAGGAATGTCACTCCTCCCTCTCACTCCGCCATGTCGATCCTCCATGTCGCTCCTCCATATCACTCCTCCTTGTCAGTCTTTCTTGCTCCTTCATGTCACTCCTACATGTCACTCCTCTATGTCACCCCTTCATGTCACTGCTCAATATCTCTCCTACATGTTGAGCCTCCATGTTGCTACTCTATGTCACTCCTCGATGTTGAGCCTCCATGTCGCCCCTCAATGTCACTCCTCCATGTCACTCCTCCATTTCGCTCCTCCATTTCACTCCTCCTTCTCACTCCTTCATGTCACTCCACCATTTCAAACCTCTGTCATTCCTCCATGTCACTCATCCATGTCACTCCTCCATATCGCTCCTCCATGTGCCTCCTCCATGTCAATCATCCATTTCGCTCCTCTTTGTCACTTTTCCTTGCTCTTCAAGGTCACTCCTTCATGTCACTCCTACATGTAACTCCTTCATGTCACTGCTCCTTGTCGATCCTCCATTTCACTCCTCCATGTCACTCCTTCTTGATGCTCCAAGTCGCTCCTCCATGTCACTCCTCTATGTCACTCCTCTATGTCACTACTCGATGTCACTACTCGATATCACTCTACCATATCACTCCTCCATGTTGATTTTCCATTCCACTCCACCATGTCAGTCCTCTATGTCAGTCCTACATGTCGATACTCCATATCTCTCATCCATGTCACTCCTCTTTGTCACACTTCCACGTCGCTCCTCCATGTCACTGCTCTATGTTACTCTTCCACGTCGCTCCTCCATGTCACTGCTCTATGTAACTCCTCCATGTCACTCCTCTATGTAAGTCCTCCATGTCACTCCTCCAAGTCACTCCTCAATATCACTCCTCCATGTCACTCCTCCTTGTCAGCATTTCTTGCCCCTCCATGTCACTCTATGTCACTCCTTCATGTCACTCCTCAATATCACTTCTACATGTTGAGCCTCCATGTCACTCCTCAATGTCACTCCTTCATGTCACTTATCCATGTCGCTCCTCCACGTCACTCCTCTATGTCACTCCTCCATATCACTCCTCCATATTACTCCTCCATGTCAAGCCTCCATGTCACACCTCCATGTCACTCCTTCATGTGGCTTCTCCTTGTCACTCCAAAATGTCACTCATCCCTCTCACTCCGCCATATCGCTCGTCCATGTCACAGCTTCATGTCACTCCTCCATGTTTCTTCTCCATTTCGCTCCTCCAGGTCACTCGTCCATGTCAATCTCCCATTTCACTCATCCCTCTCACTACGCTATGTCTCTCCTCCATGTCACTCCTCCATATCAATCCTCCATGTCATTCCTCCATGTCGATCCACCATGTTGCTCATCCTTGCTCCTCCATGTCACCCCTCCATGTCACTCAAGAATTTCGCTCCTCCATGTCACTACAGAATATCAATCCAGAAAGTAAAACCGGAATAATGCTCTTCCATCTCCCTCCTTCCTGTGACTCCTCCATGTAATTCTTCTATATCACTCATCCATGTCTTCCATGACACTCCTCCATGTCACTCCTGCATGTCGAGCCTACATGTCAGTACTCCATGTCGCTCCTCCATGTCACTCCTCCATGTCACTACTTCATATCACTGCTCCATGTCGATCCTCCATGCTCCTCCATGGCACTTCTCCATATTGGTCCTCCATGTCTCTCCAGAATGTCGCTCCTCTATGTCATTCCAGAATGTCACTCAAGAATGTCACTCCATTATGTAACTCCTCCTTGTCCCTCCTCCATGTCACTCCTCAATCTCAATCCTCCATGTTGATCCTTAATGTCACTCCTCCATGTCGATCCTCCATGTCGATCCTCTATGTTGATCCTACATGTTGCTCCTCCATGTAACTGATCGATGTCTTTCTTGTCACTCCTCCATGTCGATCTTCAATGTCACTCCTCCATGTCACTGCTCAATGTCACTGCTCAATGTCACTCCTCCATGTCGCTCCTCTATGTCACTCCAGAAGGTCGCTCCTCCATGTCACTCCAGAATTTCACTCCAGAATGTCAACCCAGAATGTCGCTCCTCCATATCCCTTCTTCCTGTGACTCCTCAATGTCACTCCTCCATATCAATCCTCCATGTCACTCCTAAATGTCGCACCTCTTTGCTCCTCCTTGTCACTCCTCAATGCCGAACCTGCATGTCACTGCTCCATGTCACTCCTCTATGTCACTACTTCATGTCGCTCCTCCGTGTCACTCCTCCATGTCACTCCTACATGTCACTCCTCCATGTCAATCCTCCATGTCACAGCTTCATGCCGCACCTACATGTCTCTACTCCATGTCGATTCTACATGCTGCCCATCCTTGCTCCTCCATGTCACTCCTCCATTTCGCTCCTCTTTGTCAATCCAAAATGTCCCTCCCCCATGTACCTCCTCCAAGTCACTCCTCAATGTCACTCCTCCATGTACATCCTCCATGTCAATCCTCCATGTCACTCCTCTATGTTGCTCCTTCATGTAGATCCTAGATGTAGCTCCTCCATGTCGCTTCTCCATGTCGATCCTCCATGTCGCTCATCCTTGCTCCTCCATGTCACTCCTTCATGTAACTCCAGAATGTCACTCCTACATGTCAATCCAGAATGTCACTCCATAATGCCAACCCAGAATGTAGCTCCTCCATGTCCCTCCTTCATTACACTCCTCCAAGTTGCTACTCCATGTCTCTCCTACATGTCGATCCACCATGTTGCTCATCCTTGCTCATCCTTGCTCCTCCATGTCACTCCTCCATGTCACTCCAGAATTTCACTCCAGAATGTCAACCCAGAATGGCGCTCCTCCATGTCTTCCATGACAATCTTCCATGTAGATCCTAGATGTCGCTCCTCCATGTCACTTTCTCCATGTCGCTCCTCCTTGTCACTCCAAAATGTCGCTCCTCCATGTCCCTCCTCCAGTTCACTCCTCCAAGTAACTCCTTAATGTCACTCATCCCTCTCACTCTGCCATGTCGCTCATCCATGTCACAGCTTCATGTCACTCCTCCATGTCACTCCTCCATGTATCTCCTCCATGTAGATCCTAGATGTCGTTCCTCCATGTCGATCCTCCATGTCACTCCTTCAAGTTGCTCCTCCATGTCGCCTCTCCATGTCGATCCTCCATGTCACTCCTCCAAGTTGCTCCTCCATGTCACTCCTCCATGTCACTCCAGAATGTCACTCATACATGTCACTCCAGAATGTCAACCCAGAATATAGCTCCTTCATGTCACTCTTTCATGTCACTCCTCCAAGTTTCTAATCAATGTCTGTCCTCCATGTCGATCCTCCATGTAGCTCATCCTTGCTCATCCTTGCTCCATGTCACTCCTCCATTTCACTCCAGAATATCAACCCAGAATGTCGCTCCTCCATGTCCCTCCTTCCTGTGACTCCTCCATGTAACACCTCCATGTCACTACTTCCTGTGACTCCTCCATGTAACTCCTCCATGTCACTCCTCCATGTCTTCTATGACAATCCTCCATTTCACTCATCCATGTCACTCCTGTATGTCGATCCTACATGGATTGACATGTTGCTCCTCCATGTCAATCCTCGATGTCGATCCTCCACGTAAATCCTCCATGAAAAATCCTCAATGTCGATCGTCCATGTCGCTCCGCCTTGCTCCTCCATGGCACTCCTCCATGTTGCTCCTTCATGTAGAACCTACATGTCAATCCTCCATGTTGATCCTCCATGTCGCTCATCCTTGCTCCTCCATGCCCCTATTGATGTCGCTACTCCATGTCAATCCAGAATGCCCCACTCCATGTCCCTCTTCTATGTCACTCCTCAATGTCACTCCTCCATGTCGCTCCTCCATGTCGCTTCTCCATGTCGATCCTCCATGTGACTCCTCCAAGTTTCTACTATATGTCACTCCTACATTTCGATCCACCATGTCACTCATCCTTGCTCCTCCATGTCACTCCTCCATATCACTCCAGAATGTCGCTCCATCATGTCCCTCCTTCCTGTGACTCCTCCATGTAACTCCTCCATGACACTCATCCATGTCTTCCATGACAATACTCCATGTCACTCATCCATGTCACTTCTCCTTGTCGCTCCTCTATGTCACTCATCCATGTCGATACTCTATGTCACTCCTCCATGCTCCTCCATATCACTCCTCCTTGTCGTTCCTTCATGTCACTCCAGAATGTCGCTCCTCCATGTCACTCCAGATTATCACTCAAAAATTTCACTCCAGAATTTCACTCGCCCATGTCCCTACTCCATGTCACTCCACAATGTCACTCCAGAATTTACCTCCAGAATGTCACTCCCACATGTCCTTTCTCAATATCAATCCTCCATGTAAGTCCTCCATATCACTCCTCCATGTCGTTATTCCATGTCACTCCAAAATGTTGATCCTCCTTGTCCCTCCTCCATATCGCTCCATCATGTTACTCAAGAATGTCCCTCCAGAATGTCACTCCAGAATGTCACTTCTCCATATACCACCTCCATGTCACTCCTCCATGTCTATCCTCTATTTTGCTTCTCTACATCACGACTCCATGTAACTTCTCCATGTCAATCCTTCATGTCACTCCTCAATGTCATTCCACCATTTCACTCCTCCATGTCGATCCTCCATGTCCATCATCCATTTCATTCCTCCATGTCGCTACTCCACATCACTCCTCTATGTCACTTCTCCATGTCACTCCTCTATGTCACTCCTTCATGTCCCTCCTTTATATCACTCCTCCATGTCACTCCTCCATTTCGCTCCTCCATATCGCTCCTCCATGTCACTCCTCCATGTGACTCCTCCATGTCACTCTTCTAAATCACTCCTCTATGTCACTCCTCCATGTTACTCCTCCTTCTCACTCCTCCATGTCTCTCCTCCAGGTCACTTCTCCATGTTGATCCTCCATGTCACTCCTACATTTTGCTCCTCCTTGTCGATCCTACATGTTACTCCTCCATGTCGTGCCACCATGTCACTCCAGAATGTCGTTCCTCCATATACCAGAAATTCCCTCCAGAATGCCACACCAGAATGTAACTCCTCAATGTCAGTCCTTCATGTCGCTCCTCCAAGTCGATCCTCTATCTCACTCCTCCATGACGATCCTCCATGTAACTCCTCCATGTCGTTTCTACATTTCACTCATCCATGTCGATCCTGCATGTTGCTCCTACATGTCACACTTCCATTTCACTCCTCCATGTCACTCCTCCGTTTTGATCTTCCATGTCACTCCACCTTGATCCTCTTTATCACTCCACCCTTTTGCTCCTCCATGTCACTCCAGAATGATGCTCCTCCATGTCACTCCAGAATGTCACTCCAGAATTTAACTCCTCCATGTCGATCCTCCATGTTGATCTTCCATGACTCTCCTCCATGTCACTCCTCCATGTCTACCATGTCATTATTTCATTGCACTCCTCCATGTCGATCCTCTATGTCGCTCCTCCATATCGATCCTCCATGTCACTCCTCCGTCTTCCATTTAACTCCTCCATGACACTCCTCCATTTCGCTCATCCATTTCGCTCCTCCATGTTGTACCTCCATGTCACTCATTCATGTCACTCCTCCTTCTCTCGCTCCTCCATGTCACTCCGCCATTTCAATCTTCCATGTTATTCCTCCTTGTCACTCCTCCATGTCGCTCCTCACATCACTCCTCTATGTCAATCCTCCAAATCTCTCATCAATGTCTCTCCAGAATGTCACTCCAGAATGTCGCTCCTCCATGTCACTCCAGGATGTCCCTCCAGAATGTCTGTCCAAATGTCACTCCTCCATGTAACTCCTCCATGTCGCTCCTCTTTCTCACTCCTCCAAGTCGGGTTTCCATGTCGACATATGTCGATCCTACATGTTACTCCTCCATGTCGCTCCTCCATGTCGCTCCTCCATTTCACTCCTCTATGTCTTCCATGTCACTCCCCTATGTCACTCACCCATGTTACTCCTCCATGTCGATCCTCTATTTCGCTCCTCCATGTCAATCCTCCCTGTCATGCATGTCACTCCTCCATTTTACTCCACCATGTCAATCCTACATGTCACTCCTCCATGTCACTCCGCCATGTCGCTCAACCATGTCACTCCTCCATGTAGATCCTTCATGTTACTCTATGTCAAACCTCCATGTCACTCCTCCATACCACTCCTCCATGTCGATCCTCAATGTAACTCCTGCATGTCTTCCATGTCACTCCTCCGTGTCGCTCTTCCATGTGAATACTCCATGTCAATCCACTTTTCCATTCTCCATGTCACTCCTCCATTTCACTCCAGAATGTCACTCCCAGAATGTCACTCCTCCAGGTCTCTCCTCCATATCACTACTCAATGTCAATCCTCCATGTCACTCCTCCATGTCGAACCTCCATTTCTCTCCTCCATTTCACTTCTCCATGTCGCTCTTCCATGTTGCTCCTCCACATCACGAATCCATGTAACTCCTCCATGTCACTCAATAATGTCACTCCTCCATGTCACTCATCCATGTCACTCCTACAAGTCGATCCTCCATGTCACTCTTCCATGTCACTCCTCCATGTCAGTCCTCCATATCGATCCGCCATGTCACTCCGCCATGTCACTCCTCCATGTCACTCCTCCCTGTCTTCCATTTCACTTCTCCATGTCACTCCCCCCATCTCACTCCTCCATGTCAGTCCTCCATGTAGATCCTTCATGTTACTCCTCTATGTCAATCCTCCATGTCTCTCCTCCATGTCCCTCCTCCATGTCATCTCCTCCATGTCTCATTCACTCCTCCATGTCGCTCTTCCTTGCTCCTCCATATCACTCCTCCATGTCGTTTATTCCATGTCACTCCAAAATGTTGCTCCTCCATGTCCCTCCTCCATGTCACTCCTCCATGTCACTCAAGAATGTCCCTCCAGAATGTCACTCCAGAATGTCACTCCTCCATATACCTCCTCCATGTCACTCCTCCATGTCTATCCTCTATTTCTGCTCCTCCAACATCACGACTCCATGTAACTCCTCCATGTCAGTCCTTCATGTCACTCCTCCATTTCAATCCTCCATGTCGCTCCTCCACATTTTCCTCTATGTCACTACTCTGTCACTCCTCCATGTCACTCCTCCATGTCATTCCGCCATGTCACTCCTCTTTGTCAATCCTCA
Organism: Sebastes schlegelii; assembly: GCA_014673565.1. Taxonomy (NCBI): domain Eukaryota; kingdom Metazoa; phylum Chordata; class Actinopteri; order Perciformes; family Sebastidae; genus Sebastes; species Sebastes schlegelii. Next base: position 85,546 of record VHQL01000248.1, read on the forward strand.
CGTCGCTCCTCCATTTCGCTACTCCAAATTGCTCCTCCATGTCGCTCCTCCATGTGACTCCTCCATGTCGCTCCTCCATTTCGCACCTCCAAATCGCTCCTTCCATGTCGCTCCCTCCTTTTGACTCCATGCCACTATTCTAAATCACTCCTCTATGTCACTCCTCCATGTCACTCCTCCTTCTCAGTCCCTCCATGTCGCTCCTCCATTTCGCTCCCTCCAAATTGCTCCTCCATGTCACTGCTACATGTCACTCCCTCTAAATCACTCTTCTAATGTCACTCCTCCATGTCACTCCTCCTAGTCAGTCCTTCCTTCTCACTCCTTCATGTCACTCCGCCATTTCAATCCTTATGTCATTCCTCCTTGTCACTCCTCATGTTGATCCTCCATTTCACTTCTCCATATCGCTCCTCAATATCGCTCCTCCATGTCCCTCCTCCATTTCAATCCTCCATGTCGCTCCTCCACATCACTCCTCTAATTTTCACTCCTCCATGTCACTCCTCCATGTCACTCCTCCCTGTCTTCCATGTCCACTCCTCCATGTCGCTCTTCCTTGCTCCTCCATATCACTCCTCCATGTCGTTATTCCATGTCACTCCAAAATGTTGCTCCTCCATGTCCCTCCTCCAGGTCACTCCTCCATGTCACTCAAGAATGTCCCTCCAGAATGTCACTCCAGAATGTCACTCCTCCATATACCTCCTCCATGTCACTCCTCCATGTCTATCCTCTATTTTGCTCCTCCACATCACGACTCCATGTAACTAATCCATGTCAGTCCTTCATGTCACTCCTCCATTTCAATCCTCCATGTCGCTCCTCCACATTTTCCTCTATGTCACTCCTCCATGTCATTCCGCCATGTCACTCCTCTTTGTCAATCCTCACGTCGCTCCTCCATTTCGCTACTCCAAATTGCTCCTCCATGTCGCTCCTCCATGTGACTCCTCCATGTCGCTCCTCCATTTCGCACCTTCAAATCGCTCCTCCATGTCGCTCCTCCTTTTGACTCCATGCCACTATTCTAAATCACTCCTCTGTCACTCCTCCATGTCACTCCTCCTTCTCAGTCCTCCATGTCGCTCCTCCATTTCGCTCCTCCAAATTGCTCCTCCATGTCACTGCTACATGTCACTCCTCTAAATCACTCTTCTATGTCACTCCTCCATGTCACTCCTCCAAGTCAGTCCTCCTTCTCACTCCTCCATGTCACTCCGCCATTTCAATCCTTGATGTCATTCCTCCTTGTCACTCCTCCATGTCACTCCTCCATGTTGATCCTCCATTTCACTTCTCCATATCGCTCCTCAATATCGCTCCTCCATGTCCCTCCTCCATTTCAATCCTCCATGTCGCTCCTCCACATCACTCCTCTAATTTCACTCCTCCATGTCACTCCTCCATGTCGCTCCTCAATTCGCTCTTCCATGTGACTACTTCATGTCGCTCGTCCCTGCTCCTCCATATCACTCCTTCTTGTCAATACTCCATGTCACTCCAGAATGTCACTCTAGAAAGACACAGAATGTCATTCCTCCATATCACCCCTCCATGTCACTCCTCCATGTCTTCCATGTCACTCCTCCAAGTCACTCTAGAATGTCGCTCATCCATGTCACTCTTTTATTTCCATCCTCCATGTCACTCCTCCATTTCACTCCAGAAAGTCACTTCAGAATGTCACTCCAGAATGTTACTCCAGAATGTCACTCCTCCAGGTCTCTCCTCCATATCACTACTCAATGTCGATCCTCCATATCACTACTCCATGTCGCTCTTCCATGTCTCTCCTCCATGTCACTCCTCCATGTCGAACCTCCATTTATCTCCTCCATTTCACTTCTCCATGTCACTCCAGAATGTCGCTCTTCCAAGTCACTCCTCCATGTTGATCGTCGATGTCGATCCTCCATGACACTCCTCCATGTAAGTCCTCCTTGTCACTCCACCATGTCGCTCCTCCATGTCACTCCTCCCTGTCTTCCATGTCACTCCTCCATGTCACTCCCCCATATCACTCCTCCATGTCGCTCCTCCATGTAGATCCTTCATGTTACTCCTCCATGTCACTCCTCCCTGTCTTCCATGTCACTCCTCCATGTCACTACTCCATGTAGCTCCTCCATGTCACTCCTCCATGTCGGTCCTCCATGTCTCTCCACCATGTTGCTCCTCCTTGTCACTCCATGTCACTGCTGAATGTCGATCATCCATTTTGATCCTCCATGTTGCTCCACCATGTCACTCCACCATATCTTCTATGTCACTCTCCCCCATGTAACTCCTCCATGTCACTCCTCCATGTTGATCTTTCATGTTACTCCTCTATGTCGATCCTCCATGTCGCTCCTCCTTGTCATTCCTTCATGTGACTACTCCATGTCAATCGTCCATGTCGTTCCTCCTTGAACATCCATATAACTCATCTCTGTTGCTCCTCCATGTCATTCCAGAATGACACTTCTCCATGTCACTCCTCCATGTCGATCCTCTATGTTACTCCTCCATGTCAGATACTCCCTGTCTTCCTTGTCACTCCACCATGTCAATCCTCTCTATCCATCTTCCAAGTCACTCCTGCATGTCAGTCCAGAATTTCCCTCCAGAATATCACTCCAGAATGTCCCTCCTGAATGTCACTCCAGAATTTCATTCCTCCATGTCCCTCCTCCATGTCACTCCTCCATGTCGATGCTCTATTTCACACCTCCATGTCGCTCCTACGTGTCATTCCTCCCTGTCTTCCTTGTCACTCCTCCATGTCACTGCTCCATATCGATCTTCCATTTCGATCCTCCATGCTGCTCCTCCATGTTCCTCCTCTAAATCACTCTAGAATGTCGCTCCTCCATGTCACTCCAGAATGTCACTCCAGAAGTTAACTCCAGAATGTAACTGCTCCGTGTTCCTCCTCCATGTCAAATCCTCTATTTCCATCCTCCATGTCAATCCTGCATTTCACTCCAGAATGCCACTCCAGAATGTCCGTCCAGAATGCCATTCCATAATGACACTCCTCCAAGTCTCTCCTCCATATCACTACTCAATGTCGTTCCTCCATATCACTACTCCATGTCGCTCCTCCTTGTCACTCCTCCATGTCAATCCTCCATTTCTGTCCTCATTTCACTTCTCCATCCTACATGTCACTTCTCCATGTCACTTCCTCGTTCTCAGTCCTTCATGTCATTCCTACATGAAGCTCCTCCATGTCACTCCTCTATGTCACTCATGCATGTTGCTCCTCCAAGTCACTCCTCCATGTCTCCTCCATGTAACTCTTTCATGTCGCTCCTCTATGTTACTTCTCCATGTTGATCTTCCAATTAACTGCTCTATGTCACTCCTAAATGTTACTCCTCCATGTCACTCATCCATGCTTCTCAATATCACTCTTTCATGACGCTCCTCATGGTCACTCCTCCATGTCACTTCTCCATGTCACTCCTCCATATCAATCCTCCATGTAAATCCTCCATGTCGCTAATCCTTGTCACTCCTTCATGTCCCTCCTCCAAGTCACTCCTTCATATCACTCCTTAATGTCACTCATCCCTCTCACTCCGCCATGTCGCTCCTCCATGTCACAGCTTCATGTCACTCCTCCATGTTAGTTCTCCATTTCGCTCCTCTAGATCACTCGTCCATGTCGATCACCCATGTCACTAATCCCTCTCACTACTCCATTTCTCTCCTCCATGTTGCTCCTCCATGTAGATCTTATATGTCACTTCTCCATGTCGCTCCTCCATGTCACTTTTTCTTGTCACTCCTCAATGTCACTTCTAGATGTCACTCCTCGATATCAATCCTCCATGTCACTCCTCCATGTCACTGCAGAATTTTGCTCCTCCATGTCCCTCCATCCTGTGTCTCCTCCATGTAACTCCTCCATGGCACTCCTCCATGTCACTCCAGAATGTCGCTCCTCCATGTCATTCCAGAATGTCACTCAAGAATGTCACTCCAGTATGTCACTCCCCCTTGTCCCTCCTCTGTGTCACTCTTCCATCTCGATCCTCTATGTCGATCCTATGTGTCACTCCTCCATATCAATCATCCATGTCTTCCTTGTCACTCCTCCATGTCGATCTTCCATGTCACTCCTCCATGTCACGTAGACATGTCACTGCTCAATATCACTTCTCCATGTCACTCCTCCATGTCAATCCTCCATGTCACTCCTCCATGTCACTCCTCCATGTTGATCATCCGTGTCAATCTTCCATGTTGATCCTCCATGTCACTCCTCCATGTTACTTCAGCATGTCGATCCTACAGTCACTCCTCCATGTCGCTCCTCGATGTTACTCCTCCATGTCAATCCTCCATTTCGCTCCTCCATGTTGATCATCCATGTCACTCTTCCTTGTCGCTCCTCCATGTCAGTCCTTCATGTCGCTCCATGTCCCTCCTCCATGTTGATCCTCCATGTCGCTTCTCCATGTCACTCCAGAATGTCACTCCAGAATGTCAACCCAGAATGTAGCACCTCCATGTCCCTCCTTCATGTAACTCCTCCAAGTTGCTCCTCCGAATCTCTCCTCCATGTCGATCCACCATGTCGCTTATCCGTGCTCATCCTTGCTCCTCCATGTCACTCCTCCAAGTCACTAAAGAATGTCACTCCAGGATGTTTACCCGGAATGTCGCTCCTCCATGTCCCTCCTTCTTGTGACTCCTCCATGTCGCTCCTCTATGTCAATCCTGCATGTCTATCCTACATGTTACTCCTCCATGTAGATCCTAGATGTCGATCCTCCATGTCGCTTCTCCTTGTCGATCCTACATGTCAATCCTCCAAGTTGCTCCTCCATGTTACTCCTCCATGTCACTACAGAATGTCACTCCTATATGTCACTCCAGAATGTCAACCCAGAATATAGCTCCACCATGTCTCTCCTTCATGTCACTCCTCCAAGTTGTTACTCCATGTCTCTACTCCATGTCGATCCACCATGTCGCTCATCCTTGCTCCTCCATGTCACTCCTCAAAGTCACTCCAGAATGTCACTCCAGAATGTCAACCCAGAATGTCACTCCTCCATGTCCCTCCTTCTTGCGACTCCTCCATGTAACTCCTGCATGTGTTCCATGAAAATCCATGTCACTCATCCATGTCACTCCTGCACGTCGATCCTACATGTCAGTCCTCCATGTCGTTCCTCTATGTCACTCCTCCATGTCTCTCCTCCACGTCACTCCTACATGTCACTTCTCCTTTTCACTCCTCAATGTCACTCCTACATGTCACTCCTCCATGTCGCTCCTCCATGTCGCTCCTCCATGTCACTCCTCCATATCAATCCTCCATGTCATTCCTCCATGTCGATCCACCATGTCGCTCATCCTTGCTCCTCCATGTCACTCCTCCATGTCACTCAAGAATTTCGCTCCTCCATGTCACTACAGAATATCAATCCAGAAAGTAAAACTGGAATAATGCTCCTCCATCTCCCTCCTTCCTGTGACTCCTCCATGTAATTCTTCTATATCACTCATCCATGTCTTCCATGACACTCCTCCATGTCACTCCTGCATGTCGAGCCTACATGTCAGTACTCCATGTCGCTCCTCCATGTCACTCCTCCATGTCACTACTTCATATCACTGCTCCATGTCGATCCTCCATGCTCCTCCATGGCACTTCTCCATATTGGTCCTCCATGTCACTCCAGAATGTCGCTCCTCCATGTCATTCCAGAATGTCACTCAAGAATGTCACTCCATTATGTAACTCCTCCTTGTCCCTCCTCCATGTCACTCCTCAATCTCAATCCTCCATGTTGATCCTTAATGTCACTCCTCCATGTCACTCCTCGTTCTCAGTCCTTCATGTCATTCCTACATGAAGCTCCTCCATGTCACTCCTCTATGTCACTCATGCATGTTGCTCCTCCAAGTCACTCCTCCATGTCTCCTCCATGTCACTCTTTCATGTCGCTCCTCTATGTTACTTCTCCATGTCGATCCTCTAATTAACTGCTCTATGTCACTCCTAAATGTTACTCCTCCATGTCACTCCTCCATGCTCCTCAATGTCACTCTTTCATGACGCTCCCCATGGTCACTCCTCCATGTCACTTCTCCATGTCACTCCTCCATATTAATCCTCCATGTCAATCCTCCATGTCAGTCCTCCATGTCACTCCTCCATGTTGATCATCCGTGTCAATCTTCCATGTTGATCCTCCATGTCACTCCTCCTTGTCACTCCAGAATTTCACTCCTCCATGTCCCTCCTTCCTGTGACTCCGCCATGTAATTCCTCCATGTCACTCCTCCATGTCTTCCATGACACTCTTCCATGTCACTCCTCCATGTTACTACTGCATGTCGATCCTACAGTCACTCCTCCATGTCACTCCAGAGTGATGCTCCTCCATGTCATTCCAGAATGTCACTCAAGAATGTCACTCCTCCCTCTCACTCCGCCATGTCGCTCCTCCATGTCACTCCGCCATGTCACTCTTCCATGTCGCTACTCCTTGTCACTCCAAAATGTCCCCTCCTCCATGTCCCTCCTCCAAGTCACTCCTTCATGTCACTCCTTAATGTCACTCATCCCTCTCACTCCGCCATGTCGCTCCTCCATGTCACAGCTTCATGTCACTCCTCCATGTTAGTTCTCCATTTCGCTCCTCCAGATCACTCGTCCATGTCGATCACCCATGTCACTAATCCCTCTCACTACTCCATTTCTCTCCTCCATGTTGCTCCTCCATGTAGATCCTAGATGTCGCTCCTCCATGTCACTCCTCGAAGTTGCTACTCCATGTCAATCCAGAATTTCACACCTATATGTCACTCCAGAATGTCACTCCAGAATGTCAACCCAGAATGTCACTCCTCCATGTCCCTCCTTCTTGCGACTCCTCCATGTAACTCCTGCATGTGTTCCATGAAAATCCATGTCACTCATCCATGTCACTCCTGCACGTCGATCCTACATGTCAGTCCTCCATGTCGTTCCTCTATGTCACTCCTCCATGTCTCTCCTCCACGTCACTCCTACATGTCACTTCTCCTTTTCACTCCTCAATGTCACTCCTCCATGTCACTCCTCCATGTCGAGCCTGCATGTCACTACTCCATGTCACCTCTCAATGTCAATCCTGCATGTCGCTCCTCCATGTCGCTCCTCCATGTCACTCCTCCATATCAATCCTCCATGTCATTCCTCCATGTCGATCCACCATGTCGCTCATCCTTGCTCCTCCATGTCACTCCTCCATGTCACTCAAGAATTTCGCTCCTCCATGTCACTACAGAATATCAATCCAGAAAGTAAAACTGGAATAATGCTCCTCCATCTCCCTCCTTCCTGTGACTCCTCCATGTAATTCTTCTATATCACTCATCCATGTCTTCCATGACACTCTTCCATGTCACTCCTGCATGTCGAGCCTACATGTCAGTACTCCATGTCGCTCCTCCATGTCACTCCTCCATGTCACTACTTCACATCACTGCTCCATGTCGATCCTCCATGCTCCTCCATGGCACTTCTCCATATTGGTCCTCCATGTCACTCCAGAATGTCGCTCCTCCATGTCATTCCAGAATGTCACTCAAGAATGTCACTGCATTATGTAACTCCTCCTTGTCCCTCCTCCATGTCACTCCTCAATCTCAATCCTCCATGTTGATCCTTAATGTCACTCCTCCATGTCACTCCTCGTTCTCAGTCCTTCATGTCATTCCTACATGAAGCTCCTCCATGTCACTCTCTATGTCACTCATGCATGTTGCTCCTCCAAGTCACTCCTCCATGTCTCCTCCATGTCACTCTTTCATGTCGCTCCTCTATGTTACTTCTCCATGTCGATCCTCCAATTAACTGCTCTATGTCACTCCTAAATGTTACTCCTTCCATGTCACTCCTCCATATCAATCCTCCATGTCACTCCTAAATGTCGCACCTCTTTGCTCCTCCTTGTCACTCCTCAATGCCGAACCTGCATGTCACTGATCCATGTCACTCCTCCATGTCACTACTTCATGTCGCTCCTCCGTGTCACTCCTCCATGTCACTCCTACATGTCGCTCCTCCATGTCATCCTCCATGTCACAGCTTCATGCCGCACCTACATGTCTCTACTCCATGTCGATTCTCCATGCTGCCATCCTTGCTCCTCCATGTCACTCCTCCCATTTCGCTCCTCTTTGTCGATCCAAATGTCCCCTCCCCCCATGTACCTCCCCAAGTCACTCAATGTCACTCCTCCATGTACATCCTCCATGTCAATCTCCATGTCACTCCTCTATGTTGCTCCTCATGTAGATCTTAGATGTAGCTCCTCCATGTCGCTTCTCCATGTCGATCCTCCATGTCGCTCATCCTTGCTCCCTCCATGTCACTCCTTCATGTAACCCCAGAATGTCACTCCCTACATGTCAAATACCAGACTGTCACTCCATAATGCCAACCAGAAGTAGCTCTCCATGTCCCTCCTTCATTACACTCCTCCAAGTTGCTACTCCATGTCTCTCCTACATGTCGATCCACCATGTCGCTCATCCTTGCTCATCCTTGCTCCTCCATGTTACTCCTCCATGTCACTCCAGAATTTCACTCCGAATGTCAACCCAGAATGGCGCTCCTCCATGTCTTCCATGACAATCTTCCATGTAGATCCTAGATGTCGCTCCTCTCATGTCACTTCTCCATGTCACTCTCCTTGTCACTCTTTCTTGCTCCTTCATGTCACTCCTACAGTCACTCC
>VHQL01000002.1:0-59647 GCA_014673565.1 Sebastes schlegelii
ACGATCAGATTTTTTTAATGGCAGATGCTATTAGCATCCAGGTGTCAGTAGCCAACAATACTATTTGCACTCGACCCGTGCACACTAGATACTGTATGTGTATGTGTACTGTATGTATACTTTTTTGGTGCCTAAAGCTAACCAAACTACAACTGAAAACTGAAAATAATTTAAAAAACAGAAAATAAAAAGTCAACTAAATGAAAATAGGCTTCTCACAGGACACAAAGCCCAGCCTCCGGAGTGAAAGTCCTGAGTTTGACCCATTCATCCACCACAACCTACTCCTTACAAGTACTTTGTCGCTCTTTATATTACTACTACTACTATTACCGGGTGTAAATAGTCAAATAACTGCCGCATGACTGGGTGCAAACAGACACTTTGCTTATTCAATATTTGCAAGTGGTGTCATGTCAGTGTTTCACAATAACATTTTCAGATGAGAGTTAATTTAGTAAACCTGCGACCCTTAAAAAGACACTAATAGCCTCTGAACACCCACACAGGTGTTTTCAGTTAATCTGGCTGATTAGACCTCTTCTCAGGACTGTGTGGGCGAGTACAAACTGCAATAGCTTTGTTGCACCTGTCAGGGCAGGATGAATCACACCTTTATCATCCGTATTGGTAGATGATCGTCACAGCTCTGGCCCACCTTCAACCTGAGCAGAGGTCTAATCAACCAGAAGACCTAAAAACACCTGTGTGGGTGTTCAGAGGCTTTAACATACGGTAGAAATACATTAATACTTGCTGCTAAAAAGCTATTTCCACACAAATTACAGCTTCATGGCCTTGATAACACTCCTGATATCACCTGTCTTGTGTTTTCATTACTGCATATGAAAGATAGTCTTCTCTTGCCAATGGTATGAAATGCACTTCCACCATCATGAGCCTTTGGGAAAACGTCCTGTTTCTGACATTGATCCCATGCTGAGGAGCAGGCGCCTCACTTCTTGTATGTTACAAATTTCATCACTACAGAAGAGACTCACTGGAGGGATATATCAAAGAAAGACAATGTGCTAATGTGAAAGTGAATGCAGCTCTGTGGCAGACTGATTGTCAAATGAAAACCTTTTTGAACTTTGACGGTCTTGGATTTTCTTTTGTTTACAGGTAAACAAACAGAAAAAATATATATATTTTACTCACAAAGCAGCCGTTCTGATGACTTTTTTTCTTCCGGGATACAAGTGGTACAGCTAAAAGAACAAACAGAAATGTGTCATAGCTACAGAAATAGTTTTCAGAAAATTTCTGTACCACTTTGTTACAGAGCATTGATTTTGATTATGAGAAACTGTTTTAACAGGCTATTACTAAGGTTTTGCACCACTGTAACCAATATATACAGTTCAAATAGTAGCAATAATTTATTGAAAAAAATCAAGAATATTGTATTTATGATATGCAATAATTATTAATTAGTCCTAAATTAATAATATTAAAGTTCTCCTCTCTTACCACCACCTTCCTCTTTGCATTTGGGTATGATGATGATTCTAAGTGATATTTTGCTGCACTCTGGTGGATGTTTTACTCAACTGCAGTTTAGAGGTGTTTATTACTACAGTTTCAATCATTATGTCAAGGATAATTAAATGTGATTGCAAAATATGGTATACAGTAGTAGAAAACAGGATCAGGTTTTATGACTTTCACCCTAGTACTTTGCACCAAAACTTGTGTTTTAGATAGTGTTAACAGGGGAGTGGTATTTCTTACTGTTTTGACATGTAACCAGTGTATGGCTTAGCAGACCATTTTACACTCCAGTAGGAAATGCAATATTGTTTTTCTCCTCCTACACAAATGCAACAATTACCAAGCACTTGTTCAGATACAGTATCTTGAGTTTTGAAAGACAGTCAGCCCCTGGACAAGTACATGGCTAGTGGGATATCATATTAAGTTGTTTTTAAATAGATGGTAGTGGGGTGGGTGGATAGAAATAATATGCACTATAGCCCATACTTAGAGTAACTTCTGTAAAACAAAACTCAAGGACAAGCTCCAGGTAGCTAGGCTACTTTTCACTGCCACTAACATACACATGTTAGTGGCAGTGAAAAGTAGTCTGCAGTATATATATATATATATATATATATATATATCATAATATGGCAAGCCGTTCAGGAAATTATTATATATATATATAATGTGAAATTTGAGAATATTGAATGAAACTGAATATATTGAATGAAATCCTGAATATATGGAATGAAGTCCTGAATATATTGAATGAACTTTGAATATATGGAATGAAGTCCTGAATATATTGAATGAACTTTGAATATATGGAATGAAATCCTGAATATATTGAATGAATTTTGAATATATGGAATGAAATCCTGAATATATTGAATGAACTTTGAATATATGGAATGAAGTCCTGAATATATTGAATGAACTTTGAATATATGGAATGAAATCCTGAATATATTGAATGAATTTTGAATATATGGAATGAAATCCTGAATATATGGAATGAAACTCTGAGAATATGGAATGAACTTTGAATATATGGAATGAAATCCTGAATATATGGAATGAAACTCTGAGAATATGGAATGAACTTTGAATATATGGAATGAAGTCCTGAATATATGGAATGAAACTCTGAGAATATGGAATGAACTCTGAATATATGGAATGAAATCCTGAATATATTGAATGAACTTTGAATATATGGAATGAAATCCTGAATATATGGAATGAAACTGAGAATATGGAATGGAATCTGACGTCATCACGGCGCTGCTGCTGTCTTGTGTTTTAGGTCATTATCCGTACAGCTCTTGGTGCTGCTGGTCGTGTGTGTCACTATGAGCAAGTCAGCATGAAATCTAGTATCAGTAATCCTAAATAATGAGGAGATAATGAACACCCTGGCCAATGCGTGTACCACGGGCCAAAAATAATACTGGTAAACATATTCAACACCGTTCTACAGATGAAGAGTTTATTCACTTTTGCATCATGGAAGAGTAATGCGGAACTGAACTAGTTCACTAAAGTTGGAAAAATATTGACAGATTTAAACTTCCCGGATCAATAACTCATAAACGAAATGTAGTTAAAGCACCAACGAGGGCTCTTTTCTAACCGTAGTGAGATAGACAACGAGCTACAAGCTCATTTTAATCACTACGAGCCTTTAGTCCATGGTCTGTATGCGGCCCGCTGTGAGACGAGTGGTCAGGGACCGTCTACGAAGTGCAACGCTGAAAAGAGTTGCTACAAAACTATTCAATAACTCCACTATTATACAGTGTAGTGATACCAAAATCACTTCACACATCACCGCTGGTCTCTTCCTGGATATAATACAACGCTTAATTTGGAAAAATGTGCTTTTGCATAATTTTGGTGTATTTATAATGGGAAAAATATTCAATGCACTTCGTAGACGGTCCCTGACCACTCGTCTCACAGCCGGCCGTGCATACAGACCATGGATGTAGTTGTTATGTGTCCTGCTCAGAGGACGGCTCATTATGATTAATATAATGACCTAAAACACAAGACAGCAGCAGCGCCGTGATGACGTCAGATTCCATTCCATATTCTCAGTTTCATTCCATATATTCAAAGTTCATTCAATATATTCAGGACTTCATTCCATATATTCAGAGTTTCATTCAATATTCTCAAATTTCACATTATATATATATAATAATTTCCTGAACGGCTTGCCATAATATCTATATATATAAAATATATTATATATAAAAAAAATAAAAAATATATAAATAAAAGTTGCTGATTTGCACTATCAGGTTTGCTCCCCTGAATTTGAAAACATCTTATTCCTGTGCGATGCCTGTGGGTAATTATACTTAATGTTAGCTAAACTTAAATATCACAAACATTGGTTATGGAAAGGTTTATTTCACAAAAAAAAAAACATACCAACTACAAAGTATACATACAAACCTTACCAACTACCATAAATGTGCTAAGCATTTGCCAACAAAACTTACATAGCCAAATTAACCTCCTTACCAGTTATCCCTTTATATAACATTACTGCTGTTAGCTTAACATTACTGCTGTTAGTTTACTGCTTCATATACCAGTATTTACTTGCCGTCCTTCCACTTTAAAATCTTCACAAGTGTAACATACCTTTTCTTAAAGTCTTGTGAGCATGTGACTGCACCACAGGACTGCAGGAAACTCTCAATGTCGTTGTGAAATGCATAATTTCCATGGGAACGGTAGTGATTCTTGGTAACGGTAGTGATTCTGACTTGTAGCGCGAGAGGCATCATAAAGCGAACAGGTGTGATTAATTACATTAATGATGACTGTGTGCTCCATTCAGGTGTCCCCATGCCAATGAGCCAGCATACAGTTCCGAGGCCCTGAAATTAACTATCATAAACGGAATGCAGACATTTAATCATCAATTAGCTACACCTTGGTATGTTTATTAAATTTATTTTATATCTGTGTATGTCTGCTATGAAAAAGGCCCATTGCAACACTTTATTTATCACAAAATTTCACAAAACCCAGTCAATGAAAAAAAACAAAAACAAGAAATGTGTCAGGAGACAGTAAGAAGACAGGCTTATACAAAGGAGAAAAAAAAGAAAGATCTAAACTAATAATTAAAAAAAACCAAAAAAAAAAACAGTTAACCAACAAGAAGTACACAAAAAGCAACTGAACAGTGGGAAACAATCCAATAAAAACACTTGTACCATTTGGATCCTGTAAAATAGTCTAGATGTTTCTACAGCAACACAACTAATTTCAATAGCCATATATGGCCATTAGTTTGACTCAATTGTACAATATCTTATCATGAAACCATGTAAATGTAAAAAGCAACATTTGTTGTCCTTTTAATGTGTAATGCTCGTTTATGTCCACACTTGCATCTTGGATAAAGTAGCCTCCGGCAAGAATATCTTTGGTAACCATGAGGATACTAGCATCATTAATTCAATGCCACTATGATAACACCTGCGTAACCTGGCACAGTGACAACTAAAAGAACAAAATGTACAAGTAGGATGACAAAATGTAACAATGAATACAGATCTGAATAAACAGCAGTCAAAAATAACCAGTTCAAGCGCTGTTAAAAGCAGTTTTATTAAATCATTAAAGTAAATAAAAACCATTAGGGTGAGAAGACTGTCAGAGGGAGCAGCACAAGGTGGCACCAAAGACATGGTAAAAGAATAATCACTACAACCAAAAACACACCACTCACCCAACCTAAGGTGACCACACCCAAATTACCACCACACACGCCACTGCAAATTCAGGTGTACCACATGAAACCATCCCCAGTGCACCCATCAGGAAGCCCTACAGAGGGACAGGGGGACCAGCGTCAGTCAGATTAAAAATATTAAAAAGCAAACATCATTAACAAATAAAAACAAATCCTCTTTGATTTATATACATTATATTTACACAACCTAGGCAGGTGCATGTCCTCCAGAAACAGCTCAGGCTACCAGTCACTACACAAACAAAAGATCAACTAGTATTTAGTATATACAGTTTAACATTTCATGGCATACAGCTGCAGAAAGTTTGTATTTGCATTTCACTTGATCTGGGCAAATGACCATTTTAAAACAACTCCCAATAGTCACAGTAAATATGACATGTTGGCCGACATTAGTATAAAGCCACAACTTACCCATAAGGTACTTTGAATTACCAGGCTGTGTTAAATCAGCTTTCTTTGACAGAAGTATAGAGATATACATTTCCTACTTAACATATGACACTTGAAAATCACTGCATGTCTTCTACCCTACAGTAGATCTCAGTGTGAACCTCAAACAACAGATGAAATACAAAGTGGCCTACCTCAACTCCAGCTTGGTCTTTTCTTACCTAAGCCCCTCCCACTGAACACACCTGTTCCTACTTCCTCATCTGTCATCTCCTAATTGATCCTAAGGTCCCACCCACTACAAAAAGAAAAGCTTCAAAAAGCTCCCCGTTGAAGGTAGAATCCAACAGTTACAACTTATTATGGTCTCCAAGATTTTAAAGGTCTATGTCCAAATTATTTTACTGGATATTTTCAGTATGTTCGGGCCTGAATACGAAGGCTGGTGTATCTCACCTGAAACAAATCACAAACATAATTAAATCTTTGATGTGGTTTACAAATTTGTGTGGTTTTCTTTTAATTATTTGTATGACTATAATATTGATGTTTTTAGGTGTATTGGTGTAAATTAGTAGCATATTACATCATCTCCTTTACTTCTCCTGCCTGCCTCCTAGCCTGACTACAGGAAGGCAATGGAAATACGTTGTGACTTTATTGCGATATCCTGATGAATTTTAGTACTGTGATCACATTTGAGTGCTGTATTTACAATTTATCAAATATAATTCATTCCTTCATTCAACCTTTATTTTGACCAAATACATTGAGGTAGAGACCTCATTTACAATATAGCCAAAATATACAATCATAGGCATCAAGAAACACAAATAAGAAAAATAATAAATACTGTAAAGCAACTGTAATTTAAGGCAAATTAATCAACTAAAACAAAAATAACTAGAAGCGAAATGGGATGAAATTAGAAATTTAAATTGCCCTAGGATAAAAGTGAGGTAAGCTTTAGATTGTTCTGCATGCTATTCCATGTTGCAGGTGCAACATGGGTGCAATGGGAAAAACTGGATTTTCCAAGCTCAGTAAAAAACAACTGGAACTTGCAACATTATCCAATCATTTGAGCGTGTTTGATCAAAATCAAATAAAAATAAAATCATAAACAGGGCTAATTTTTATGAAACTCAATGGCAGTGCCAGAAACCTTGTCAGCTATAATGCCACTTGGCAGTATCCACACAAACCATGATAGTGGTGTATATCTGGGGGACTGTGATTAGGTGTTTTGGCTGTAAGGATGATTTAATTATGACCAAAAAACTTTGTTCACTCTATGTGTCTTCATGGTTTGGGCTTTGTGAGACAGTTGCACATGTTCACAAATATCTTTCGACCTTTACCAAAATGTTTCATCAGCCTTTAAATTGATTAGCAGTCCCCTTTAAATGAAATGGCCCATTTTCCATATTGTTTAGAGGCAAGTATTTGTCCCCTGAAACTCATTCTGACATCGAGCAGTTGCATCTCTACGCAACGAGGTAGAGAGGTCCTTCTGTGTTTTGAGCAATGTGGTAGTTTGCTAATGACTTCCCAGCTGTCATCTGGAAGAAGCTGGTGCCAAAATGGGCAGGAGGGTGAAGAAAGCTCAGCCTATTACACTGGCACTGCCACGGCAGCTTCCCTTGGCAGTCGTGAATACCTAGACAATTGCTGGCCTAGGTTAATGCGCAGCCCTATTAGTGAGTGTTACCTAACACCTTTGGAGGGACTCACCACAGGACCAGTGCCAAGCAGCACCGGGGTTCCAGTATTGTGTCCCATTATTCTTCATTGCTGAATTTGTGTGTCTGCGGTCGGCTCCACAGAGCTGCTCATGCACATCAGAGGCAATACTGTGCTCTGTTCAGGCCACTGCTATAGGATGAAGGCTTTTTGGTGAGACACACTGAAAGTATTTGGGAGGGCATGAAAAAACAGCAGCAAGCAATTGAATTGAATTAAATTAAAAAACACAAAAACTCTGAGCACATTTTTCGCTTCACACTTGCTCACTTTATCCATACAACCCCAGTATTACAACTATGCCTCTGTGATCTTTCCGTCTCCATTGCGGTCCTGGTTGGAGAACATGTTGTCAATGATGCGATAAGGATGGAAGCCAGGAGCCAGGCGGTCTTTATATCCTCGTTCACTTGCCGCATGATGTAGTCAGCAAACTGAGGAAACAAAGGAGGGGTCAAAGAGGGTGAATTAAGGATACACGGACTGGAGCAAACAGGAAGATAATGTCTCAGATGTTGCAGATATTACAGTAACAGCAGGTTATATCATCACATACCTCAGAGGGCTTCACCTGCTTCTTCTTGTCTTTGTCCATCTTGGTGAAGAGGTCGGTCGACATGTCCTCGTTCCAGATGAACATGTAGCCATCAGGAAGTCCTTCCTCTATGTCTACCAGCTCGATGTCAAACACCAGCATAGTCGGGCTGAATCAAGACTGTGTTGAGGAGATAAGGATGAGTGAATTCCAGTCACCAGCAAGGGAACCTCCTCACCAACACCCTTGTTGTTTGCCCTTTAAGGGGAGACACCCCAGGTGAATGGGGTTCTGAAATGTTTAAATATGCAAATGAGTCACTATATTTTCAAATAATGTGCTAGTTTGCATACATTTTCAGAACAGAAATGTGAACATTGGATAAAGCCAGGTTAAAAATTTTTGTTTTTTGTTTTTTTCCAAACATTTTTGGATATCTCTTTTTATCACTCCATAAATCAGAAAATACTGTCAACAGCCATAAAAAAAAAATCAATTTTCGCCATGTTTTTAGGAATAAATGTTCTACAAATCAGGCTATGAATGATATATGAACAAACCCCTCTGTAGAAGCCTTCAGAATATAGACAGGAATGAAAGTGGAAAGTTTGGTGTATGTAAGTGTTACTAAAGTGGAGATTTCTGGCTCAGACTCTGAGAAAAACCTAATTTTGAGAAAATGACCTTTAAAGATATGGATTGTGAAATTCCATATATTTTGAAGACACTACAGGTGAATAAGATAAACATCTTTAATATATATATCACCATGAAACCTCCCCAAATGATTACTTGCATTAAGACAATTATTTTTTGTATTTTAAGTTTTCTGAAATGTTATGTTTAAATATTCAAATCAGGCATTATCTAATGTTAACTTTTGGTGAATTTAGGAGAAATATACAAATGTAAATAGACAAAGTAGTAAAATAAAAAACGTAAATTGTATTTTGGATGTTTTCTTTCCACAAGTCTGTAAGAAGACATGTTATGGAAGCAAAATAGCCCAAAATCGCAAAATTGACCAGTGCATGAAAAACAATGTTTCCCTGCTTAGCTGGAGGACAGCCAGAAGAAGAACATCCAGGGAAAAATACAGGATAGCAAACATTGGAAATGTATGTTTTATATGAACATTTAAATTAGGTTTGTTTTATTTTACCCAGAAAAACAACCCACCATTATTGCATTTTTGGTAAAATGTCCTTATTAGCGTTGAATGTTTTCTCACCCAATGTTAAAAATGGTATTAAGTGTTTATAGAGAGACAGAGAGAGATAAAGGCTTGAATAACTGGCTGACGGAGTAACTGACTGTGAGAAGAAGAGAGAGGAGAAGCTGCCTCTGGCTTTCACAGTCAGTGTTCGGGCAGACTGGGCTGTACAGTCGGATGGAGCTGGAAAACATGTTGTCAACTTCAGCAGTGAACCATGAGAATGACCTTTGCAAAGCAGCCTGATACGCAGCGACACAATGGAAGTGTGTCGTCTAGCATGACTGAGGCTGGGGAGACTTTACAAAGTTATACTAGACTTTATACTCTTATGATCATGTCACCATATCACTGTCTCTAAAGACCTGTTTTTATTTATTTTTTCAGTGAGCTATAATTAATACCATGCTGTAATATTGAGCCGTATTATTTTCACTTCTGTGTGTTTTATATCCCAACAATTTGCATCCCTCCCAAAAAAGACGTTTATTCAAGTGTGCTATTAGTATACTAGTTTTAAACTTAAAATAAGAGAGTATGCTTTCAATTTACTTTTTATGTGCTTATCAGAGATATACTTAAAATTAAACTTACGTATACTAGGCCTTTACTGACAAGTATACAGAAAAGTCTAAGTATACTTGGCTTATGCGTACTTTTGATAGAGTAGCCTATTAGAGGGTGTGAGCGTTGATAAACGTATGCTTTGATATTAATTCACTTTAAATCTTAGAGAACTTTCAACGTTTTTGCATTCTCCGTTCACCATTGAGGCATTTTTTTTTTTATCTCATCACAAAATATCTAGTCAAGTAGCAAAAGTCTCTTAAAGTAATTTATAAATCATTGGCTAAGTACTATTAGTTAAAGAACACTTACAAGTAGACTTGCAGTAAAAACTAATAAAATAGTAGTTTACTGAGAATATATTTTAAAGTGTACTTTCATAAACTAAAAAGTGGGCTACAAGTATATAACTAGTAAACTAACAGCGTACCTATAAGTTAACTTGTAGTAGAGTTCACTTCATAATATAGTTGCAGTACAAAATACCACTTGAATGTAAACTAGTTGTGTATTCAAAGTTTACTATTCTTACATTTATAGTACACTTAAAAGTTTACTTTTATAAACTAAAAAGTGGGCCAATTTAGTCCCAAGAAGTATTGAAGTAGTACACTTAAAAGTATACTACTAGTACACTGATATTAGTATACTTACTACATAAAGTATACCTGGGAAATATACTTGAACTTTACTTCATTTTACTTCATAAAATAAAACTGAACTATGCTACTTTTTTGTAAAACATGAGAACAGGATTAAGATATTGGACAAGATTTAACCAAATGTCAAATAAACCCAAAGCACTCTTTAATGTGCAAAATTCAAAAGCCTTCTTTGCCATGACAACCTCACGTCACATATGAGCACAGCTGCCTTCATGATGAAACATACGTCAAACACTCAAACCCCTGATTCTAATGAGCAACCTTCTGTCAAGAAATTGTGAAAACTTGCAGGATAGTATGATACGGATGTATCCTCAAATGTGTATGGACAACTCATTTCTGACATCAGCGAGCTTATAATATAATGAAATGATCAAAACACTTCTTGCATTTCAAGGTTAACTGCACTTATATTGTCTGATGTCATGCACCCCGCTAAGCAATTTGGATGTTTAAGTATCTATGATACGTGTAATTGATGGGGCTTGAATGAGCACAAATCACTTTAAAAAGCATAAAGGGCATGTAACATGATACTGTCTGAAGTGAGTACGTCTTAGAAGCGTCTGACACCCTGAGGCAGGGAGAGCAATAAATACGAGTTGTTTTTTGACAGACTTGTGATAACAGATGGCAGCTTGCGTTCTCATGAATAACAGGGAGCACAGTAGACCCTGGCTCCTCTTAAAGTTGTATTAATAAAATGAAATTACTGGGAGCAGTTTGAAGGAGAGTGCGTACCGACGTGATGGCTGTCTGTGTTTGATACCCATCCTGCTTCTCTTTCTCTTTTACTCAATTACACATGCTCAGGGATCCCATTTGTAATGGAGTTTCACTCTTACCAGGGAGTTCAGATTAGAAACACACTTCTGTAGCCGCTTTAATTGGACATCTCTGCAAACATAATACTGCTATTATATGCTTTTTGTTTTGCTCTTTATTCCCCCCTCCCCAGTCCCTGTTTTGTTTATCAGTTTTAATTGACTCTTGGTGCCTTTATTACACAGTTGAAAGCAAATAAGTGGAAATAAGAGAGAAGTAGAAGAATAAGAGAGGGGGCGTGATGCAGTAACGGTCCGTGATAAAACCACAGCACTATTTATTCCTATCACACCATGTGGAAATATGATAGCTTACTTTATCTTCTTGTTCACATTTGTTTCCAGGGCCAGCGGGTTGCCTAGGGCGCCACCCTCTGGTCAATAAATCAAAAAAATAAAAAATAAAAAAATAAATGAATGAATAAATGAATAAATAAATAAATGAATAAATAAATACAAAAATAAAAATATAAATACAAAATAAAAAAAATAAATACAAAAATAAATTCACTTTCACCCCTGTAACTCTCTTTCTCACACTTTTGCATCTGCTCGGCCAAACTTATTTTTTAATAAAAGTGTAAATTATAGTGAAACTGACTAAATCCGAATATGCCTACAGGGCACCAAAGGGCTAGAGCCGGCCCAGTTTGTTTCATTAGATAGCCCATAGTCTATATGCTGCATATATGACATACTATGCAGATCCATGCCATTTCAAGTCCCAGTGCAGACAGTGTGAGACATGACTGCATACAGATACATTCTCATAGCCTAAGGGAGCAAATAGGCTCTGCAGCTGAAGGTAATAACAGTCATCAGTGACCTTTAACAAAGAGTTGCACAATATCAAGGGAACTGAGGTAGGATTTAGTAGTTTCGCTTTTTAATTAGAGAATCATATCATCATCTTTTTTTCTCCGACAACAGCTCTCGCCCTAACACATGAATAACCGCTGTGAATAACAATGGCCCAGCTGTACCAATAGTATTCACTAATTTCTCACAGCACTTCACTTTAGTGTTCTTAATTTATGCTCTTCTCTTTCCCATCCCCAAGGTCTTGTTTTTCTTTTTCTCTCCAGGCTCTTAGAAACAATCTCTTCACATTAATGGAAATTTAGACTTTTCCTGCCCTGATATAAGGCAAAATGATGCTTTCAGACAGGAATAAAAGTGACAAGAAAATCACATAAAGCAAGTTATGGACGAGTCATATAGTGAATATATTGTGCAACTATACATACTGTCTGTAAATTTAGTTATTATGTGATGTCATGTAAGTCCACCTATAACATTAAACTTTATTTATATAGCACTTTTCTAAACAGTAGTTCCAAAATGCTTCACAGTCAATACTAAAATGCATAATAGTACACAGCATGAAGCAGATACTCAACAATAAAAGCAATATAACAAACAAAACAGAATTAAAAGACAAATAAAACCAAAACCAAATAATTTGCAAGCTTATAAAACAACTTATAAAAACGCCAGCTTATATAAGTGGGTTGTTAAAAGTTTTTTTAAAATGTGATACAGACTCAGCGTACCTGACAGTTTGGGGGAGGCAATTCCAGTGTTGGAGCTAAATTATTAAGAACAGGACCATAAAATATTTTATCTTTATATTGTATTGCAAGAGCGGATATTGTCAGACAGCAAATTAAATGCATTGTCAGTGAACATTTTAGTGATGTGTTCAGTATAAACATTGTAGTAGGTAATTTCTAGAAGCAACCCTGTCTCCTATAGAAATTATATGTTTCTATATAGAACATAAATGTAGCTCTTCATTCACACAACATAATTGAACATAAGCTGGGCAGCTTTTACATCTGTCACCACAATGTAATTGGGAAAACAATTCAGTAATTTATAAACCTAATTTGTAGGAGACAGTGTTGCTAGGAGACAGAGGAGGAGGGCTGGTCAGGGAGATGTCAGTCACATCGCAGATTAAGTGAAAACACCTGTGTGGGTGGACAATGACTGCACTGAGGCTTCAAAGGGATAACATAGTACTAGTTCAATCAAGACACTTAGTGTACGTGTAGCTGAGTAAGATTGAAAAGTGGCCACGTTATACACCTGCATGACTATGATTGGATATGACCTGTCAGCTGGTAGCCAAGCAACTGGTGAATGAGCCAGTAACTGTGAAGCATGAAGCAGCTGATGCCAATCATACCAATTAGCAAGGTGCAGTTCATGTGGTGCATTTGTCGCATTTAAAAAACAAACAATGTGTAATTATCTTCAAATTATGTGACAGTAAGGCATTTCACTGTGTGGTTTCGATGTTTACGCAACGTGATTGTTTACTGTATATAAGACATATGGTTGTGACAAGTCCTATAGGCCTTTTCATTGCCATTTTGTTGCTCGGGCAGCAGCTTTGTTCCAAGTTTCTTGGACTTCCTGTCCAACGTATTCTCATACGACGGTTCGAATGATAAAAATGATTCCTTCCTTTTCCTGCATTTACTACGAATATCCGCTCGTTTCATGCATTACAGTCTTTTTAAAATAAACTTTAAAACAACTTTAGGTTTAGGCAAGAAAACTACTGAGTTAGGTTTAGGAAAATATTGATTTGGTTAGGATTAGGCAAGAAAACAACTTAGTTAGACTTCAGAAAAGATCATGGTTTGGCTTAAAATAACTCCGGAAGTTAAGCACGTAACTGACGCGATAAATAAATCAACGTTGACTTCTGTTTTCACACAAGACATGACGCAGATCTCCTGGGTGAAAGTCTGCTATTTTTTGACCCACCTATGCACCCCGACCTCCTCCCTACACGGCACTCACAGCTATTTATATTTCTTGTTCATGATTACGTGGATTACACACAAATTGATTTTGTGGGATATACACAAATTACAATGCATTACTTTTCGTAGGTATAGCTACGAACACTGTATGAGAACAGCCTGTCTTGTCAGCTACTGCATTAACAAACATTGCAGCAGGGAATATTAAGGGGCTAATTTACAATGTTTATGTTGTCAAGTTTGAAAAGGTTTATAGAGAAAAGCAGCTGTGTGAAACGGCCATGGACTCGTGGAATCATCAGCAAATAGGAGGCTGTGTATTCACCAGCAAAGTGCAGCCCTGGTTCAATACATCAATACATTTTCTTACCCAACAAGAAAGCACATCTCAGGGGTAAATCAATATATTTTTTTCTGGCCCTTATTAAAAAAATGAATTTTGGATGCACTCTAAAATCCCAATTTGCTTTAGGTGTTTAAGAGATTTATCAATGACACGATTCTCATTCCAAGCAATTCTTGGCTTATCAGTGAAGCTGCAGTATATCTGATAGAAGTATAAGCAGAGAGGATAGAGTAGTTCTTAGTCACGCTCTGCATGTGTGCATTCACTATGCATGCTGAGCCTGTAAATAACAGCATGGATCCGTGAAAATATATAGGTACATTGGAGAAGTATGTGCATACACATGCACACACTTAAACTCTGAAAGGTATAATCATTTCAGCTGTGGTTCATTTTCTCTCATTCCCTCTAAGGCATGCAATTTATCCACCCAGAAGTAAAGCTCTCTCTGCAATAGCTATCCAAGAACTTGCATTATAATAAGGCAAATGGATCACATAAAACCACAGTCAGTCCCGAACAGACAAAAAGAGCCCTATGAATATTCCTATTCTTGTCTCAGTTTAATATTTCATCACTGTGTGTCATTTTCAAAGGCAGAACTAATTGCTGACATTAATTACTAATTCCACTGATGACATTAGCACTAATAAGTGTGATGATGATTGGATTAGTCAAGCTGTATTATGCTTAAAGACCCAGAGCAAGATCACTAGTAAAAAAAATGGGGGACAGTGATATGCAGTGATGGATGAAGTACTCAGATCTTTTAAGTAAGTAAAAGCACCAATACCACAGTGTAGAAATACTCTGTTGCAAGTTAAAGTCATGCATTCAAAGTAGGGCTTTCAATCGAATAAAATATTTAATCTCACATTAATCGCACATTTTTTATCTGTTCAAAATGTACTTAAAGAGATATGCTACAACCTCTGAAAGACCGATTGCAAAGCCGAATTGCAAAACACTGATCAGTTCAATGACTGTACAAACCAAAACATGGGCTTGTTGAAGTGTTGCACCACTATTAAATACAGACCTGCTAATTATTTGATGAGGTGCAAGAGACACAAAAGTGACAGTTATCTGAACATAGGCCTGCTTCACCATTAGGTAGCCTGCTTTATTTCATGTATAAAATCAGTAATATGGCTTCATATAATATAGAAATATTTTATCAATATTACTATAAATCAATCAAACAATCTATTTATATATTTTGGAATTCAAACACATTGGAAATGGTTGTTTTTCTTGTTCCTAATGTGCAAATCGAACCGAAACCCGTGACCCAAAAACCGCAATACAAACTGAACCGAGGGCTTGTTTGCAGCCACTAATTACCACCAAAATGTATTTAAAGTACCAAAAGTAAAAGTACTCATTATGCGGAAAGTCCCATATCAGAATCATGTATATTATATTATCGGATTATTGATGCTTTAAAGTTGCAGATGGTAAAAGTAGTGCTGATTTTCATGACTTAGCTGGATATCTTGTGGATGTTTTAAAAATAATACTTTTAACCTAAAAGGCAATAATAAGATATTCTATCTCCTGATATATTATGAGTTATGACAGATTGTATTATGTATTACTGACCACACACATGCTTTGACAAATGTTGGAACAACTGTAGGTCAATTCAAACTAAATTGCCATGCAGTCTCAGCAACACAGATCCAGGTCCTAGTTATGGAGAAAAAAAACAGCACCCAATATGAACAGAATTTAATTGAAAGACCTTTAATGTGCCTTTCCATGTGTCCTTGGTGACTCCCCATGTCTCACTCTCCTAGACTGAAACTATAAGTGAGGTTGTTTTGTGATTTCGGTGAACTGACCCTTTATGCTGAACCCTCTACATGTCTCCAGCCAATAGAGGTAATGGATATGTTTTGCAGCAAATAGTTAGGTTGTTGTGACAAAAAATTTTATAAAGCGTGGCTTTAACAGGTTTATGCCGTTGATCTTAATGAAACAACATAGGACATACACCAGGGCAGATGCAAACTGATCAGTACTACTACTGTTTTACTGAAGTAGTTGAAAAAAAAAGTTTTTGTCATGTCAAAATTCTATATACATTATTTTTAAAATGTTAGCATCATCTATTTATCTCCAAATTTTGACACACTATAAAAAAATTCAACAAAAAATTGCATGAAGAAGATGCACATTTTCTCACACAGTTTTTGTCTTGTATACACAGGTTATACAGAAACTTTGGAAAATGGTACAGTCGGTCAAGTACATCCCTGATTGGCAGTAGTATCTGATAACCACCTCCAAGTCTCTTTTCCACTAACAGCTGACAACCAACTAAAAATACGATCTACTGTGCACTGAGTAGGAACCAACAGGGCCAAGATGACTATACGTCAAGACCTCGACCGTTTTTTTTTTGTCTTACTGCTGCCAATCCATAAACTCCAGTGTCAGACCCAGAGAAAAATCTGGCCACGGCTTGCTTCACAATGAGAAGCTCTGTTTGAATTTTGACAGCTGACATTTTAATCTCAACACGGCCACTGAAGCTGTTTCTCGTCTTACATGAAACCACCTTGTCTTATTACAGGCTATCAAAGTTCTGGTCAGACAAAAGACTGATGTTGCATACAAATAAAGAATAATATGTGTCAAAAAAAGTTATGAGAATTTGTAAGCAAGATCAAAACCTGTTTCCAACCACACTACCTGTGTGTGTTAATTATAGGTATACGTTTGATTACTGTATGGCATTGATCCAACCCTAAACAGTACAGTGTTGTGATTTCAACAGAGCCAGGTGGTATTTAACATTCTTAGCAGGTGCAGCTCAATGTCAGCCCACTTCAAGACAACTTCAGTGGCTCAGCATTATTCCTTTAGAGCAGTGACTGCCAACGTTTTAAATAGTGATCCTTTAATGTGAAGCTAGGTCTACTCTTCGTCACAGACCTCATGATGTAAGCAGTTCTCTGAGGAGTGATTTCCTGTCACTTACTGTTTCTTTTGAATAGTTTTAGAGGCCTCTAGAGGTAAAACTATACAGTAAATAACAAAGACGGGTTAGAAAAGGAAAGTAGTTTGAACAAACAAACAGAATTCTGTTTGTGGACCATAATTTACATTTTCTGAAGCCAAACAGTTTCCTTAGTAGTTTAGTGGTACTTCTCGTACTAGAACTTTGTTTTCTGTGTTCACAAACATAAAGAACCTGTTTCCAATGACTTACATCCCTCTACTACTAGCCCAAAACGAGACTGTGCAACTTTTGACAGAAGAAATACTCCAATTTTCTTCTTACGTATGAAAAGTTGAATTCATAAACAATTAAACGCACCATTGCTGAGTTCAGTTCTCTCAGATATTTGACTGTGGTCTGGTATCCACTAGTTTATGGTGGCTAATGTTAGCAAATATTTTCTTATGTAAGCGAAGTTAGCAAATCATTAGGTCATTATTGTTTATAATGCACATTACTGAGTCAGTTGGCAGACTTCATGACTCTTTCCAATTTTTGAGCCTGTGTTACAATAGCATAGCATTTTAGGTATTTGCTAAAATGTAGTTTAGTATTTAGCATTATCCCAAAACGCATGGTCTCGTTTTAGCAGACTTTCAAATGAGGAAAAATGTTAAAAATGCAGTTGTTTGGAAACATTATTTAAATTTAAATTCATAATAACTGTGACTTTTGACAAAAACTGAAGCAAATATGACTCGTGAACTCAGCATTTGCTTGGCTTTAAAGCAGCAACCGCAAAGATTTTAATTTAAATAAATGTCTGTCACTATCTATAGCCAAATGAGGTAGCACAATGGTGATTGAGCCTGTGGCCCGCTGATGAAAGTAAAATTAAGTACAGTATATATTTGCAGTATTATGAACTGGGTGTCTGTGGTGACATTCTCGGAAAAAATTCTGTCGTTATGTCATGTTCTGGCTGTGCCAGCCTTTTGTTTTTCCTTGTTGCTTGTTTTTGTGTTGTCTGGGTTATTATTTCAGTGTTTCCTGTTTTATTTTGGTGATCCTCTCCTCCTGTGTCTTGTCTAGTTTTACTTCCCTCTGTTGATTGTCTGCCCCGCCCTGATTTGTTTCACCTGTGTTCCCTGATTGGTTTCACCTGTGTTTAGTTTGGTCTTGTATTTAAGTCTGTGTGTTTCCCCTCTGTCCTTGTCGGGTCGTTTGTTAATCTAGTCAGCTTGTCTTCGTGTTCCTGGTCTTCTTGTTTTTTTTTCATCGTGTCTCCTTTGTCTCCCTGCTCAGTCCTGTGGTCTCCATGTTTTGTGGATTTTTTGTCAGCTTGAATAAAGCTCGCTTTTTGTTTACTTACCTCCGGTTCCTGCCTGTGTCTCTGCGTCTGGGGTCATCCCCGAAAACTCTCCAATACGACAGAACGACCCGACCACAAATATGACTCCAGCAGAGAGTTTCTATGCTCATCTGGGCATCCGGATTCTGCCCGAGCATCTGCTGCAGCCCCGGCCTGTGGACTTTATGGGATTCCCGGATCGGTTCTCGGGAACCCGTCTTGCCCTGGGAGGCCCACGGAGTCTCCAGTCTGCTCCTCGCCATGTTGGCTTCCTGGACACTAGCTGTGAGCCAGAGGACATGCGGGGGGTGGGATCCCACAGAAGGAGGCGTGGGTCCCAGAGGCGGCGTGTTTTTTCCAAGTCCAAGTCTGCTCCTGTGTCGGAGGTCCGGCGGACCTCTACTCCAAGCGTCCTGTCGGAGGTCCGTCCGACTCCTGTTCCACGTGTCCTGCCGGCGGTTCGGCCGACTCCTGTTCCACATGTTCTGTCGGAGGTTCGGCCGACTCCTGCTCCACGTGTCCCGACGGCGGTTCGGCCGACTCCTGCTCCACGTGTCCTGACGGCGGTTCGGCTGACTCCTGCTCCACGTGTCCTGACGGCGGTTCGGCCGACTCCTGCTCCACGTGTCCTGTCGGCGGATCGGTCGATTCCTGTTCCAAGCGTCCTGCCGGCGGTCCGGCCGACTCCTGCTCCACGTGTCCTGTCGGCGGTTCGCCCGACTCCTGCTCCACGTGTCCTGTCGGCGGTCCGCCCGACTCCTGCTCCACGTGTCCTGTCGGCGGTCCGCCCGACTCCTGCTCCACGTGTCCTGTCGGCGGTTCGCCCGACTCCTGCTCCACGTGTCCTGTCGGCGGACCGGTTGATTCCTGTTCCAAGCGTCCTGCCGGCGGTCCGGCCGACTCCTGCTCCACGTGTCCTGTCGGCGGTTCGCCCGACTCCTGCTCCACGTGTCCTGTCGGCGGTCCGCCCGACTCCTGCTCCACGTGTCCTGTCGGCGGTCCGCCCGACTCCTGCTCCACGTGTCCTGTCGGCGGTTCGCCCGACTCCTGCTCCACGTGTCCTGTCGGCGGACCGGTCGATTCCTGTTCCAAGCGTCCTGCCGGCGGTCCGGCCGACTCCTGCTCCACGTGTCCTGTCGGCGGTTCGCCGACTCCTGCTCCACGTGTCCTGTCGGCGGACCGGTCGATTCCTGTTCCAAGCGTCCTGCCGGCGGTCCGACCGACTCCTGCTCCACGTGTCCTGTCGGCGGTTCGCCCGACTCCTGCTCCACGTGTCCTGTCGGCGGTTCGGCCGACTCCTGCTCCACGTGTCCTGTCGGGGGCCTGGACGACCGCTGTTCCGGTTGAGCTGCAACCTCCCTCGGCTGTTCCGGTTGGGCCGCAACCTCCCTCGGCTGTTCCGGTTGGGCTGCAACCTCCCTCGGCTGTTCCGGTTGGGCTGCAACCTCCCTCGGCTGTTCCGGTTGGGGCCGCAACCTCCCTCGGCTGTTCCGGTTGGACCGCAACCTCCACCTGCTGTTCCGGTTGGGTCGCAACCTCCCTCGGCTGTTCCGGTTGGACCGCAACCTCCACCCGCTGTTCCGGTTGGGTCGCAACCTCCACCCGCTGTTCCGATTGGACCGCAACCTCCACTTGCTGTTCCGGTTGGGTCGCAACCGCCCTCGGCTGTTCCGGTTGGGTCGCAACCTCCACCCGCTGTTCCGGTTGGGTCGCAACCTCCACCCGCTGTTCCGGTTGGGCCGCAACCTCCCTCGGCTGTTCCGGTTGGGCCGCAACCTCCACCCGCTGTTCCGGTTGGGCCGCAACCTCCCTCGGCTGTTCCGGTTGGGCCGCAACCTCCACCCGCTGTTCCGGTTGGGCCGCAACCTCCCTCTGCTGTTCCGGTTGGACCGCAACCTCCACCTGCTGTTCCGGTTGGACCGCAACCTCCACCTGCTGTTCCGGTTGGACCGCAACCTCCACCTGCTGTTCCGGTTGGACCGCAATCTCCCTCGGCTGTTCCGGTTGGACCGCAACCTCCACCCGCTGTTCCGGTTGGGTCGCAACCTCCACCCGCTGTTCCGGTTGGGTCGCAACCTCCACCAGCTGTTCCGATTGGGTCGCAACCGTCACCTCCTTTTTCGCCTGGGTTTCAGCCCAAAAACTGTGTTCCGGTGACCGCTGGGCCACGGTTCCAAGCCCTACATTCTTCCGATTCTGTCTCTGCTCTGCCCCCGGGCCGTCCGCCCGAGCTCTCTGACTCTGCCCTGCCCCCGGGCCGCCCGCCCGAGTTCCCCGGCTCGAACTTTGCCCTGCCCCCGGGCCGTCCGCCCGAGCTCTCTGACTCTGCCCTGCCCCCGGGCCGCCCGCCCGAGTTCCCCGGCTCGAACTTTGCCCTGCCCCCGGGCCGTCCGCCCGAGATCCCTGACTCTGTCCGCTGGTTCCTGAGTCCCGCCTCCGGACCCCCCTCCGCCCACCCGGTTCTGGAACGTCTGGGATCCGTCCCTTGAGGGGGGGGGTACTGTCATGTTCTGGCTGTGCCAGCCTTTTGTTTTTCCTTGTTGCTTGTTTTTGTGTTGTCTGGGTTATTATTTCAGTGTTTCCTGTTTTATTTTGGTGATCCTCTCCTCCTGTGTCTTGTCTAGTTTTACTTCCCTCTGTTGATTGTCTGCCCCGCCCTGATTTGTTTCACCTGTGTTCCCTGATTGGTTTCACCTGTGTTTAGTTTGGTCTTGTATTTAAGTCTGTGTGTTTCCCCTCTGTCCTTGTCGGGTCGTTTGTTAATCTAGTCAGCTTGTCTTCGTGTTCCTGGTCTTCTTGTTTTTTTTTCATCGTGTCTCCTTTGTCTCCCTGCTCAGTCCTGTGGTCTCCATGTTTTGTGGATTTTTTGTCAGCTTGAATAAAGCTCGCTTTTTGTTTACTTACCTCCGGTTCCTGCCTGTGTCTCTGCGTCTGGGGTCATCCCCGAAAACTCTCCATTACGACAACTTTTAGTTGACCAAAATGTTAGAATTAACTTTCATAGACTGAAAACACATGGTGAAAGGGTTAAAGTTCTAAAACACGGACAACTCCCAGACCGGACAACGCCGTGGTAGCGACCTGTCAATCAGCAGGTAGCCCCGCCCTAAAGCATCCCCTGCTTTATGGTCTATCTGACTCTAAACGGGACCATCATTTACTAAATGAACAACATGCTGTATTGAAGAAGACTTGAAACATAAACTCATGTTTATAATGTTTACTGAGGTCATAAATCAAGAGAGAAGTAGAAGCTCATTTTCTCAGAGACTTCTATACAATCAGACTTCTTTTAGCCACCAGAGGAGTCGCCCCCTGCTGGCTGGTAGAGAGAATGTAAGTTTAATGCACTTCAGCATTGGCTTCACCAGAGGTTCCAACACACAAAACAAATGCCTGAACGAAGCGGGTCGGGGTTTGGAGAGAGAGAGAGGTAGTGGGAGGTTCTTAGAAGCGGTACCTATTCCTAATGTCCTTAATTAGTCTCCCAAAAGGACCATCTTTGTGGCAGTTTGCTAGCCAGTAGGTCCACTCAACGTTTTCAGCCAACATTCTGGCCAGATCTTAAACATTGCACCTTTAACCATCCAAGATGACTTCAACAGCACAATGTGAGTTCTATTTTACGATGGATTTTCCCTTTCCCATTCTGTGAATATTATCTATCTGCC
This sequence comes from Sebastes schlegelii, assembly GCA_014673565.1. NCBI lineage: Eukaryota > Metazoa > Chordata > Actinopteri > Perciformes > Sebastidae > Sebastes > Sebastes schlegelii. The sequence continues at coordinate 22,293 of VHQL01000002.1, forward strand.
CAACCTTTCTCTTATGACCAAAGCTGCTCTCATCCAGCATCACAAACTCCCTGCGACTTCCAACAACCGGGCCCTTCCTTCTGATACCATTGAACTTATGCCTCTTTTTTTCTGGGCCATCTTGGAGAGAGTTCGAGAGCTTCCAGCAATCCCATCTTCTATCATATCGATTTGGCGTAATCTGAGACCCTGTGTGAACCTGTGTTTCAGTGACACGTTGAGGAGACCGGCCGGCCCTCTGAGTCCACCAAACATAAGATAAACACATAAGCCTTAAGATAAAACAGTATCTCAACATGTCTTCCATACCACCATGGTCAAACTGTAATAACAGTTAAATATCAGTTGTTGTCAGTCGTCTAACATTAATCAGCATCAATACATACAAGTGTAACCCTGTGCCATCTCCTTATCTCAAAATGAGATTAGAAAGCATTAGAAGCAGCTATCCCAGAAAGCACTTTGTTGACGTCTTCTGTGGACCATTCCCTTAATCCATCTAAGACCTGAATAGAACATTTGTCAGGTAAAGTTTTTTAATAGCATGAATGTCATCCAAGAGGACTTCCTCTGTGCCTGTTCCGTCTACAGATCCTTAATGACATCAAATTCAGAAACCTCCTTAGTCATGATTTTCTGACACGTTATATGTTATTTTGTTATAGTTGATGAAATTCCTCTATATATAGCATACTGTTGACTGTTCTAGCATGATTGATGCGTCTTGAGATAACTTCTGTTGTGATTTGACGCTATACAAAAATAAATTGATTTGATTTGATTTGATTGATAATAATAACGCACTCCAACTCCTATTGTGGCATTTAGTATGACAACATACTGGGTACTCTCTCTCTCTCTCTCTCTCTCTCCCTCCAATGTTAAGCACACAGCCTACGCACTGAGTTATTCCTTAAAGGACTTTGCTACCTGTACAGCCCATTGCATTTTAAAAAAACATCATGACACCTTGTGCACTTCACTTTTCTTTGTAGTAAATGTTTTTTTTGGAGTCATTTTATTAACATCCAGATCCTCTTCTTTGTTGGTTTCCCTCGGAGGAGTGACAGCAATCTTCTTCTCATTGTCTTAACCATGGCACCTGTTGATGCAGTCAATCTGGTGAAATGAACTGAAATTCCTAGTTCAGTTGGACCTGAAAAGGAGGAGGAGGGATGGACAGTGTTTTACCGATCCTGTTGACTGGGGTCAGGTCCAATATGGTGGACGAACCCCCCAACCCACCTCCCTTCCTGATTCTCCTCAGAAGGACAGTTTACCTGTTTATCTTCAAAAGCACCTCTGAGGCGTTCGCGCACGCCCGCAGCCGGAGAGGGCAGGGAGACACCGGCACCCGGTCGGTAACGAGACGGTAACGTTTCTCTCTGCGGAGCCCTGTCACTTCACAAGACACGGGACACCTCTGTTGGTCTGGAGGAGCTGCAGCAGTTATTTCTGTACAAACATCCACTGTACATTCACTGGATATTCTCAGAGCTAAACTAACTCTTCTGCAGTGTGGAGTGAGCGCGCGTTCACGTCTAGAGGCTGAGCGAGCTGAGCGAGAACGCGCGCTCTGTCTGAGTGAAGGTGAGCAGGAAGGCAGCGGAGGAGAGGCAGCGGCCACACGCGAAAGCGCATATGCGAGCATGCATGTGTCCCGACCCGCTACATTTATACGCTTAAAAAGTTACAAACAGTCCCTTTACTATCCGTTGAAAAGCTCAGAATTTTTAGTTTCCAACGATACCAAGCATGATATTGTAGAATTATGAAAAAATGATCGCGGATCTTTTGACCACAACTTGTTCTTATATTTACGAACTCTACTTCTGTATGACTTTATTGTGAGACATAGTTTGGACAACATACAGTTGGTTCACAGATTCTGAAAGCTGGGGACCTCATCTTTTCAAACAGTAGACCTTTGGCCTGCAAATGTTCTATGAACAGATCATCTTCCATCGGAACTTTTTTGTAACTATGCAACAGGATACGACTCGTTTTGACCCGGTCCGGTCCGGGTCCTTCAGCTTTTAAAACACATTTGCGTTACTGCGTTATTATCACGTTAACTTTGACAGCTCTAATAACTACATATAGAAAACAATTAAATGAGCTCATTTACATTTGAAGTATAAACAGCAAAGGATTTCATTGCTCTTTCTCTGTGTCTGATGCCTTGCTCTGTTTATCTGCTTCCACTTCCACTCAAATTATAGGGCATAGCCACGGAAGCAGACGGCTGCGTGAAGCATGCTGTGAAGACGTGTTTCGTACGTTCCACGCATGCGGTACTAGCTAGCTAGCGTTCCGACCTGTAGAGAGGCAAGATGGACCCAGGACTTCCAAACAGTCCAAATCAAACGCGGAGAACCTGGACCGGCGGAAGAAAAAAGGCAGAGTCGACAGAGAAACCAGCCGGAAGAGAGGGTAGTTTAGTTAATAAAGTTAGTTAGTAAGATAGCTAGTTAAGTAACCAGCTATCGTAACAGTAAGTTAGCCTAACGTTCGCCTAACGTTAATTCATTTCTGATTTAGCCATGCCCATCATGACTCCATTCATTAACACACATAATGCTTTCTGATGCACCAACGTTCTATCAACAGTCATCAAACATTAGAGATATGAGTTAACCTTGTAATGATGTCTAAGTTCAAGTATATATGATGCTCTTGACTAGTTCTAGACTAGAGGTTGACTGATGGGGCTGATAATCTGATAATCAGGGGTTAAATGGGCTCAGGTCATTCTGACAGGGCTAAAGCCCAGAATATGTGGAGTCCAGCCTCGACTAGCATCATAAATGATGTGAAGCTCAAAAACAAACGTAATGCGTGTGAATGTGTGATAGTCTTTATAACAGAACCGACTGTGTGTGTGTGTGTGTGTGTGTATGTGGGGATGTGACGGTCAGAGTTGAGTGTATGTTAATGTATGTATGTATGTATCCTAATATATTATAAGATAGAATACATTATGACTATACTCACCTATACACACCTCAACAATCAACTGTAGTAAGGACTCCATGCAGTATCACAACTTATCATTGTCGGTGTAAAGTGAAGTACATATTGATACATCAAATATTCACTATAACGTTTCACTTTAGCAGTAAAGTCTAATGCATTTTCATTTTCAATGCAGAGTCACAAGTAGCCTAAAACCTGTGTGTTACCAAAACAAGTTGTTTCAGCATTCATGTATTCAGAAAAAGTTGTATCTTACTTTTACATCCATTCTGAGCTCGATCGTTATTACTGCTCGACGTGAAGACTCACACACTTGGATTCTTACCCATGCACACACTTGGCGGTTATCTCTATTGTAGCATAATAATTATTTTAATTATTATTAATTATTATTATTCCTTTTATTAGTCATTCTGTAATATGTGCTATACAGCAAATATGTATAATAACAATATAATCATGACACAATCTGCAGAATGGAATATCATAACTATAAGCCTCTGTGCCTTGAGAATCTGGTTGGACTTGTGAAATGCCAAATTAGAGAACAACTTGGGACTAACTGAAAAGTAAATTATTTTTGTAATATGTTCTGTCTTAATTGCAGGAGACCAGACTGCAGTGACCCCAACAGTGAATGTGGCTTATGCCAAAGTAGAACTTGTCAAAGCCAAAGTAGAAATAAAGATGTATAAGTTGAAATAAAGATGTATAAGTTGAAATAAAGATGTATAAGTTGAAATAAAGATGTATAAGTTGAGTGCTCAGAATGTGGAGGAGAAGGTAGAAGCTTTGACAGAGTGTACAGCAGACACACAGCTGACAACCTGCTAAACTAAACTAAATGTATGGAGGAGTCTTTTACTGGGAAAGTGGCTGCATGTCCGCAACACTACACGCAGCATCGTAGCTGCTAAGTTAACGCTCCCTGACGGTGAACTGGAGACAGTGAACGCAGCACCGTGGCTGCTACAGTAACTGTCCTGACGGTGAACTGGGGACAGTGAACGCAGCATCATGGCTGCTACAGTAACTCTCCTGACGGTGAACTGGGGACAGTGAACGCAGCACCGTGGCTGCTTCCGTAACTCTCCTGACGGTGAACTGGGGACGGTGAACGCAGCACAGTGGCTGCTTCCGTAACTCTCCTGACGGTGAACTGGGGACTCAGTCTTCTGTTGTGCTCCTGCAGCTGGCGCACCGCTGTATGCGAGGCACTAATCTTGTCGGTTAACGGTTAATGATCGGTTAACGAGGTTCGGTTATCGGTTGAGAATGTTTTTCAAAATGAGCATCCCTACCTTACACCAGAGGAATAATATGGATGGGTCGGGCCTAGCTCTCCTTAAAGGTAAACGCCACCTAAATGATGAACAGTTATCTCCATAGCCTTGGAAAGTTCAATCAGTATGTGTAACCATGAGCTCCTCTCTCTCAGAGCCAGAAACCAGAGAAGTAAGTCTCAAACTGGTGATGTCATAGGGTACAAAGTGTGGAGCTGCTACATAGACAAAGAATGGGAGACTGATTGTGTGGTCCCACAGAAAGTTTGTTTTCCTTTTTATACCCAAATGATCTTTATTCTATTGTAGTGTTCTCAGTTGTGAAACTGTACCTATAAACTCACAACATTCCCCTGGCTGCTCTTGGTGTTAGTGTAAGGCAGGCTTCTCGTTGTCTTAACTCGAAACGTACATGTTACTGAATTAAACTACTGTAGGGCTGTGGGTAAAGCAAGAGCACGGGGAGAGCGCCGTCTGTGCAACAGGATCCACTTTAATGTCTCAACTCAACGTAGGACAATTGCACACCGATAACCTAAAGGTGGAACATCACTTCTTACTTCATATCACTCCGTCAGTCTTAATCATCACTCACCTTACAAGCAAGTAAGGTGCGCCATATTATATAGTTCCAGATCCAACTTAAGGAGCAGAATACCATATGTATACTGTATAAAATAAATCTAATCTTACATTATCTATACTAAACTATCTATCAATACTCTGAAAATCATGCTCAGCGGAGGGGAAAACAATCTGTGCCTCAATATGCAACCAAGGGCTGAAACGCTAACACGATGCTTGTAGTTAGCTAGCTAGCTAAAAACATCAGATCTCAGCATGTCAAAGGATTATTTGAGCATCTGATGTGTAGCAGGGTGCAGTTTAAAACTCAAATGAAGATGGATGAAGATGATGAAGTTAGCTGTTAGCAAGCTAATGTTAGCTATGTGTTAGCAGTTAGTTAGTTAGTTAAGGCACTTGCAAACATGATAATGCATAGCTTTCTGATTTATCCACATTCCACTGTAACACAAGTTGCATATAGTCTAAATGCTTTAGCTTAACTTACAGAAATAGAGTTAGACTAAAACTGATATTTGGACAACATGTTTGCTGCACACTTGACGTTAGGCCTACTGAGTGTCAGGATCCCACAGTCTTCCTATTCTTCCTGCTGATGCCTCAAGTCGCATTGCCTGTATCATCATTTGTTTTCAGTTCTGCAGCTTTTAAAAACTTAGTTCTGGGTTCTTTAACCTGTTGTCAGTGCATCCCACCACACAGCAGCATTTAGGCATGTTTCTGCCGTTTGCTAGCAGAGGGAATAGTCAAAGAGGCACCTTCACGCAATACAAAGTCAATGGAGAGCTATTAACTGTTTTCCCCTTCGGTGTGGGCGGGCCTTAAATGCGCTCTGTCTCTATAACATATTTCCCAATTCATTGACTATGGAGCAGATCCACACTTTATACACTATGATATCACAAGTTTGATTTTTAGCACTCTACTTTTTGGATTTGGAGTTGTTAACTTTACTTATATTCTTTGGACTGTCTTAGACCATAGCAATAACATGTATGAATTTTGAAAATGGGTGTAGTTCCCCTTTAAAGTCTGAGCAAATACGCCATCATGTGATTTTCTACCACTGAAGCATGTAGACCATAAACCATAAAACTAGAATTGGGCCGGTGTAAAACCTGGAAAACTGGTTTGATATTAAGCCTCAACACCGGACCAGACCGATATACCAAACTTCACCTCTAGGTGTCACACTTCACTCAGCAGCCGCTTATCACATTGAAAATAGTTGGTCCACCTTAACAGCCCACCTTAGTGACCCTGGGTCGAAGTTGTCGATAACTCCTGGACTAACCTCTGCCCTTTATCAGCAGGTGGCAGCAAGACACAGGAACTTGGCTTGGGTCTTGAGGAGTTATAGCATTTATTCACCGTCTAAACTGTACACAGCTGTACTACTGCTACCTTCACAGTTATAACGAAATGCTAACATTACGGGCCGCCGGGACTTTGTTGTCATTTGAGTGTACAATATGTGTAAAACTATGAAGTCGATCTAGTGGACTGCCATCCCTTGCCTCCGTAGCTTTTGCATGAATTTGATAGTAATTGATAAATACCCCACTTGTTTTATTTGGTCTCCAAAAAGGAAATCACTGCAGTGAAGATGGCGAGACGGGGACAACTTCTAATACTGTAATCTCCTTACAAGACTCAGAATCTCACTCCAGGTCAGACTCAGATAGCTGTGATTCTTCAATTGAGAGAAAGAAGAAGAAGAAGAAGAAGAAGAAGAAGAAGAAAAGAAGAAGAAGAAGAAGAAGAAGAAGAGGAAGTTCAAGAAAGATTCAGACTCAGAATCAGATTGCTCCTATTCTTCAGTGGAGAAGAAGAAAAGGTATTTAAAGAAGTAGAAGGAGAAAAAAAGCCAAGAAGATAGAAAACATTACCCGTCAGCGGGGTGTGTGAAGCATATTTGTTTTATGTCTGAATCAAGTAATGCTAAAAATCGAGGCTGATGAAGAAACCTCAGAAGCCATAAGGAAAATTAAGCAGAATAAATGCCTTCTGCCAATGTAATGTTCTTTAAGCATTTGTTTTTGATGTTCACGCTAGACCAAGTTAGATAGTCCCCTTTTATCAAGATCCCCTCCAGTTAAAAAGTATGTCATGACAATCATTTTTTTTAAAGTTATAAAGAAATACAGATTTATACCAGCCATATTCTTGAAAAGAAGCATTATTTTGAAGAAAAAAAATTGTATGTTACAAATATCCAACAGAGTAGAGATTGTCAACTGTGAGTGTATTGTAGCAGCACGCTTCAGTGTCTACCCAAACTAGCCTAATGTTCCAGAATGTGTGACAACATTAATGGACAATGACATCACATCAAAGGACGATGACATCACATCAAAGGACGATGACATCACTGTAATACATAAAAGGACATGTATGAATATTCAAAATGACGTATGGAAAACTAAATTTAAATGTCCAGAAAAGTGCCAGTGTTGCTGTGCAGCAGTGTCTGGTGTTCGTTGTGAAGCTGTGTGTTGAGCAATGCGAGTTGCATCCAACTCATATTTACCTGGCATGGGAGATACAATGAACAAGTATTTCATGACAATATTAATTTTTAAAGTTAAAACAAATACAGATTAAAACCAGCCATATTCTTGAAAAGAAGCACTATTTTGAAGAAAAAACTATGTATGTTACAAATATCCAACTGAGTAGAGATGTCAATTGTGAGTGTATTGTGGCAGCACGCTTCAATGTGTCTATCCAAACTAGCCTAATGTTCCAGAATGTGTGAAAACATATAAAGGACAATGACATAACATCAAAGGACGATGACATCACTCTAATACATAAAAGGACATGTATGAATATTCAAAATGACGTATGGAAAACTAAATTTAAATGTCCAGAAAAGTGGCAGTGTTGCTGTGCAGCAGTGTCTAGTGACCGTTGTGAAGCTGTGTGTTGAGCAATGCGAGTTGCATCCAACTCATATTTACCTGGCATGGGAGATACAATGATCAAGTATTTCATGACAATAATTTTTTTTTTTTAAAAGGTCACCTATTATGCAAAATGCACTTTTTCATGTCTTTTAAACATCAATATCTGTCCCCAGTGTGTCTACAAGTCACCATAGTATCATAAAAGACCATCCTCTCTCTTTTTCTCCTGCTCCGTTTGTCCGGAAATGGGTGCAGAAAATCACTTTGCTTTTTTTCCTTTTCTTCTGACGTCATTAGAGAATTAGCCATATAAGGGTTTCCTGGTGGAACCAGAGCAGAACCTTCAGTAGCTGACCCCGCCCCACAGCGTCACTGTCTCTCCTCCTCAACCGAACTTGAGCAAAGTAGCTCCTACTGTTAGTCTGCAAGAACCAGCAGAACAGGCTCCATGTACTCCCATCATCTAAATATAACATGTTCTTTCACAAGGCTTTATGTAATTACACTGTTTAAACAGATGATATTTATATATTATATATATTTGATATAATGCATGTAGAAGAGTACAGGTAGTAGTGACTGTAAGCAACACAACACATTTCTGTTTCACAGTCAAACTTTATTTGAGTAGACAGATGACAATATTAATTATTCACAGCATTTGTAATCATCTCACCTGTTAGTTAGTTATGTTGACATGGTACAGGAGAAAGTCTTCAGCTCTGGTAAACTATGATAAGCTAAGCTGCGGTGGTCTGTAGTCATGGTAACACAGAGACAGCTCCTACTGTAACTAATATACCATTACTCTGATCTTCCATGCATTTATCTTTTAGCAGAAATAATGAACTGACTACTGTTTCACATCTTCTATTTTTCACCCTGATGGTCGCTGTGTTTACACACCGTCTCATAGCGGTAGCATGTAGCTAACCCGTTAGCATGTAGCTACATGCTAACGGGTTAGCTACATGCTAACGGGTTAGCTCTGTATCTCCCATCTGCTCTCAGCTGTCTGCTCTCCTCTGGGATGATTCTGTCGGTCATTTCTCACAGATGGATCTGTAAAGACAGACGTAAAACAGAGTGTGTGTTTACGGTTTACAGAGTTGATGCATAAGGTAAACACTGAGCTAACTAACAGAGATATAAATAGCATTATTTACCTGAGAGAAACCGTCAGGAGAACCTGGAGTCTGGACCGCAGATGTTCATCATGTGTCGCCGATTTCTGATCAGATTCCTCCGGTAACGTGCGCTGGGTGAAGTTTCTGGTTTATAAACTTTAAAGTGGTTTATAAGCTCTATTCTAACTGCTTCTCCCTCTCCTTACAGTCAAAGCTCTCTCTCTCTCTCTCTCTCTCTGTGAGAGCAGAGCTGAGCTCAGGGGGAGGGGGAGAGAGTGACGCTATGTTGAGGATGTTTGATTGACAGAAACGCTGACCAATCAGAGCAGAGTGGGAGGAGACAGGCTGTAAATCAGGATCTCTCAGAAAGAGGCTAAATGCAGGCTGAGTGAGAGAGACACTATGAGAAGAATAAAGGGGTTTTTGAACATTGCAGCATGTAAACATGTTCTAGTGCAACATTAAAATACATCTATTAACCTGGAAATGAGCATAATATGAGACCTTTAAAGTTAAAACAAATAAAGATTAATACCAGCCATATTCTTGAAAAGAAGCATTATTTTGAAGAAAAAAAATATGTATGTTACAAATATCCAACTGAGTAGAGATTGTCAACTGTGAGTGTATTGTGGCAGCACGCTTCAATGTGTCTATCCAAACTAGCCTAATGTTCCAGAATGTGTGAAAACATCAAAGGACGATGACATCACATCAAAGACGATGACATCACATCAAAGGACGAAGACATCACATCAAAGGACGATGACATCACATCAAAGGACGATGACATCACTGTCATACTTAAAAGGATATGTATGAATATTCAAAATGACGTATGGAAAACAAAATTTAAATGTCCAGAAAAGTGGCAGTATTGCTTCGCAGCAGTGTCTGGTGACCGTTGTGAAGCTGTGTGTTGAGCAATGCCAGTTGCATCCAACTCATATTTACCTGGCATGGGAGATACAATGATCAAGTATGTTATGAAAATCATTTTTTTATAGTTATAAAGATATACAGTTCAATACCAGCCATATTCTTGAAAAGAAGCATTATTTTGAAGAAAAATATATGTATGTTACAAATATCCAACTGAGTAAAGATCGTCTACTGTGAGTGTATTTTAGCAGCACGCTTCAAATGTATACCCAAACTAGCCTAATGTTCCAGAATGTGTGAAAACATCAAAGGACGATGACATCACATCAAAGGATGATGACATATCATTAAATGATGATGACATCACTGTAATACATGAAAAGGCATGTATGAATGTTCAAAATGATGTATGGAAAACTAAATTTAAATGTCCAGAAAAGTGGCAGTGTTGCTGTGCAGCAGTGTCTGGTGTACATTGTGAAGCTGTGTGTTGAGCAATGCGAGTTGCATCTGTGACGGCCCCTGCCTCACTACTGAGATGCCAGTGTAGATTTGGCCATTAATACTTTCCCTGTGTCCTTGAAGGTATCACGGGAGAGGATGCCTGATGCAGAGCACCTGATGCTGGCGCGTCCTGAGTATAAAAGCCCCTTTTTTCCTTCACCTGGACTCATCCCTGTCAGAACCTGCCGGGCTGCCTTTGTTTGACTTTTCTTTAGTTTCCACTTACAACACATCACACTTCATCATGCTCACACATCCACATCTACATTACTGATGTTACTGACACACTCCACATTTGTAGTTATTTCTGTATATCCTTAATTTATTTGTAATAAATATCTTTAATTTATAATCAATCACTGCGTCCTTTCCCGTATTTGTCATGGCCTAGGAGCCGGGCTATGACAAATTGGGGGCTCGTCCAGCTTTTTTCCCGTTTGTGCCGCGACTTTTTGATAAGATCTGGTAATGAGTGTTTTTGTGCTTTTGGGCACTTTGGTAATTAGTTGCGCTCTTTGTGACTTGTTTGGACCATTTGGGTCAGGTAAAACGGTAAAAACTGTCTGGAGCAGAAGTTTGATCTTGGCCTGTTTGTGTGTTTCAGAGGATTTGGCGTGCGTAAAGTTTGTTTGGAGCGCCCGCGGCGCGCGGCTTGTTCCTTTGTTACCTAGTACCGTGTGTGCGCGAATGTTGGTTTGAGGGAAAGGACAACGTATTTGGGATGCTTTACTGGGTAAATTTAATGACTTTTGTAGGACTTTGGATTTGTAGTTGTTTTTTACCTGGATTTTGTGGAGAGAGGAGTTTGTTTCGCCGTCTTTGTTTGCGCTGAGATCAGCTGGCCCAGATGACACTTGCGAGTTGCTCTGTGCGTAATTGTTGCAAAGTGGTGCAGAGTTTTCCCTTGTAGGCTGTAGCGACGTTCCCTTTGGGTTCGTTGAGCTGATTTATTTGTAGTGCTGTGGCAAAAGTGGTTGAAGCTGTCATGCTTCACGGGAGCATATCCGTGGTTTCAGGGGGTTGCTAGCTTGCTAGTCGCTCTGCTGGGCCAGTGGTCTTCAGTGCATAAATACCCACCGCAAGTAGCAGCATGAAGACTAGGGATGAGCTTAGTTAGCTGGGTTTTTCTTTAGATAGCGGGGAAACTCTAAACCGTGTTGAGGAGTATTCCTCTTTGAGCGCAAGAGTAGACATTGTGGTGTCTGCCTGGTGCGGTTGTGTGCGTAACGGTGGATTTGCTCAGTTGTCAGTTGGTTTTTTGACTTTGTAAATGTCTGAGATTGAGGCGTTCATTGCTGCTCCGTCTCTGGAATTCCTGGATACCTGCACAAAAGAGCAGTTGCTCTTGATTGCCGAGCATTATTCAGTGGTTGTTGTAGGAGACAAGCGTATGAAAGAAAATATTAAAGAGTCTATAAAATCAAAATTAATCGAAATAGGAATTATGCCCGGAGATAAAGAGAAGTCTTCTCCAATTCCTTCTGTTATGTCCTTTCAGACTCAAGGACTAACTTTTGAGCAACAGAAGGAGATTTTGATGTTGCAGCTTGAACATGACAAAATGAAACATGAATTGGAAGTTAAAAAGCAAATTGAAGTAGAGCGAATCCGTCAGCAATCAGAGGCGGAAAGATTAAATATGGAGGGATATCGTTTGTCTATGATCAAAGATGGCGTGTTGTCTGGTGAGAATAATCGTTTTGATGTGAATAACTTGCGCTTGTTACCGAAGTTTAATGAGAAAGATCCAGACACCTTTTTCTTGCTGTTCGAGCGTGTAGCTAAGGCTAGAAATTGGCCTGAGGCTGACTGTGCACTTATGCTTCAGTGTGTCCTTTCAGGGAAAGCGCAGGAGGCTTATTCATCATTGAGCCTTAAGGATAGCTCTAGCTATGATAAAATAAAATCTGCTGATCTTAAGGTGTATGAGCCAGCGTTTTAGATCATGGGAGAGAAAAAGTGGCCAAACATACGTGGAGTTGGCAAGAGACCTGTCAACACACTTTAAGCGGTGGTTAAGTGCCCTTGACGTCACCACTTTTGAGGATCTGTGTGACTTAATGATTTTGGAGCAGTTTAAAAATTGTCTTCCGACATGTATTGCGACATACATCACAGAACGGAGAAACACTACTGCGGCTGAGGCTGCTGTGTCAGCTGATGAGTATGTGTTGCTCCATAAGAGCAGTTTTAAAGAACGCTCTGTGGCACGTGATGGTTTTGGTTGGAGAGGAATCAGTTCTGATGCTGTTTCATATGAGATGCGTTCAAGGAGAGTGGGTTTTTCGAAACCTGACTTTAAAGCAGGTGGTAACTTGAACAGCAGTGATGGCTGTAACTATTGTCGTGAGAAAGGACATTGGAAGGCAGATTGTCCTTTGTTAAAAGTTAAAACTAAGGGAATGAGAGCTTATGTTAAACCTGCTGCATTTGCTGCTCCTGTTAAAAACTGCTGTGCTGCTGAGTTGCTAACTTCTCACTCTTGTGAAGTGGATGTTTTGGCAGCCTATGTTCCCTTCATACGAGATGGGTTCGTGTCACTGGTAGACAGTGATGTGAAAGTCCCAATAAAGATTTTGAGGGATACAGGTGCCTATGATTCATACATTGTTGACTCTGTTTTGCCTCTGTCTGAGGAGTCTGATACTGGTGACAGTGTTCTCAGTCGTGGGATGGGGTTGAAAATTCTCCCTGTTCCTTTGCACAGGATGGTTCTCAGCTGTGAGCTGGTTAATGGCGAGGTAGCTGTTGGTGTGCGTCCAGCGTTGCCTATTGATGGTGTCCATTTTATTTTGGGCAACGGCTTGGCTGGTAGCCGAGTTTGGACCGATTCTCATCCCGCACCTGTGGTTACATCTTGTCCAACTGAGTCTGTGTCTGACGAGAGCTCCAGGGTGTTACCAGAAGTCTTTTCATCCTGTGTGATTACACGTGCTATGAGCAAAGTAGACCCTGACATGTCATCTGACATCAACAGTGATGATGTACTTTTGGAGGTCCCATCTCTGTCTGAGCTTCCGGTGTCGCTGTCACACTGTGAGGTGTTAAAGGAGCAACGTAGCGATTCTTCTTTGAAAGACATATTTGAACGTGTTTTGCCTGGCTCTGAGATAAATAGTGCTGCAAATGGATACTTCTTATGTAATGAGTTGTTGTTCAGAAAATGGGTTCCTGTTGATGAGGATGGTGTGAAAAATGATGTTTTCCAGATGGTGGTGCCAACTAAGTTTCGTTCCCTTGTTTTGAAAGTGGCACATGACGAGTGTGGACATTTTGGTGTCCGGAAAACATACTTGAACATCCTGAAACATTACTTTTGGCCACAGGTCAAAAGGGATGTGGCCGCATACATTAAAACCTGCCATGTGTGCCAGTTAACTGGAAAACCTAATCAGAGGATCAAGCCTGCACCACTGCAGCCTATCCCAGCTTTGAGTGAACCCTTTACACATCTCATTGTGGACTGTGTGGGTCCGTTGCCGTGTTCCAAATCTGGTTGTAAATATCTGCTCACGGTAATGTGTCAGACCACCAGGTATCCAGCTGCCTATCCTTTGAGGTCAATTACGACCAAGGCTGTGGTTAAGGCCTTATCACAGTTCATATCTATATTTGGTATCCCTAAGGTGATCCAGAGTGACCAAGGGTCAAATTTTTCGTCTCATTTATTTGGGCAAGTGTTGAAGATGTTGCACATTAAACAGAACCAATCATCGGCCTATCATGCGCAAAGCCAGGGGGCCTTGGAAAGGTTCCACCAGACTCTTAAGTCTCTTCTACGGGCATATTGTACGGAGTTAGATAGAGACTGGGAGGAGGGGCTTCCATGGCTGATGTTGGGTGCAAGGGAGGCTGTACAGGAAAGTACAGGCTTCAGCCCTAATGAGTTGGTCTTTGGACATTCTGTGCGTGGGCCCTTGTCAGTGTTGAAAGATGGCTGTGTTGACACTGAGCCGCCAAGGAGCCTAGTTGATTATGTCAATGGATTTAGACATCGTTTGTTTGTTGCTGGTAGTATGGCACAGGAAAAGTTGTGCGTGTCTCAAGGTAAGATGAAGAAGCGGTATGACCGTCGTACAGAGCGACATGAATTCAATCCAGGAGACCAGGTTTTGTCACTTATGCCTATTATTGGTTCACCATTTCAGGCTAAGTACACAGGTCCATACACCGTCACAGAGAAAAGGTCTGACTTGAATTATATCATAGCAACACCAGAGCGGAAGAAAACCAAACGTCTTTGCCATGTGAATCTCCTGAAACCATACTATAGGCGTGAAATTGACACAGACCTAGATCAAGAGGTGAAAGATGGTGTTCATCCAGCTCTTACTGTGACTTCGGAGGGTTCGGTGCATGAGGGAGATGGAGTGCCAGAACCTGACGATAGTCTGCTGTATGGAAGGTTGAAAAACTCAGAATCACTTTGTAATTTGGACAACTTGCTGGCTCATTTGTCGGAGTCGAAACGTGAGCAGTTGTCAGAGTTGGTACAAAAGTATCCGTGTTTGTTTGGTGACATTCCTTCACAAACTGACTGGGCGGAACATGATATTGATGTTGGAGATGCAAAGCCGATAAAGCAACACTTTTACCGCATGGCACCATCTAAACGTGGTTATTTGGATGCTGAGGTTGAGTACATGCTTCAGAATAATATTGCTGTACCATCGTCATCTAGTTGGGCTTCACCGTGTATTTTGGTGCCCAAACAGGATGGAACACCTAGATTCTGTACAGATATGAGGAAAGTGAATTTTGTGACAAAATCTGACTCATTTCCTCTGCCACGTATGGATGATTGCATTGATCAGGTGGGGTCCGCCAAGTTTGTTAGCAAATTCGATTTGCTTAAAGGTTATTGGCAAGTACCTTTGTCCAAGCGGGCGCAAGAAATATCTTCATTTATCACACCGTCTGGCCTGTATTCCTACAAGGTGATGCCATTTGGGTTGAAGAATGCCCCCGCAACATTTCAGCGTTTGATGAACCGTGTTGTGTCTGGGTTAAAAGGCTGTGCTGTGTATCTTGATGATTTGGTCATATACAGTGATACCTGGCACTCACATCTTCAGCGCATCCGTGCGTTGTTTGACCGTTTGGCCGAAGCACAGCTCACCATTAATTTGGCCAAATCTGACTTTGCAAGAGCTACAGTGAAATACCTCGGTCGTGTGGTGGGAAATGGTAGTGTAGCGCCAGTCCAGGCCAAGGTTATGGCAATAGCTGGATATCCAAAACCCACAACAAAGAAGGAACTCCAAAGGTTTTTGGGTTTAGTGGGTTACTACAGGAGTTTTTGTAAAGACTGCTCCACCATTGCGTTTCCCCTCACTGAACTGCTTAAAACCAAGGCGAAATTTGATTGGTCGTCTGGATGTCAGACTGCTTTTGATAACATAAAAAGGATGTTATGCTCTTCTCCTGTTCTAGCTGCTCCTTGTTTTGATCGAGCGTTCATGCTACAAGTAGATGCCAGCCAGGTGGGAGCAGGTGCCGTCTTGCTCCAGGGAGACCACCGGGGGGTGGTGAGGCCAGTTAGTTTCTTCTCAAAGAAGTTTAACAGCTACCAGGGAAATTATTCTGTTATTGAGAAGGAGGCTTTGTCTCTCATTTGGGCATTACAGCATTTCAATGTGTATGTAGGAGCGGGAGGGCCAACTTTGGTTTATACAGACCACAATCCTCTGACGTTTCTGCATTCTCTTAGATGCCCAAACCAGAGGCTGACAAGGTGGTCCTTACTTCTTCAGGCCTACAACCTTGAGATTAGACATATTAAAGGAACAGACAACATTATTGCTGATGCGCTATCACGCGCCCCTCTGTATTGATTAGTCACTAGTGTGACTGGCTAGAATGATATATTGTCCTGTTGTACTGTTTCATACACCTGTTCTTTCTGTGCCACCTTCTTAAATTGCTTCTCAGGTACCGGGGTTGCTGATGATGGGGTAGAAAGCTGCGGGAAGAATATTCAGTGCTAAGGTCGTATATTATTTCTGTTATTTGTTTTTGTTTGTCTTTTGTTTGTTAGTTAGTCCTTTTGAGTAGTGGTATTTGTTCTGGTAGGATGGGTTTAAAGTATGCCGGTGTTCCCTTGGGACACCGACTTTAAGGGGGAGGGGGGTGTGACGGCCCCTGCCTCACTACTGAGATGCCAGTGTGGATTTGGCCATTCATTCTTTCCCTGTGTCCTTGAAGGTATCACGGGAGAGGATGCCTGATGCAGAGCACCTGATGCTGGCGCGTCCTGAGTATAAAAGCCCCAATCAAGTGCTGCTCTGCCCCTTTTTTCCTTCACCTGGACTCATCCCTGTCAGAACCTGCCGGGCTGCCTTTGTTTGACTTTTCTTTAGTTTCCACTTACAACACATCACACTTCATCATGCTCACACATCCACATCTACATTACTGATGTTACTGACTGACACACTCCACATTTGTAGTTATTTCTGTATATCCTTAATTTATTTGTAATAAATATCTTTAATTTATAATCAATCACTGCATCCTTTCCCGTATTTGTCATGGCCTAGAAGCCGGGCTATGACACATCCAACTCATATTTACCTGGCATGGGAGATACAATGATCAAGTATGTTAAGACAATAATTTGTTTTTAAAGTTAAAAACAACTACAGATCAATACCAGATATATTCTTGAAAAGAAGCATTATTTTGAAGAAAAAAATATGGATGTTACAAATATCCAACTGAGTAGAGAAGTCAACTGTGAGTGTATTGTGGCAGCACGCTTCAATGTGTCTATCCAAACTAGCCTAATGTTCCAGAATGTGTGACAACATTAAAGGACGATGACATCACATCAAAGGACGATGACATCACATCAAAGGACGAAGACATCACATCAAAGGACGATGACATCACATCAAAGGACGATGACATCACATCAGAGGACGATGACATCACTGAAATAAATAAAAGGATATGTATGAATATTCAAAATGATGTATGGAAAACTAAATCTAAATGTACAGAAAAGTGGCAGTGTTGCTGTGCAGCAGTGTCTGGTGTATGTTGTGTGTTGAGCAATGCGAGTTGCATCCAACTCATATTTACCTGGCATAGGAGATACAATCATCAAGTATTTCATAACAATAATTTTTTTTTAAAGTTAAAAACAAATAAAGATTAATACCAGCCATATTCTTGAAAAGAAGCATTATTTTGAAGAAAAAAATATGTATGTTAGAAATATCCAACTGAGTACAGATTGTCAACTGTGAGTGTATTATGGCAGCACGCTTTAATGTGTCTATCCAAACTAGCCTAATGTTCCAGAATGTGTGAAAACATCAAAAGACGATGACATCACATCAAAGGACGATGACATCACATCAAAGGACGATGACATCACTGTCATACTTAAAAGGATATGTATGAATATTCAAAATGACGTATGGAAAACAAAATTTAAATGTCCAGAAAAGTGGCAGTATTGCTGCGCAGCAGTGTCTGGTGACCGTTGTGAAGCTGTGTGTTGAGCAATGTCAGTTGCATCCAACTCATATTTACCTGGCATGGGAGATACAATGATCAAGTATGTTATGAAAATCATTTTTTTTATAGTTATCAAGATATACAGATCAATACCAGCCATATTCTTGAAAAGAAGCATTATTTTGAAAAAAAATATATGCATGTTACAAATATCCAACTGAGTAAAGATTGTCTACTGTGAGTGTATTTTAGCAGCACGCTTCAAATGTATACCCAAACTAGCCTAATGTTCCAGAATGTGTGAAAACATCAAAGGACGATATCATCACATCAAAGGACGATGACATATCATTAAAGGATGATGACATCACTGTAATACATGAAAAGGCATGTATGAATGTTCAAAATGACGTATGGAAAACTAATTTTAAATGTCCAGAAAAGTGGCAGTGTTGCTGTGCAGCAGTGTCTGGTGTACATTGTGAAGCTGTGTGTTGAGCAATGCGAGTTGCATCCAACTCATATTTACCTGGCATGGGAGATACAATGATCAAGTATGTTAAGACAATAATTTGTTTTTAAAGTTAAAAACAACTATAGATCAATACCAGATATATTCTTGAAAAGAAGCATTATTTTGAAGAAAAAAATATGGATGTTACAAATATCCAACTGAGTAGAGAAGTCAACTGTGAGTGTATTGTGGCAGCACGCTTCAATGTGTCTATCCAAACTAGCCTAATGTTCCAGAATGTGTGAAAACATCAAAGGACGATGACATCACATCAAAGGACGATGACGTCACTGTCATACTTAAAGGTCACCTATTATGCAAAATGCACTTTTCCATGTCTTTTAAACATCAATATCTGTCCCCAGTGTGTCTACAGGCCACCATAGTATCATAAAAGACCATCCTCTCTCTTTTTCTTCTCCTCCGTTTGTCCGGAAATGGGTGCAGAAAAGTTTTTTGCTTTTTTCCTTGTCTTCTGACGTCATTAGAAAAATGCAAGCCATATATGGCTTTCCTGTTTCCAGTGAAACAGAACAGCAACCCCCTCCCCCCGTACCCCGGCTTGGTAACCCCGCCCACGGAGTAGCCGGCTCAGCAAGCTGCGTCCGCCATTGTTATTTCGACTGTTTACTAGTAAACATGCTGAAAGGACCTAAGAAACCCTCTTGTTCTGTTGTTGGCTGCAATACTCCACACAAAAACTTGCACCATGTACCCACTTCGGATCATCTGAAGACCCAGTGGATGGACTTTATTTTCGCTAGTGCTGTGCCCAGACATGTTCCAAAGTCTTTGTTGGTAAGTGCAAATCGTTTCACAACCGAATGCTTTGTAAATCAGGGTCAGTACCTGGCGGGATAAGCTAGTTACCTGAAACTGAATATTGGATCAATACCAACTGTCCGGGATGCATCAGGAGACCCTGAAGCTGAACGTTTTTTATTTTTTCCTTTTTTTATTATACTGTTTATTAGGGCCGGTTTGCTAGACGGCGTTAGCATGCAGTGCGGCTAAACTTGAACTTATAGTGTAATGATTCAGCTTCATTATTCAGCTTGTGAGAGGCTTTTGTTTTACGTTAAGCACCATTTCAAACCCGTAAAATATCTATAGTAGTAGGTATGGTGTGTGTAAACTGGGTCTCCATGTTGCTTTTAGTGCAACTTTATACTGCGGCCTGTAGGCACAGTCTGCTCCGTTAGCCTAACGGAGCAGACTGTGCGGAGCTAGCTGCTAGCTGTGCGGAGCTAGCTGCTGTATTGTGTGTGTGGAGAGTTACTTGTTTTAGACTCCCCTGAAAGTACACATGCTCAAAACAAGTGGTCAAACTGTAAACTAATCCAGAAATGGTGATTAATTTGCTATGAAACGTTATGTAGCTTTCGTTTATGTTAGCACCCAGTCGCTAATGTGCCCCGACCTACGGCTGTAGTGGCCAGCTGTGCAGTGTGTTGACTTACACAGATGATAGTATGACCGCTATGATTCACCGATAAAGTTGTTAGTCTCGTATTGCATTACAAACAGTGAGTCTAGCTAGCTTTATGACGCTTTCTGCTCTGCTAACTTCATCAAACTGAATTTACAAACTTTTGGTATGTCACAACACAAGTTATACTGTATTTGTAACTTGTTGTCATAACTACTCATTTGAGATGATGTTGTAAACATGACTGTTTCCTGTATACAGGGCTGTTCTAGACAACCTACAAGGCCAGATGTTGCCTGCCAAACAGGGTCTGAAACCCTCGTAGCTGGCCAGGGCATCAGGAAACTCCCTGCGGATCCGCAGTACCACACAGGCCGGAATTACAACGCGGATCCTGCGCCCAAGAAAGCCCCAGCACCAGCTCACAAAGCTCTTGTATGCCAGATACCTGTATTGGCTGTAAGATTGGACAATATACATGTATTTAGTAAACAGCGTGTCAGGAGCCAAACTTGAAAACTTAGTCATGTTATTATCAGTATGTCCCTTGTTTTACTTTGTACTTTTTGATGTGGCTTTTTACATTTATTGTAAGCAATAAGAAATATCTCACAACATGAAACACTGTGCTGTCATATACCAAAGATAAAAGCAATACAAATTAAACAAAATAACATGTTCAACTACGGTCTGAATGCAACAATCATTGCAGCCAAAATCTTGTTGCCAGAGACAATAAAATACCTTTTCATTTGGATCCAGCCATGACAACACACTTGAAATATTATATAATATAGTATTGTATTTACATGCTGCATCAGCCACCATTGTTTCAGGTCAGTATAAGCCACATTTTCAGAATTGAAATAAAGTGGAAATCACAAGTTTGTGCTGAGTTTGAAGCACAAACAAATGCCAATTCAGCTTTAGCAGTGTGGTTTGTCAAAAATGTCTTTCTTATTTATGGGTTCAGTGAATCCTTTGTTTTTCTATTCATATATTATGAGAATGGTGTTCTATTGATTGAACATAACAATAAAGGCTTTACAGTATCTAAAATGTGTCATGAAATCATGTTTAATATGAACAGTATCTGCTGATGTCAAACTTAGCTACAGTATATACTAAAAAATAATCACGTTCTTATTTTGGGGCATTCTGCAATATCGTGGTGTGTATTATGCCATTCATGGTGTGTGGTGAACAGTGTAATGTAAGGCCCACTGAAGTAATGGAAAGGAAGACTGCATAAAATTTAACATACAGGTATTTATTTTCATGAACAACATTAGCATTTAATTGTACTTTTTGATTAAAATTATGATGATCAAATAAGTAAGAAACCACTTACCGCTCTATCGCCCTTTGGTGCAAAGCACCATATTCAGCCCTGTAAACATTATATGCGTTTTGCATTGTGAACAAATTTAAACATACAGGGTCCAACCCAGGATGTTGTATCATGCAGGAGATGTTGTCCGGCAGCTGTTCTATCCGTCTTTTAACCTAGAGTGAATGACATATGGTAAGCCTCATGGAATGTGAAAAATATGTCTAAACACACAACTAAATATAGCTAATAAAAATGTTACCTGTTGTGTCTCCCAGCAGCAGATATTCTCAGGTTCTGTAGGCATTTTTGCACAATTTCCACATGTGCACCTGAACAAATAAATAAAAAATGTGAGCATTTCAACATGTGAAGCATATGATACTATAAACCTGACAGAAGATGCAAAAAAGCTGAGGTGAATGAGCAGTAAGCTTTTTTCCCCACACATTTTTATCGCACAATATGATAGAATATTCGGGATATATCAAATCAAATCAAATCAATTTATTTTTGTATAGCGTCAAATCACAACAGAAGTTATCTCAAGACGCTTTATATATAGAGCAGGTCCATGACCGTACACCATAGTTTAGAGACCCAACAGAATCCACCAAGCGCACTGTGGCCAGGAAAAACTCCCCGATTACTGGGGAGAAACCTGGAGCAGAACCGGGCGCAGGGCGGGCGGCCATCTGCCGAGACCGGCTGGGGGGATAGATAGATAGAGAGAGAGTGAGAGAGAGAGAGAGAGAGAGAGACATAGATAGAGAGAGAGAAAGAGAGAGATAGAGAAGCAGCCACAATAGCAGTCTAGCAGCTGTAATAGCTAATACAAGTAGGACTGATAACACAAAACATATAGTCAAGTAAAATATACCTTACCAATTGAAAAACATGCAACGTACGTAGAGCCTAACGTTCACTATATTACACAAATTACTAAATTGGTTTTAATTACCAAATACCTCACAATAACGTTACCTACAGAGCCGTGAAAGTAGCATTAGAGCTGACGTTAGCTACCGTTAGCCTCCGTGCTAACCCATACATAAAGTTACACAACAAGTTGAACTCACCATTGTGAAACGTCTTGCTGCATTCGAGGTGGAAGTGCTGCTGCTGTTGGAGCCTCTTCCTCTTCAGAGTTCGAGTCGGTGTTCGACTCAGGGTCAAACTGAACAGTCATATTCCTAGCTGTTGTCATTATAACGTTCATAGTTGTTTACTGTTACCAAGGTATCAAGCCGAAGGGCGGGGGGGATGGGGCGGAGAGCTACAGCCGGTTCCGCAGAGGGGGTGGGGCGCAGCAGCTCATTCTCATTTAAAGCTACAGACACAGAAATCAGCACTTTTGGAAATGGGCTGAAACAGAGGTTATAGAGACATGCTGGAATGCATGATCTGATTGTTTTTTTGAAAAAAAAAACTTCAGAGACATGGTTTGGAGGTGTCTGAGACCTATAATAACTTGTTCAAATGGAGTATAATATGTGACCTTTAAAAGGATATGTTTGAATATTCAAAATGACGTATGGAAAACAAAATTTAAATGTCCAGAAAAGTGGCAGTATTGCTGCGCAGCAGTGTCTGGTGACCGTTGTGAAGCTGTGTGTTGAGCAATGCCAGTTGCATCCAACTCATATTTACCTGGCATGGGAGATACAATGATCAAGTATGTTATGAAAATCATTTTTTATAGTTATAAAGATATACAGATCAATACAAGCCATATTCTTGAAAAGAAGCATTATTTTGAAGAAAAATATATGTATGTTACAAATATCCAACTGAGTAAAGATTGTCTACTGTGAGTGTATTTTAGCAGCATGCTTCAAATGTCTACCCAAACTAGCCTAATGTTCCAGAATGTGTGAAAACATCAAAGGACGATGTCATCACATCAAAGGACGATGTCATCACATCAAAGGACGATGACATATCATTAATACATGATGAATATATGTACGAATATTCAAAATGATGTATGGAAAACTAAACTTAAATGTCCAGAAAAGTTGCAGTATTGCTGTGCAGCAGTGTCTGGTGACCGTTGTGAAGCTGTGCGTTGAGCAATGCGAGTTGCATCCAACTCCTGTTTACCTGGCATTGGAGATACAATGATCAAGTATTTTATGACAATACATTTTTTTTTAATGTTAAAAACAAATACAGATTAATACCATCCATATTCTTGAAAAGTAGCATTATTTTGAAGAAAAAAATATGGATGTTACAAATATCCAACTATGTAGAGATGTCAAATGTGAGTGTATTGTGGCAGCACGCTTCAATATGTCTATCCAAACTAGCCTAATGTTCCAGAATGTGTGACAACATCAAAGGACGATGACATCACATCATAGGACGAAGACATCACAGTACGATGACATAACTGAAATAAATAAAAAGGATATGTATGAATATTCAAAATGATGTATGGAAAACTACATTTAAATGTCCAGAGAAGTGGTAGTGTTGCTGTGCAGCAGTGTCTGGTGTATGTTGTGTGTTGAGCAATGCGAGTTGCATCCAACTCATATTTACCTGGCATGGGAGATACAATGATCAAGTATGTTAAGACAATAATTTGTTTCTTTTTTTTCGGACAGTTTTTTCAGACTTCTATTGTACGACATTTTTCAGACTTCATTTGTCCGAAATTTTTCAGACTTCTTTTGTCCGACATTTTTCAGACTTTTTTTCGGGGTTTTTTTCCATACTTTTTTTCAGATCTTTTTTTTCGGACAGTTTTTTCAGACTTCTTTTGTCCGACATTTTTCAGACTTCTTTTGTCCCACATTTTTCAGACTTTTTTTCGGGCTTTTTTTCCAAACTTTTTTTCAGATCTTTTTTTTCTGACAGTTTTTTCAGACTTCTTTTGTCCGACATTTTTCAGACTTTTTTTCCATACTTTTTTTCAGATCTTTTTTTTCGGACAGTTTTTTCAGACTTCTTTTGTCCGACATTTTTCAGACTTCTTTTGTCTGACATTTTTCAGATCTTTTTTTCAGATCTTTTTTTTCAGACTTTTTTTAAGACATTTTCAGATATTTTTTTTCGGACAGTTTTTTCAGTCTTCTTTTGTCCGACATTTTTCAGACTTCTTTTGTCCGACATTTTTCAGTCATTTTCAGATATTTTTTTTCGGACAGTTTTTTCAGACTTCTTTAGTCCAACATTTTTCAGACTTTTTTTCGGGCTTTTTTTACAGACTTTTTTTCAGATTTTTTTTTCGGACAGTTTTTTCAGAGTTCTTTTGTCCGACAATTTTCAGATATTCTTTCCAGACTTTTTTTGTCCGACATTTTCAGACTTCTTTTGTCCGACATTTTTCAGACTTCTTTTGTCCGACATTTTTCAGACTTTTTTTCGGGCTTTTTTTCCAGACTTTTTTTCAGATCTTTTTTTTCGGACAGTTTTTTCAGACTTCTTTTGTCCGACATTTTTCAGACTTCTTTTGTCCGACATTTTTCAGACTTTTTTTCAGGCTTTTTTTACAGCCTTTTTTTTCAGCCTTTTTTTTCAGATATTTTTTATCGGACAGTTTTTTCAGACTTCTTTTGTCCGACATTTTTCAGACTTCTTTTGTCCGACATTTTTCAGTCATTTTCAGATATTTTTTTTCGGACAGTTTTTTCAGACTTCT
This sequence comes from Sebastes schlegelii, assembly GCA_014673565.1. Classification (NCBI taxonomy): domain Eukaryota; kingdom Metazoa; phylum Chordata; class Actinopteri; order Perciformes; family Sebastidae; genus Sebastes; species Sebastes schlegelii. Next base: position 46,945 of record VHQL01000002.1, read on the forward strand.
TTAGTCCGACATTTTTCAGACTTTTTTTCGGGCTTTTTTTACAGACTTTTTTTCAGATTTTTTTTTCGGACATTTTTTTCAGAGTTCTTTTGTCCGACAATTTTCAGATATTCTTTCCAGACTTTTTTTGTCTGACATTTTCAGACTTCTTTTGTCCGACATTTTTCAGACTTCTTTTGTCCGACATTTTCCAGACTTTTTTTCGGGCTTTTTTTCCAGACTTTTTTTCAGATCTTTTTTTTCAGACAGTTTTTTCAGACTTCTTTTGTCCGACATTTTTCAGACTTCTTTTGTCCGACATTTTTCAGACTTTTTTTGTGGCTTTTTTTCCAGACTTTTTTTTTCAGATATTTTTTTTTCTGAAAAATTCTGAATATTCATTTATATTCGAAATGATGTATGGAAAACTAAATTTAAATGTCAAGAAAAGTGGCAGTGTTGCTGTGCAGCAGTGTCTGGTGTACATTGTGAAGCTGTGTGTTGAGCAATGCGAGTTGCATCCAACTCATATTTACCTGGTATGGCAGATACAATGATCAAGTATGTTAAGACAATAATTTGTTTTTAAAGTTAAAAACAACTACAGATCAATATGAGCTATATTCTTGAAAAATGTCGTACAAAAGAAGTCTGAAAAATGTCGGACAAAAGAAGTATGAAAAAACTGTCCGAAAAAAAAGATCTGAAAAAAAGTCTGGAAAAAAATCCCGAAAAAAAGTCTGAAAAATGTCGGACAAAAGAATTGTGAAAAATTTCGGACAAAAGAAGTCTGAAAAATGTCGGACAAAAGAAGTCTGAAAAAACTGTCCGAAAAAAAAGAAACAAATTATTGTCTTAACATACTTGATCATTGTATCTCCCATGCCAGGTAAATATGAGTTGGATGCAACTGGCATTGCTCAACACACAGCTTCACAACGGTCACCAGACACTGCTGCGAAGCAATACTGCCACTTTTTGTACATTTAAATGTAGTTTTTCATACATCATTTCGAATATTCATACATGTCCTTTTATTTATTTCAGTGATGTCTTTGTCCTTTGATGTGATGTCTTCGTCCTTTGATGTGATGTCATCGTCCTTTGATGTTTTCACACATTCTGGAACATTAGGCTAGTTTGGATAGTCACATTGAAGCGTGCTGCCACAATACACTCACAGTTGACTTCTCTACTCAGTTGGATATTTGTAACATCCATATTTTTTTCTTCAAAATAATGCTTTTTTTTAAGAATATATCTGGTATTGATCTGTAGTTGTTTTTAACTTTAAAAAAAAAATATTGTCTTAACATACTTGATCATTGTATCTCCTATGCCAGGTAAATATGAGTTGGATGCAACTCGCATTGCTCAACACACAGCTTCACAATGTACACCAGACACTGCTGCACAGCAACGCTGCCACTTTTCTGGACATTTAAATTTAGTTTTCTATTCATCATTTTGAACATTCATACATGTCCTTTTCATGTATTACAGTGATGTCATCATCCTTTAATGATATGTCATCATCCTTTGATGTGATGACATCGTCCTTTGATGTGATGACATCGTCCTTTGATGTTTTCACACATTCTGGAACATTAGGCTAGTTTGGGTATACATTTGAAGCGTGCTGCTAAAATACACTCACAGTAGACATATATCAGTTGGATATTTGTAACATACATATATTTTTCTTCAAAATAATGCTTCTTTTCAAGAATATGGCTGGTATTGATCTGTATATCTTTATAACTATAAAAAAATGATTTTCATAACATACTTGATCATTGTATCTCCCATGGCAGGTAAATATGAGTTGAATGCAACTGGCATTGCTCAACACACAGCTTCACAACGGTCACCAGACACTGCTGCGAAGCAATACTGCCACTTTTCTGGACATTTAAATTTTGTTTTCCATTACGTCATTTTGAATATTCATACATATCCTTTTAAGTATGACAGTGATGTCATCGTCCTTTGATGTGATGTCATCATCCTTTGATGTGATGTCATCGTCACTTAATGTGATGTCATCGTCCTTTGATGTGATGTCATCGTCCTTTGATGTTGTCACACATTCTGGAACATTAGGCTCTTTTGGATAGACATTTTGAAGCGTGCTGCCACAATACACTCACAGTTGACTTCTCTACTCAGTTGGATATTTGTAACATCCATATTTTTTTCTTCAAAATAATGCTTCTTTTCAAGAATATATTTGGTATTGATCTGTAGTTGTTTTTAACTTTAAAAACAAATTATTGTCTTAACATACTTGATATTTGTATCTCCCATGCCAGGTAAATATGAGTTGGATGCAACTCGCATTGCTCAACACACAGCTTCACAATGTACACCAGACACTGCTGCACAGCAACACTGCCACTTTTCTTGACATTTAAATTTAGTTTTCCATACATCATTTCGAATATTCATACATATCCTTTTATTTATTTCAGTGATGTCATCGTACTCCGATGTGATGTCTTCGTCCTATGATGTGATGTCATCATCCTTTGATGTGTTGTCATTGTCTTTTTATGTGATTTCATCGTCCTTTGATGTGATGTCTTCGTCCTTTGATGTAATGTCATCGTCCTTTGATGTGATGTCATCGTCCTTTGATGTTTTCACACATTCTGGAACATTAGGCTAGTTTGGATAGACACATTGAAGCGTGCTGCCACAATACACTCACAGTTGACTTCTCTACTCAGTTGGATATTTGTAACATCCATATTTTTTTCTTCAAAATAATGCTTCTTTTCAAGAATATATCTGGTATTGATCTGTAGTTGTTTTTTACTTTAAAAATAATGTATTGTCATGAAATACTTGATCATTGTATCTCCCATGCCAGGTAAACAGGAGTTGGATGCAACTCGCACAACGGTCACCAGACACTGCTGCACAGCAATACTGCAACTTTTCTGGACATTTAAATGTAGTTTTCCATACATCATTTCGAATATTCATACATATATTCATCATGTATTACAGTGATGTCATCGTCCTTCGATTAGATGTCATCGTCCTTTGATGTGATGAAATCATCCTTAGATGTTTTCACACATTCTGGAACATTAGTCTAGTTTGGGTAGACATTTGAAGCGTGCTGCTAAAATACACTCACAGTTGACAATCTCTACTCAGTTGGATATTTGTATCATACATATTTTTTTCTTCAAAATAATTCTTCTTTTCAAGAATTTATCTGGTATTGATCTGTAGTTGTTTTCAACTTTAAAAACAAATTATTGTCTTAACATACTTGATCATTGTATCTCCCATGCCAGGTAAATATGAGTTGGATGCAACTCGCATTGCTCAACACACAACATACACCAGACACTGCTGCACAGCAACACTGCCACTTTTCTGGACATTTAAATGTAGTTTTCCATACATCATTTCGAATATTCATAGATATCCTTTTATTTATTTCAGTGATGTCATCGTACTCTGATGTGATGTCATCATCCTTTCAAATCAAATCAAATCAATTTATTTTTGTATAGCGTCAAATCACAACAGAAGTTATCTCAAGATGCTTTATCTATAGAGCAGGTCCATGACCGTACACCAGAGTTTAGAGACCCAACAGAATCCACCAAGCGCACTGTGGCCAGGAAAAACTCCCCGATTACTGGGAAGAAACCTGGAGCAGAACCGGGCGCCGGGCGGGCGGCCATCTGCCGAGACCGGCTGGGGGGATAGATAGATAGAGATAGAGAGAGAGAGCGAGAGAGAGAGAAAGAGAGATAGAGAGAGAGATAGATAGAGAGAGAGAGATAGAGAAGCAGCCACAATAGCAGTCTAGCAGCTGTAATAGCTAATACAAGTAGGACTGATAACACAAAACCAACAGTGGTGGATGGAAAAAGTGATAACAACTATCGGAAAGCCAGCACTGTCCAGCATCTCTCCTCAGTACGTCCATGTGTGTTGGTGTGGGACGTCCCTGCGATCGATGCCCGTGCGTTGGTTCCTGCAGCATCAGCATGCTTGCTGGGAGCTCTTGATGTCTTTGGCAGTGATTGAGAAGTGTTATTCTCCAGGCTGCCACATTGTCACTAGGTGTTGGAAATCCCTCGTTAGCATTGGTAGTCCCTCGTACAGACGTAGTTAATTAGGGATGGTAGCAGTTGGTGTCAAGCAGGCACCGACGCGGCAGCAGATGCAGCCACAGTACCGGAGACCACCAAGATCCAGGTGAAACCCCGCTCCAAGTGTACCCCTGCTCCAGGTATAACCTCGCTCCAGGTGTGATCCCGCTCCAGGTATGACCTCGCTCCAGGTGTGACCCCGCTCCACGGTTAGCTGCGAGACAAGGAGGCACAAGGACTCCCGGGAAGGAATGAAGTTAGTAACAACATGGACATGGGACATGAGTATATACAGAAGGAGAGGGGAGCTCAGTGTGTCATAGGAAGTCCCTTATGACAGTGTGTCATAGGAAGTCCCCCGGCAGTCTATGCCTATAGCAGCTTAAGTATAAGCGTTATCAAAGAGGAAAGTCTTTAGCCTACTCTTAAATGTAGAGACGGTGTCTGCCTCCCGGACTGAAACTGGGAGCTGGTTCCAGAGAAGAGGAGCTTGATAGCTGAAGGCTCTTGCTCCCATTCTACTTTTGGAGACTCTAGGAATCTCAAGTAACCCTGCATTCTGTGAGCGCAGTGCTCTAGTGGGGTAGTAGGGTACTATGAGCTCTTTAAGATATGATGGGGCCTGACCGTTTAGCGCTTTGTAGGTTAGGAGGACGATTTTAAAATCCATTCTGGATTTTACAGGCAGCCAGTGCAGAGAAGCTAATACAGGCGTAATATGATCTCTTTTTCTAGTTCTAGTCAGTACACGTGCTGCAGAATTCTGGATCAACTGGAGAGTCTTAAGAGACTTATTGGAGCAGCCTGATAATAAGGAATTGCAGTAATCGAGTCTAGAGGTAACAAATGCATGGACTAATTTTTCTGCATCATTTTGACACAGGATGTGCCTGATCTTCGCAATGTTACGTAGATGAAAGAAGGCAGTCCGTGAGGTTTGTTTTATGTGAGAGTTAAAGGACATATCCTGGTCGAAGACAACTCCCAGATTCCTTACGGTGGTGCTGGAGGCCAGGGCAATGCCATCTAAAGTAACTATATCATTAGATAATTTGTTTCGGAGGTGCTCAGGGCCTAATACAATAACTTCAGTTTTGTCTGAGTTTAACATCAGGAAATTGCAGGTCATCCAGGTTTTTATGTCCTTAAGGCATGCTTGAAGTTTAGTTAACTGGTTTGTTTCGTCTGGCTTGATTGATAGATATAATTGGGTATCATCTGCATAACAATGAAAGTTTATGGAGTGTTTTCTAATAACATTGCCTAAGGGAAGCATATATAAGGTAAATAGAATTGGTCCAAGTACAGAACCCTGTGGAACTCCGTGACTAACTTTGGCATGCATGGAGGACTAATCGTTGACATGTACAAACTGAGATCGATCTGATAAATAGGACTTAAACCAACTTAGTGCAGTTCCTTTAATGCCAATTAAATGTTCCAGTCTTTGTAATAGGATGTGATGGTCAATGGTGTCGAAAGCAGCACTGAGATCTAGCAAGACAAGGACAGAGACAAGTCCTTTGTCCGATGCCATTTGAAGGTCATTTGTAATTTTCACTAGTGCTGTCTCTGTGCTATGGTGCACTCTAAATCCTGACTGATAATCTTCGAATAAATGATTGTTCTGTAGAAAGTCACACAGCTGACTGGCAACTACTTTCTCGAGTATTTTGGAGGTAAAGGGAAGGTTAGATATAGGTTTATAATTGGCTAGGACCTCTGGATCAAGAGTGGGCTTTTTAAGAAGAGGTTTAATTACAGCTACTTTAAAGGACTGTGGTACATAGCCTGTTAGTAAAGACACATTGATCATATCCAGTAAAGAGGTGCTAACTAGAGGTAAAACTTCTTTAAGCAGTCTAGTTGGAATAGGGTCTAGGAGACAGGTAGATGGTTTAGATGAAGAGATCAGTGAGGTTAATTTGTGGAGATCGATAGGAGAAAAGCAGTCTAAATATATATCAGGTTGTACAGCTGTTTCTAAGGTTCCTAATTTTGAGGATAAGTTGGTACCAGTTGACGGTAGGAGGTGATTAATTTTGTCTCTAATACTTATGATTTTATCATTAAAGAAACTCATGAAGTCACTACTACTGAGGGTTGTAGGAATACATGGCTCGGTAGAGCTGTGACTTTCTGTCAGCCTGGCTACAGTGCTGAATAGAAACCTAGGGTTCTTCTTATTTTTCTCTATTAATGCTGAGTAATGGGCTGCTCTGGCATCACAGAGAGCCTTCCTATATGTTTTAAGACTATCTTGCCAGACTAAATGAGATTCTTCCTGTTTGGTGGAACGCCATATCCTTTCCAGTTTCCTCGATGCTTGCTTTAATTTGCGTGTTTGAGGGTTATACCATGGAGCTGACTTCCTTTGTTTTACTAACTTCTTTTTTAGAGGGGCAACAGAATCAAGTGTGACTCGCAGTGAGTCTGTAGCACTATCTACAAGATGATCAATTTGGGTAGGGCTAAAATTAACATACGAGTCCTCTGTTATATTGAGACATGGTATTGAATTTAATGCTGATGGAATCGCTTCCTTAAATTTAGCTACAACACTATCGGATAGACATCTAGTGTACACACTTTTATCTAATGGTGTATAGTCTAGTAATAAGAATTCAAAAGTGATTAAATAATGGTCTGATAAAAGAGAGTTCTGTGGAAAAACAATGAAATGTTCAATTTCAACGCCATATGACATAACGAGGTCGAGGGTGTGGTTAAAGCGGTGAGTGGGTTTATGCACGTTCTGCAAGAAACCAATTGAATCTAATAAAGAGATAAACGCAGTACTGAGGCTATCATTATCAACGTCCACATGAATATTAAAATCGCCTACTATAATGACTTTATCTGTTTTCAGGACTAAGCTTGATAGAAACTCTGAGAATTCAGATAGAAATTCAGAATATGGGCCTGGAGCGCGGTACACTATAACAAATAAAATTGGCTGTAGTACTTTCCAGGTTGGGTGTGAAAGACTAAGAACAAGGCTTTCAAATGAGTTATAATTTAGTTTAGTTTTAGGGTTTATTAATAGGCTTGAATCGAAGATGGCTGCAACTCCACCTCCTCGGCCGGTGTCTCGAGGAATGTGAGTATTAATATGACTCGGGGGAGTGGATTCGTTTAGGCTGACATATTCTTCCTGACACAGCCAGGTTTCAATAAGACAAAATAAATCAATGTGATTATCTGATATTAAATCATTTACTAGTAGAGCTTTAGATGACAGAGATCTGATATTTAAGAGTCCACATTTAATTCTCCTGTTTTGTTGCTTTATTGCAGTGCTAGTGTTAGATTTTATTAGATTATTATGTTTAGCTCCTCTTCTGTTTACTTTTGATTTAATTAATTTAGGTGGGGCAGACACAGTCTCAGTTAGGTTTGGGGTTAAGCTATGGGTGGGTAACTGCTCTAGTGGAAGCGCAGAGAAGTGTGTAAGACTGCAGCTCTGCGTCCTGGAATGACCTCTGGTTTGTCATGGATTTGTTCCACCAACAATCTTGGTCAGATTTCTGGATAAGAGAGCCGCACCATCCAAAGTAGGATGAATGCCGTCTCTCCTAATCAGACCAGGAATTCCCCAGAAAGGGTTCCAATTGTCAATGAAGCCCACATCGTTTGCTGGACACCACCACGACAGCCAGCTTTGGAATGACTTCATGCGGCTATACATGTCGTCACTGGTCAGGTTGGGGAGGGGACCAGAGAAAACTACGGAGTCGGACATTGTTTTTGCGTATGCACACACCGATTGGACATTAACTTTAGTGACCTCCGATCGACGTAACCGAGTGTCATTACCGCCGACGTGAATAACAATCTTACTGTATTTATGTTAATCCTTAGCCAGCAGTTTCAGTTGATCTGTAGTTGTTTTTAACTTTAAAAACAAATTATTGTCTTAACATACTTGATCATTGTATCTCCCATGCCAGGTAAATATGAGTTGGATGCAACTGGCATTGCTCAAAACACAGCTTCACAATGTACACCAGACACTGCTGCACAGCAACACTGCCACTTTTCTTGACATTTAAATTTAGTTTTCCATACATCATTTCGAATATTCATATATATCCTTTTATTTATTTCAGTGATGTCATCGTACTCTGATGTGATGTCTTCGTCCTATGATGTGATGTCATCATCCTTTGATGTGATGTCATCGTCTTTTGTTGTGATGTCATCGTCCTTTGATGTGATGTCTTCGTCCTTTAATGATATGTCATCGTCCTTTGATGTGATGACATCGTCCTTTGATGTGATGACATCGTCCTTTGATGTTTTCACACATTCTGGAACATTAGGCTAGTTTGGGTATACATTTGAAGCGTGCTGCTAAAATACACTCACAGTAGACAATCTTTACTCAGTTGGATATTTGTAACATACAAATATTTTTCTTCAAAATAATGCTTCTTTTCAAGAATATGGCTGGTATTGATCTGTATATCTTTATAGCTATAAAAAAATGATTTTCATAACATACTTGATCATTGTATCTCCCATGCCAGGTAAATATGAGTTGGATGCAACTGGCATTGCTCAACACACAGCTTCACAACGGTCACCAGACACTACTGCGAAGCAATACTGCCACTTTTTTGGACATTTAAATTTTGTTTTCCATACGTCATTTTGAATATTCATACATATCCTTTTAAGTATGACAGTGATGTCATCGTCTTTTGATGTTGTCACACATTCTGGAATATTAGGCTATTTTGGATAGACATATTGAAGCGTGCTGCCACAATACACTCACAGTTGACTTCTCTACTCAGTTGGATATTTGTAACATACATATTTTTTTCTTCAAAATAATGCTTCTTTTCAAGAATATGGATGGTATTAATCTGTATTTGTTTTTAACATTAAAAAAAATGTATTGTCATGAAATACTTGATCATTGTATCTCCCATGCCAGGTAAACAGGAGTTGGATGCAACTCGCACAACGGTCACCAGACACTGCTGCACAGCAATACTGCAACTTTTCTGGACATTTAAATGTAGTTTTCCATACGTCATTTCGAATATTCATACATATATTCATCATGTATTACAGTGATGTCATCGTCCTTCGATTAGATGTCATCGTCCTTTGATGTGATGAAATCATCCTTAGATTTTTTCACACATTCTGGAACATTAGGCTAGTTTGGGTAGACATTTGAAGCGTGCTGCTAAAATACACTCACAGTTAACAATCTCTACTCAGTTGGATATTTGTAACATACATATTTTTTTCTTCAAAATAATGCTTCTTTTCAATAATATGGCTGGTATTAATCTGTATTTGTTTTTAACTTTAAAAAAAATGTATTGTCATAAAATACTTGATCATTGTATCTCCCATGCCAGGTAAACAGGAGTTGGATGCAACTCGCACAACGGTCACCAGACACTGCTGCACAGCAATACTGCAACTTTTCTGGACATTTACATGTAGTTTTCCATACGTCATTTTGAATATTCATACATATATTCATCATGTATTACAGTGATGTCATCGTCCTTTGATGTGATGAAATCATCCTTAGATTTTTTCACACATTCTGGAACATTAGGCTAGTTTGGGTAGACATTTGAAGCGTGCTGCTAAAATACACTCACAGTTAACAATCTGTACTCAGTTGGATATTTGTAACATACATGTTTTTTTCTTCAAAATAATGCTTCTTTTCAATAATATGGCTGGTATTAATCTGTATTTGTTTTTAACTTTAAAAAAAATGTATTGTCATGAAATACTTGATCATTGTATCTCCCATGCCAGGTAAATATGAGTTGGATGCAACTCGCATTGCTCAACACACAACATACACCAGACACTGCTGCACAGCAACACTGCCACTTTTCTGTACATTTAAATTTAGTTTTCCATACATCATTTCGAATATTCATACATATCCTTTTATTTATTTCAGTGATGTCATCGTCCTCTGATGTGATGTCATCGTCCTTTGATGTGATGTCATCGTCCTTTGATGTGATGTCTTCGTCCTTTGATGTGATGTCATCGTCCTTTGATGTGATGTCATCGTCCTTTGATGTTTTCACACATTCTGGAACATTAGGCTAGTTTGGATAGACACATTGAAGCGTGCTGCCACAATACACTCACAGTTGACTTCTCTACTCAGTTGGATATTTGTAACATCCATATTTTTTTCTTCAAAATAATGCTTTTTTTAAGAATATATCTGGTATTGATCTGTAGTTTTTTTTAACTTTAAAAAAAATGTATTGTCATGAAATACTTGATCATTGTATCTCCCATGCCAGGTAAATATGAGTTGGATGCAACTCGCATTGCTCAACACACAACATACACCAGACACTGCTGCACAGCAACACTGCCACTTTTCTGTACATTTAAATTTAGTTTTCCATACATCATTTCGAATATTCATACATATCCTTTTATTTATTTCAGTGATGTCATCGTACTCTGATGTGATGTCTTCGTCCTATGATGTGATGTCATCATCCTTTGATGTGATGTCATCGTCCTTTGATGTGATGTCATCGTCCTTTGATGTGATGTCTTCGTCCTTTGATGTGATGTCATCGTCCTTTGATGTTTTCACACATTCTGGAACATTAGGCTAGTTTGGATAGACACATTGAAGCGTGCTGCCACAATACACTCACAGTTGACTTCTCTACTCAGTTGGATGTTTGTAACATCCATATTTTTTTCTTCAAAATAATGCTTCTTTTCAAGAATATATCTGGTATTGATCTGTAGTTGTTTTTAACTTTAAAAAAAATGTATTGTCATAAAATACTTGATCATTGTTTCTCCCATGCCAGGTAAACAGGAGTTGGATGCAACTCGCACAACGGTCACCAGACACTGCTGCACAGCAATACTGCAACTTTTCTGGACATTTACATGTAGTTTTCCATACGTCATTTTGAATATTCATACATATATTCATAATGTATTACAGTGATGTCATCGTCCTTTGATGTGATGAAATCATCCTTAGATTTTTTCACACATTCTGGAACATTAGGCTAGTTTGGGTAGACATTTGAAGCGTGCTGCTAAAATACACTCACAGTTAACAATCTGTACTCAGTTGGATATTTGTAACATACATATTTTTTTCTTCAAAATAATGCTTCTTTTCAATAATATGGCTGGTATTAATCTGTATTTGTTTTTAACTTTAAAAAAAATGTATTGTCATGAAATACTTGATCATTGTATCTCCCATGCCAGGTAAATATGAGTTGGATGCAACTCGCATTGCTCAACACACAACATACACCAGACACTGCTGCACAGCAACACTGCCACTTTTCTGTACATTTAAATTTAGTTTTCCATACATCATTTCGAATATTCATACATATCCTTTTATTTATTTCAGTGATGTCATCGTCCTCTGATGTGATGTCATCGTCCTTTGATGTGATGTCATCGTCCTTTGATGTGATGTCTTCGTCCTTTGATGTGATGTCATCGTCCTTTGATGTGATGTCATCGTCCTTTGATGTTTTCACACATTCTGGAACATTAGGCTAGTTTGGATAGACACATTGAAGCGTGCTGCCACAATACACTCACAGTTGACTTCTCTACTCAGTTGGATATTTGTAACATCCATATTTTTTTCTTCAAAATAATGCTTTTTTTAAGAATATATCTGGTATTGATCTGTAGTTTTTTTTAACTTTAAAAACAAATTATTGTCTTAACATACTTGATCATTGTATCTCCCATGCCAGGTAAATATGAGTTGGATGCAACTCGCATTGCTCAACACACAACATACACCAGACACTGCTGCACAGCAACACTGCCACTTTTCTGTACATTTAAATTTAGTTTTCCATACATCATTTCGAATATTCATACATATCCTTTTATTTATTTCAGTGATGTCATCGTACTCTGATGTGATGTCTTCGTCCTATGATGTGATGTCATCATCCTTTGATGTGATGTCATCGTCCTTTGATGTGATGTCATCGTCCTTTGATGTGATGTCTTCGTCCTTTGATGTGATGTCATCGTCCTTTGATGTTTTCACACATTCTGGAACATTAGGCTAGTTTGGATAGACACATTGAAGCGTGCTGCTAAAATACACTCACAGTAGACAATCTTTACTCAGTTGGATATTTGTAACATACATATTTTTTTCTTCAAAATAATGCTTCTTTTCAAGAATATGGATGGTATTAATCTGTATTTGTTTTTAACATTAAAAAAAATTTATTGTCATGAAATACTTGATCTTTGTATCTCCCATGCCAGGTAAACAGGAGTTGGATGCAACTCGCACAACGGTCACCAGACACTGCTGCACAGCAATACTGCAAACTTTCTGTTCATTTAAATGTAGTTTTCCATACGTCATTTCGAATATTCATACATATATTCATCATGTATTACAGTGATGTCATCGTCCTTCGATTAGATGTCATCGTCCTTTGATGTGATGAAATCATCCTTAGATTTTTTCACACATTCTGGAACATTAGGCAAGTTTGGGTAGACATTTGAAGCGTGCTGCTAAAATACACTCACAGTTAACAATCTCTACTCAGTTGGATATTTGTAACATACATATT
>VHQL01000002.1:67622-85267 GCA_014673565.1 Sebastes schlegelii
GTCCTTTGATGTGATGTCCTTCGTCCTTTGATGTGATGTCATCGTCCTTTGATGTGATGTCATCGTCCTTTGATGTTTTCACACATTCTGGAACATTAGGCTAGTTTGGATAGACACATTGAAGCGTGCTGCCACAATACACTCACAGTTGACTTCTCTACTCAGTTGGATATTTGTAACATCCATATTTTTTTCTTCAAAATAATGCTTTTTTTAAGAATATATCTGGTATTGATCTGTAGTTTTTTTTAACTTTAAAAAAAATGTATTGTCATGAAATACTTGATCATTGTATCTCCCATGCCAGGTAAATATGAGTTGGATGCAACTCGCATTGCTCAACACACAACATACACCAGACACTGCTGCACAGCAACACTGCCACTTTTCTGTACATTTAAATTTAGTTTTCCATACATCATTTCGAATATTCATACATATCCTTTTATTTATTTCAGTGATGTCATCGTACTCTGATGTGATGTCTTCGTCCTATGATGTGATGTCATCATCCTTTGATGTGATGTCATCGTCCTTTGATGTGATGTCATCGTCCTTTGATGTGATGTCTTCGTCCTTTGATGTGATGTCATCGTCCTTTGATGTTTTCACACATTCTGGAACATTAGGCTAGTTTGGATAGACACATTGAAGCGTGCTGCCACAATACACTCACAGTTGACTTCTCTACTCAGTTGGATGTTTGTAACATCCATATTTTTTTCTTCAAAATAATGCTTCTTTTCAAGAATATATCTGGTATTGATCTGTAGTTGTTTTTAACTTTAAAAAAAATGTATTGTCATAAAATACTTGATCATTGTTTCTCCCATGCCAGGTAAACAGGAGTTGGATGCAACTCGCACAACGGTCACCAGACACTGCTGCACAGCAATACTGCAACTTTTCTGGACATTTACATGTAGTTTTCCATACGTCATTTTGAATATTCATACATATATTCATAATGTATTACAGTGATGTCATCGTCCTTTGATGTGATGAAATCATCCTTAGATTTTTTCACACATTCTGGAACATTAGGCTAGTTTGGGTAGACATTTGAAGCGTGCTGCTAAAATACACTCACAGTTAACAATCTGTACTCAGTTGGATATTTGTAACATACATATTTTTTTCTTCAAAATAATGCTTCTTTTCAATAATATGGCTGGTATTAATCTGTATTTGTTTTTAACTTTAAAAAAAATGTATTGTCATGAAATACTTGATCATTGTATCTCCCATGCCAGGTAAATATGAGTTGGATGCAACTCGCATTGCTCAACACACAACATACACCAGACACTGCTGCACAGCAACACTGCCACTTTTCTGTACATTTAAATTTAGTTTTCCATACATCATTTCGAATATTCATACATATCCTTTTATTTATTTCAGTGATGTCATCGTCCTCTGATGTGATGTCATCGTCCTTTGATGTGATGTCATCGTCCTTTGATGTGATGTCTTCGTCCTTTGATGTGATGTCATCGTCCTTTGATGTGATGTCATCGTCCTTTGATGTTTTCACACATTCTGGAACATTAGGCTAGTTTGGATAGACACATTGAAGCGTGCTGCCACAATACACTCACAGTTGACTTCTCTACTCAGTTGGATATTTGTAACATCCATATTTTTTTCTTCAAAATAATGCTTTTTTAAGAATATATCTGGTATTGATCTGTAGTTTTTTTTAACTTTAAAAACAAATTATTGTCTTAACATACTTGATCATTGTATCTCCCATGCCAGGTAAAATGAGTTTGATGCAACTCGCATTGCTCAACACACAACATACACCAGACACTGCTGCACAGCAACACTGCCACTTTTCTGTACATTTAAATTTAGTTTTCCATACATCATTTCGAATATTCATACATATCCTTTTATTTATTTCAGTGATGTCATCGTACTCTGATGTGATGTCTTCGTCCTATGATGTGATGTCATCATCCTTTGATGTGATGTCATCGTCCTTTGATGTGATGTCATCGTCCTTTGATGTGATGTCTTCGTCCTTTGATGTGATGTCATCGTCCTTTGATGTTTTCACACATTCTGGAACATTAGGCTAGTTTGGATAGACACATTGAAGCGTGCTGCTAAAATACACTCACAGTAGACAATCTTTACTCAGTTGGATATTTGTAACATACATATTTTTTTCTTCAAAATAATGCTTCTTTTCAAGAATATGGATGGTATTAATCTGTATTTGTTTTTAACATTAAAAAAAATTTATTGTCATGAAATACTTGATCTTTGTATCTCCCATGCCAGGTAAACAGGAGTTGGATGCAACTCGCACAACGGTCACCAGACACTGCTGCACAGCAATACTGCAACTTTTCTGTTCATTTAAATGTAGTTTTCCATACGTCATTTCGAATATTCATACATATATTCATCATGTATTACAGTGATGTCATCGTCCTTCGATTAGATGTCATCGTCCTTTGATGTGATGAAATCATCCTTAGATTTTTTCACACATTCTGGAACATTAGGCAAGTTTGGGTAGACATTTGAAGCGTGCTGCTAAAATACACTCACAGTTAACAATCTCTACTCAGTTGGATATTTGTAACATACATATTTTTTTCTTCAAAATAATGCTTCTTTTCAATAATATGGCTGGTATTAATCTGTATTTGTTTTTAACTTTAAAAAAAATGTATTGTCATGAAATACTTGATCATTGTATCTCCCATGCCAGGTAAATATGAGTTGGATGCAACTCGCATTGCTCAACACACAGCTTCACAATGTACACCAGACACTGCTGCACAGCAACACTGCCACTTTTCTGGACATTTAAATTTTGTTTTCCATACGTCATTTTGAATATTCATACATATCCTTTTAAGTATGACAGTGATGTCATCGTCCTTTGATGTGATGTCATCGTCCTTTGATGTGATGTCATCGTCTTTTGATGTGATGTCTTCGTCCTTTGATGTGATGTCAACGTACTTTGATGTGATGTCATCGTCTTTTGATGTTTTCACACATTCTGGAACATTAGGCTAGTTTGGATAGACACATTAAAGTGTGCTGCCACAATACACTCACAGTTGACAATCTGTACTCAGTTGGATATTTGTAACATACATATTTTTTTCTTCAAAATAATGCTTCTTTTCAAGAATATGGCTGGTATTATTCTTTATTTGTTTTTAACTTTAAAAAAAAATATTGTCATGAAATACTTGATGATTGTATCTCCTATGCCAGGTAAATATGAGTTGGATGCAACTCGCATTGCTCAACACACAGCTTCACAAAAGGTCACCAAACACTGCTGCGCAGCAATACTGCCACTTTTCTGGACATTTAAATTTAGTTTTCCATAGTTCATTTTGAATATTCATACATATCCTTTTAAGTATGACAGTGATGTCATCGTCCTTTGATGTGATGTCATCGTCCTTTGAAGTGATATCATCGTCCTTTGATATGATGTCTTCATCATTTCATGTGATGTCATCGTCCTTTGATGTGATGTCATCGTCCTTTGATGTTGTCACACATTCTGGAACATTAGGCTAGTTTGGATAGACACATTAAAGTGTGCTGCCACAATACACTCACAGTTGACAATCTGTACTCAGTTGGATATTTGTAACATACATATTTTTTTCTTCAAAATAATGCTTCTTTTCAAGAATATGGCTGGTATTAATCTTTATCTGTTTTTAACTTTAAAAAAAAAATATTGTCATGAAATACTTGATGATTGTATCTCCTATGCCAGGTAAATATGAGTTGGATGCAACTCGCATTGCTCAACACACAACATACACCAGACACTGCTGCACAGCAACACTGCCACTTTTCTGTACATTTCAATTTAGTTTTCCATACATCATTTCGAATATTCATACATATCCTTTTATTTATTTCAGTGATGTCATCGTCCTCTGATGTGATGTCATCGTCCTTTGATGTGATGTCATCGTCCTTTAATGTGATGTCTTCGTCCTTTGATGTGATGTCATCGTCCTTTGATGTTTTCACACATTCTGGAACATTATGCTAGTTTGGGTATACATTTGAAGCATGCTGCTAAAATACCCTCACAGTAGACAATCTTTACTCAGTTGGATATTTGTAACATACATATATTTTTCTTCAAAATAATGCTTCTTTTCAAGAATATGGCTGGTATTGATCTGTATATCTTTATAACTATTAAAAAAATGATTTTCATAACATACTTGATCATTGTATCTCCCATGCCAGGTAAATATGAGTTGGATGCAACTGGCATTGCTCAACACACAGCTTCACAACGGTCACCAGACACTGCTGCGAAGCAATACTGCCACTTTTCTGGACATTTAAATTTTGTTTTCCATACGTCATTTTGAATATTCATACATATCCTTTTAAGTATGACAGTGATGTCATCGTCCTTTGATGTGATGTCATCGTCCTTTGATGTGATATCTTTGTCCTTTGATGTAATGTCATCGTCCTTTGATGTGATGTAATCGTCTTTTGATGTTTTCACACATTTGTGAAAGTGTTTTGCCACAATACACTCACAGTTGACTTCTCTACTCAGTTGGATATTTGTAACATCCATATTTTTTTCTTCAAAATAATGCTTTTTTTTAAGAATATATCTGGTATTGATCTGTAGTTGTTTTTAACTTTAAAAACAAATTATTGTCTTAACATACTTGATCATTGTATCTCCCATGCCAGGTAAATATGAGTTGTATGCAACTCGCATTGCTCAAAACACAGCTTCACAATGTACACCAGTCACTGCTGCACAGCAACACTGCCACTTTTCTGGACATACTGCAAAAGTATCCAAAGGCCTCAGAATGAACATTGCCGCAATCACACTGACAAGGAAGCTGGATATCAGCATGCTGCGCAGCACATTTTAGTCCATCGCAGCCGAGGACTCCTTTCATTTAACTTGGACATAATGATCAGGGGAGAGCGCGAACGCTGTCCCCCACTACCAGAAATTATAAAGTTGAGATTCCCACATTTCAAAAAGTCTGGAAAAAATATCTGAAAAATGTCGGACAAAAGAAGTCTGAAAAAACTGTCCGAAAAAAAAGATCTGAAAAAACTGTCCGAAAAAAAAGATCTGAAAAAAAGCCCTAAAAAAAGTCTGAAAAATGTCGGACAAAAGAAGTCTGAAAAAACTGTCCGAAAAAAAAGATCTGAAAAAAAGTCTGGAAAAAAAGCCCGAAAAAAAGTCTGAAAAATGTCGGACAAAAGAAGTCTGAAAACTGTGGGACAAAAGAAGTCTGAAAAAACTGTCCGAAAAAAATATCTGAAAATGTCTGAAAAAAAACCCGAAAAAAAGTCTGAAAAAAAATATCTGAAAAATGTCGGACAAAGGAAGTCTGAAAATACTGTCCGAAAAAAAATATCTGAAAATGTCTGAAAAAAAAGTCTGAAAAAAAATATCTGAAAATTGTAGGACAAAAAAAGTCTGGAAAAAATATCTGAAAAATGTCGGACAAAAGAAGTCTGAAAAAACTGTCCGAAAAAAAAGATCTGAAAAAAAAGTCTGGAAAAAAAGCCCGAAAAAAAGTCTGAAAAAAAAGACTGAAAAATGTCGGACAAAAGAAATCGGAAAAATGTCGGACAAAAGAAGTCTGAAAAAACTGTCCAAAAAAAAGATCTGAAAAAACTGTCCGAAAAAAAAAGGTCTGAAAAAAAGCCCGAAAAAAAGTCTGAAAAATGTCGGACAAAAGAAGTCTGAAAAAACTGTCCGAAAAAAAAGATCTGAAAAAAAGTCTGGAAATAAAGCCCGAAAAAAAGTCTGAAAAATGTCGGACAAAAGAAGTCTGAAAAATGTCGGACAAAAGAAGTCTGAAAAAACTGTCAAAAAAAAAAAGATCTGAAAAAAGTCTGAAAAATGTCGGACAAAAGAAGTCTGAAAAATGTCGGACAAAAGACGCCTGAAAAAACTGTCCGAAAAAAAAGATCTGAAAAAAAGTCTGGAAAAAAAGCCCGAAAAAAAGTCTGAAAAATGTCGGACAAAAGAAGTCTGAAAAAACTGTCCAAAAGATCTGAAAAAAAGTCTGGAAATAAAGCCCGAAAAAAAGTCTGAAAAATGTCGGACAAAAGAAGTCTGAAAAAACTGTCCGAAAAAAAAGGTCTGAAAAAAAGTCTCAAAAATGTCGGACAAAAGAAGTCTGAAAAATGTCGGACAAAAGAAGTCTGAAAAAACTGTCAAAAAAAAAAGATCTGAAAAAAGTCTGAAAAATGTCGGACAAAAGAAGTCTGAAAAATGTCGGACAAAAGACGTCTGTAAAAACTGTCCGAAAAAAAAGATCTGAAAAAAAGTCTAGAAATAAAGCCCGAAAAGAAGTCTGAAAAATGTCGGACAAAAGAAGTCTGAAAAATGTCGGACAAAAGAAGTCTGAAAAAACTGTCAAAAAAAAAAAGATCTGAAAAAAGTCTGAAAAATGTCGGACAAAAGAAGTCTGAAAAATGTCGGACAAAAGACGCCTGAAAAAACTGTCCGAAAAAAAAGATCTGAAAAAAAGTCTGGAAAAAAAGCCCGAAAAAAGTCTGAAAAATGTCGGACAAAAGAAGTCTGAAAAAACTGTCCAAAAGATCTGAAAAAAAGTCTGGAAATAAAGCCCGAAAAAAAGTCTGAAAAAAGTCTGAAAATGTCGGAAAAGAAATCGAAAAATGTCGGACAAAAAAGGTCTGAAAAACTGTCCAAAAAAAGATCTGAAAAAACTGTCCGAAAAAAAGGTCTGAAAAAAAGCCAAAAAAGTCTGAAAAATGTCGGACAAAAGAAGTCTGAAAAAACTGTCCGAAAAAAAAGATCTGAAAAAAAGTCTGGAAAAAGCCCGAAAAAAGTCTGAAAATGTCGGACAAAAGAAGTCTGAAAAAGTCGGACAAAAGAAGTCTGAAAAACTGTCAAAAAAAAAAGATCTGAAAAGTCTGAAAAATGTCGGACAAAGAAGTCTGAAAAATGTCGGACAAAAGACGCCTGAAAAACTGTCCGAAAAAAAGATCTGAAAAAAGTCTGGAAAAAAAGCCAGAAAAAAAGTCTGAAAAATGTCGGACAAAAGAAGTCTGAAAAAACTGTCCAAAAGATCTGAAAAAAAGTCTGGAAATAAAGCCCGAAAAAAAGTCTGAAAAATGTCGGACAAAAGAAGTCTGAAAAAACTGTCCGAAAAAAAAGGTCTGAAAAAAAGTCTCAAAAATGTCGGACAAAAGAAGTCTGAAAAATGTCGGACAAAAGAAGTCTGAAAAAACTGTCAAAAAAAAAGATCTGAAAAAAGTCTGAAAAATGTCGGACAAAAGAAGTCTGAAAAATGTCGGACAAAAGACGTCTGTAAAAACTGTCCGAAAAAAAAGATCTGAAAAAAAGTCTAGAAATAAAGCCCGAAAAGAAGTCTGAAAAATGTCGGACAAAAGAAGTCTGAAAAATGTCGGACAAAAGAAGTCTGAAAAAACTGTCAAAAAAAAAAAGATCTGAAAAAGTCTGAAAAATGTCGGACAAAAGAAGTCTGAAAAATGTCGGACAAAAGACGCCTGAAAAAACTGTCCGAAAAAAAAGATCTGAAAAAAAGTCTGGAAAAAAAGCCCGAAAAAAAGTCTGAAAAATGTCGGACAAAAGAAGTCTGAAAAAACTGTCCAAAAGATCTGAAAAAAAGTCTGGAAATAAAGCCCGAAAAAAGTCTGAAAAATGTCGGACAAAAGAAGTCTGAAAAAACTGTCCGAAAAAAAAGGTCTGAAAAAAAGTCTCAAAAATGTCGGACAAAAGAAGTCTGAAAAATGTCGGACAAAAGAAGTCTGAAAAAACTGTCCGAAAAAAAGATCTGAAAAAAAGTCTGAAAAATGTCGGCCAAAAGAAGTCTGAAAAATATCGGACAAAAGACGTCTGTAAAAACTGTCCGAAAAAAAAGATCTGAAAAAAAGTCTGGAAAAAAAGCCCGAAAAAAAGATCTGAAAATGACTGAAAAATGTCGGACAAAAGAAGTCTGAAAAATGTCGGACAAAAGAAGTCTGTAAAAACTGTCTGAAAAAAAAGATCTGAAAAAAAGTCTCAAACACACTAACAACACAACAACTACAACTATATTATATATATAATATATATATATAAACGTATTATACAGTCATGTTTATTACCCAGAATGCAGCACACAGCATCAACACCAGACACACCTGCACACACAGAGGGTTTTATTATCCTCACATTAAACTACACAACAGTAATGACAATACTTACATACTACTAGTTATAGTTATAGTACTAGTACTACTAGTACTAGTACTAGTACCAGTACTACTACTACTGGTACTATCACTCACTATCATGATGACGGTGGCGAAGGCTCTCTCTATAGCACACATGGTCTTCAGCTGACGACAGGGACCCATCAAGAACATGGTGCTGGAACCAAACACAGTTCATCACTGAGGGATGATGGGTAATGTAGTCAGTTAAACATGTGATCACTGAGGGTTGATGGGTAATGTACCTGGCCAGAGCTAAGATGGTTCCCACACTGTAGAGGACAGCGAACACAGCGAGACCAAAACCAGGGATCCACAGCAGACAGCTACCCTGGAGACAGACAGACAGACAGACAGACGGGCTGTTACCATGGAGACAGACAGACAGACGGGCTGTTACCATGGAGACAGACAGACAGACAGACGGGCTGTTACCATGGAGACAGACAGACAGACAAGCTGTTACCATGGAGACAGACAGACAGACAGACAGACGGGCTGTTACCATGGAGACAGACAGACAGACATGCTGTTACCATGGAGACAGACAGACGTGCTGTTACCATGGAGACAGACAGATGTGCTGTTACCATGGAGACAGACAGACAGATGGGCTGTTACCATGGAGACAGACAGACAGACGGGCTGTTACCATGGAGACAGACAGACAGGCGGGCTGTTACCATGGAGACAGACAGACGGGCTGTTACCATGGAGACAGACAGATGGGCTGTTACCATGGAGACAGACAGACAGACAGACGGGCTGTTACCATGGAGACAGACAGATGGGCTGTTACCATGGAGACAGACAGACAGACAGACAGACAGACAGACGGCCGTTACCATGGAGACAGACAGACAGGCGGGCTGTTACCATGGAGACAGACAGACGGGCTGTTACCATGGAGACAGACAGACAGACGAACAGACGGGCTGTTACCATGGAGACAGACAGACGTGCTGTTACCTTGGAGACAGACAGACAGACAGGCTGTTACCATGGAGACAGACAGACAGACAGACAGACAGACGGGCTGTTACCATGGAGACAGACAGACAGACAGACAGACGGGCTGTTACCATGGAGACAGACAGACAGACAGACAAGCTGTTGCCATGGAGACAGACAGACAGACAAGCTGTTACCATGGAGACAGACAGACAGACAGACAGGCTGTTGTCATGGAGACAGACAGACAGACAAGCTGTTACCATGGAGACAGACAGACCGACAGACAGACATGCTGTTACCATGGAGACAGACAGACAGACAAGATGTTACCATGGAGACAGACAGAAAGACAGACAGACAGACGGGCTGTTACCATGGAGACAGACAGACAGACATGCTGTTACCATAGAGACAGACAGACGTGCTGTTACCATGGAGACAGACAGACAGATGGTCTGTTACCATGGAGACAGACAGACAGACGGGCTGTTACCATGGAGACAGACAGACAGGCGGGCTGTTACCATGGAGACAGACAGACGGGCTGTTACCATGGAGACAGACAGACAGACAGACGGGCTGTTACCATGGAGACAGACAGATGGGCTGTTACCATGGAGACAGACAGACAGACACACAGACAGACAGACGGCCGTTACCATGGAGACAGACAGACAGACGGGCTGTTACCATGGAGACAGACAGACAGACAGACAGACGGGCTGTTACCATGGAGACAGACAGACAGACAGACAGACGGGCTGTTACCATGGAGACAGGCAGACAGAAAGACAGACGGGCTGTTACCATGGAGACAGACACACAGACAGACGGGCTGTTACCATGGAGACAGACAGACAGACAGACAGACAGACGGGCTGTTACCATGGAGACAGACAGACAGACAGACAGACAGACGGGCTGTTACCATGGAGACAGGCAGACAGAAAGACAGACGGGCTGTTACCATGGAGACAGACAGATAGACAGATGGGCTGTTACCATGGAGACAGACAGACAGACAAGCTGTTACCATGGAGACAGACAGACAGACAGACAGACAGACATGCTGTTACCATGGAGACAGACAGACGTGCTGTTACCATGGAGAGAGACAGACAGACAAGCTGTTACCATGGAGACAGACAGACAGACAGACGGGCTGTTACCATGGAGACAGACAGACAGACAGACAGACATGCTGTTACCATGGAGACAGACAGACGTGCTGTTACCATCGAGACAGACAGACAGATGGGCTGTTACCATGGAGACAGACAGACAGATGGGCTTTTACCATGGAGACAGACAGACAGACAGACAGACAGACGGGCTGTTACCATGGAGACAGACAGACGGGCTGTTACCATGGAGACAGACAGACAGACAAGTTGTTACCATGGAGACAGACAGACAGAAAGACGGGCTGTTGCCATGGAGACAGACAGACAGACAGACAGACGGGCTGTTACCATGGAGACAGACAGACAGACGGGCTGTTACCATGGAGACAGACAGACAGGCGGGCTGTTACCATGGAGACAGACAGACAGACGGGCTGTTACCATGGAGACAGACAGATGGGCTGTTACCATGGAGACAGACAGACAGACAGACGGCCGTTACCATGGAGACAGACAGACAGGCGGGCTGTTACCATGGAGACAGACAGACGGGCTGTTACCATGAAGACAGACAGTCAGACGGGCTGTTACCATGGAGACAGACAGACAGACAAACAGACGGGCTGTTACCATGGAGACAGACAGACGTGCTTTTACCATTGAGACAGACAGACAGATGGGCTGTTACCATGGAGACAGACAGACAGACAGACGGGCCGTTACCATGGAGACAGACAGACAGATGGGCTGTTACCATGGAGACAGACAGACAGGCGGGCTGTTACCATGGAGACAGACAGACGGGCTGTTACCATGGAGACAGACAGACAGATGGGCTGTTACCATGGAGACAGACAGACAGACAGACAGACAGACGGCCGTTACCATGGAGACAGACAGACAGACGGGCTGTTACCATGGAGACAGACAGACAGACAGACAGAGAGACGGGCTGTTACCATGGAGACAGACAGACAGACAAGCTGTTACCATGGAGACAAACAGACAGACAGACAGACGGGCTGTTACCATGGAGACAGACAGACAGACAGACATGCTGTTACCATGGAGACAGACAGATGTGCTGTTACCATGGAGACAAACAGATAGATGGGCTGTTACCATGGAGACAGACAGACAGACGGGCCGTTACCATGGAGACAGACAGACAGACGGGCTGTTACCATGGAGACAGACAGACGGGCTGTTACCATGGAGACAGCATGTCTGTCTGTCTGTCTGTCTCCATGGTAACAGCCCATCTGTCTGTCTCCATGGTAACAGCCCGTCTGTCTGTCTGTCTCCATGGTAACAGCCCGTCTGTCTGTCTCCATGGTAACAGCCCGCCTGTCTGTCTGTCTCCATGGTAACAGCCCGTCTGTCTGTCTGTCTCAATGGTAACGGCCCGTCTGTCTGTCTGTCTCCATGGTAACAGCCCATCTGTCTGTCTGTCGCTATGGTAACAGCACATCTGTCTGTCTCCATGGTAACAGCATGTCTGTCTGTCTGTCTTTCTCCATGGTAACCGCCCGTCTGTCTGTCTGTCTGTCTGTCTGTCTGTCTCCATGGTAACAGCTTGTCTGTCTGTCTGTCTCCATGGTAACAGCCCGTCTGTCTGTCTGTCTGTCTCCATGGTAACAGCTTGTCTGTCTGTCTGTCTCCATGGTAACAGCCCGTCTGTCTGTCTGTCTTTCTCCATGGTAACAGCTTGTCTGTCTGTCTGTCTCCATGGTAACAGCATGTCTGTCTGTCTGTCTCCATGGTAACAGCCCGTCTGTCTGTCTGTCTGTGTTACGTGGAGTTTTCGGGGATGACCCCAGACGCAGAGACACAGGCAGGAACAGGAGGTAAGTTTAACAAAAAGCGAGCTTTTAATGAAGCTGACAAAAAAAAACAGAAAACCACAAAAACAAGGAGGAACACTAAGGGACACTAGAAACATGAGAAACACGAGAAACACGGAGGTCAAGGGACAGAGAAGACGAGCAGGCAAGATGAGCAAAACAAAAACGACCCGACCAGGACACAGGGAAAACACACAGACTTAAATACTCAAGCAAACAAAACGCAGGTGAAACAAATCAGGGCGGGGCAGACAATCAACAGGGGGAAGTAAAACTAGACCAGACACAGGAGGAGAGGAACACCAAAATAAAACAGGAAACACTGGAATATAAACCAAACAACAAATCCAAAAGCACAAAAACAAAAGGCTGGCACAGCCAGAACATGACATAGCCCCCCCCTTAAGGAACGGATCCCAGACGTTCCATCACCAGAACCGGGTGGGCGGAGGGGGGTCTGGAGGAGGGACTCCAGAAACAACGGGCAGAGTCAGGGAGCTCGGGCGAACGGCCTGAGGACAGAACCGGGACAGAGTCTGGGAACTCGGGCGGACGGCCCGGGGGCAGGGCAGAGTCAGAGAGCTCGGGCGGACGGCCCAAGGGCAGGGCGAAGTTCGAGCCGGGGAACTCGGGCGGACGGCCCGGGGGCAGGGCAAAGTTCGAGCCGGGGAGCTCGGGCGGACGGCCCTGGGGCAGAGCAAAGTTCAAGCCGGGGAACTCGGGCGGACGGCCCGGGGGCAGAGCAGAGACAGAAGACCGTAGGGCTTGGAACTGTGGCCCAGCGGTCACAGGAACACAGTTTTTGGGCTGAAACCCCGGCGAAACCGGAGGTGACGATTGTGACCCAACCGGCGAACAAGACGGAACAGCAGGTGGCGGTTGCGGCCCAATCGGAACAGCTGGTGGAGGTTGCGACCCAACCGGAACAGCTGGTGGAGGTTGCGGCCCAACCGGAACAGCGGGTGGAGGTTGCGACCCAACCGGAACAGCGGGTGGAGGTTGCGGTCCAACCGGAACAGCCGAGGGAGATTGCGGCCCAACCGGAACAACCGAGGGAGGTTGCGGTCCAACCGGAACAGCAGGTGGAGGTTGCGACCCAACCGGAACAGCAGGTGGAGGTTGCGACCCAACCGGAACAGCAGGTGGAGGTTGCGACCCAACCGGAACAGCAGGTGGAGGTTGCGGCCCAACCGGAACAGCAAGTGGAGGTTGCGGTCCAACCGGAACAGCGGGTGGAGGTTGCGACCCAACCGGAACAGCAGGTGGAGGTTGTGGTCCAACCGGAACAGCCGAGGGAGGTTGCGACCCAACTGGAACAGCGGGTGGAGGTTGCGACCCAACCGGAACAGCCGAGGGAGGTTGCGACCCAACCGGAACAGCTGAGGGAGGTTGCGACCCAACTGGAACAGCGGGTGGAGGTTGCGACCCAACCGGAACAGCCGAGGGAGGTTGCGACCCAACCGGAAAAGCCGAGGGAGGTTGCGACCCAACCGGAACAGCGGGTGGAGGTTGCGGCCCAACCGGAACAGCGGGTGGAGGTTGCGGCCCAACCGGAACAGCGGAGGGAGGTTGCAGCCCAACCGGAACAGCCGAGGGAGGTTGCAACCCAACCGGAACAGCCAAGGGAGGTTGCGGCCCAACCGGAACAGCGGTCGTCCAGACCCCCGACAGGACACGTGGAGCAGGAGTCGGCCGAACCGCCGACAGGACACTTGGAGCAGGAGTCGGCCGAACCGCCGACAGGACACTTGGAGCAGGAGTCGGGCGAACCGCCGACAGGACACGTGGAGCAGGAGTCGGGCGAACCGCCGACAGGACACGTGGAGCAGGAGTCGGGCGAACCGCCGACAGGACACGTGGAGCAGGAGTCGGCCGAACCGCCGGCAGGACGCTTGGAACAGGAATCGACCGAACCGCCGGCAGGACGCTTGGAACAGGAGTCAGGCGAACCGCCGACAGGACACGTGGAGCAGGAGTCGGCCGGACCGCCGGCAGGACGCTTGGAACAGGAATCGATCGGTCCGCCGACAGGACACGTGGAGCAGGAGTCGGGCGAACCGCCGACAGGACACGTGGAGCAGGAGTCGGCCGGACCGCCGGCAGGACACTTGGAGCAGAGGTCCGCCGGACCTCCGACACAGGAGCAGACTTGGATTTGGAAAAAACACGCCGCCTCTGGGACCCACGCCTCCTTCTGTGGGATCCCACCCCCCGCATGTCCTCTGGCTCACAGCTAGTGTCCAGGAAGCCAACATGGCGAGGAGCAGACTGGAGACTCCGTGGGCCTCCCAGGGCAAGGCGGGTTCCCGAGAAGCGATCCGGGAATCCCATAAAGTCCACAGGCCGGGGCTGAAGCAGATGCTCGGGCAGAATCCGGATGCCCAGATGAGCATAGAAACTCTCTGCTGGAGTCATATTTGAGGTCGGGTTGTTCTGTTACGTGGAGTTTTCGGGGATGACCCCAGACGCAGAGACACAGGCAGCAACAGGAGGTAAGTTTAACAAAAAGCGAGCTTTTAATGAAGCTGACAAAAAAACCCAGAAAACCACAAAAACAAGGAGGAACACTAAGGGACACTAGAAACATGAGAAACACGAGAAACACGGAGGTCAAGGGACAGAGAAGACAAGCAGGCAAGATGAGCAAAACAAAAACGACCCGACCAGGACACAGGGAAAACACACAGACTTAAATACTCAAGCAAACAAAACGCAGGTGAAACAAATCAGGGCGGGGCAGACAATCAACAGGGGGAAGTAAAACTAGACCAGACACAGGAGGAGAGGAACACCAAAATAAAACAGGAAACACTGGAATATAAACCAAACAACAAATCCAAAAGCACAAAAACAAAAGGCTGGCACAGCCAGAACATGACAGTCTGTCTCCATGGTAACAGCTTGTCTGTCTGTCTGTCTCCATGGTAAAAGCCCGTCTGTCTGTCTGTCTGTCTCCATGGTAACAGCCCGTCTGTCTGTCTGTCTGTCTGTCTGTCTCCATGGTAACAGCCCGTCTGTTTGTCTGTCTGTCTGTCTGTCTGTCTCCATGGTAACAGCATGTCTGTCTGTCTGTCTGTCTGTCTCCATGGTAACAGCCCGTCTGTCCGTCTGTCTGTCTGTCTGTCTGTCTGTCTCCATGGTAACAGCCCGTCTGTCTGTCTGTCTGTCTGTCTACATGGTAACAGCTCGTCTGTTTGTCTGTCTTTCTGTCTCCATGGTAACAGCCCGTCTGTCTGTCTGTCTGTCTGTCTGTCTGTCTGTCTCCATGGTAACAGCCCGTCTGTCTGTCTGTCTGTCTGTCTCCATGGTAACAGCCGGTCTGTCTGTCTGTCTCCATGGTAACGGCTGTCTGTCTGTCTGTCTGTCTGTCTGTCTGTCTGTCTGTCTCCATGGTAACAGTCCATCTGTCTGTCTCCATGGTAACAGCCCGTCTGTCTGTCTGTCTCCATGGTAACAGCCCGTCTGTCTGTCTGTCTCCATGGTAACGGCCCGTCTGTCTGTCTGTCTCCATGATAACAGCCCATCTGTCTGTCTGTCTGTCTCCATGGTAACAGCACATCTGTCTGTCTCCATGGTAACAGCATGTCTGTCTGTCTGTCTGTCTCCATGGTAACCGCCCGTCTGTCTGTCTGTCTGTCTGTCTGTCTGTCTGTCTGTCTGTCTCCATGGTAACAGCTTGTCTGTCTGTCTGTCTCCATGGTAACAGCCCGTCTGTCTGTCTGTCTCCATGGTAACAGCTTGTCTGTCTGTCTGTCTCCATGGTAACAGCATGTCTGTCTGTCTGTCTGTCTCCATGGTAACAGCCCGTCTGTCTTTCTGTCTGTCTCCATGGTAACAGCTTGTCTGTCTGTCTGTCTCCATGGTAACAGCCCCTCTGTCTGTCTGTCTGTCTCCATGGTAACAGCCCGTCTGTCTGTCTGTCTCCATGGTAACAGCACGTCTGTCTGTCTCCATGGTAACAGCATGTCTTTCTGTCTGTCTGTCTGTCTCCATGGTAACAGCCCGTCTGTCTGTCTGTCTGTCTGTCTCCATGGTAACAGCTTGTCTGTCTGTCTGTCTCCATGGTAACAGCACGTCTGTCTGTCTCCATGGTAACAGCATGTCTGTCTGTCTGTCTGTCTGTCTCCATGGTAACAGTCCGTCTGTCTGTCTGTCTCCATGGTAACAGCTTGTCTGTCTGTCTGTCTCCATGGTAACAGCCCGTCTGTCTGTCTGTCTGTCTCCATGGTAACAGCCCGTCTGTCTGTCTGTCTGCCTGTCTCAATGGTAAAAGCCCGTCTGTCTGTCTGTCTCCATGGTAACAGCCCGTCTGTCTGTCTGTCTGTCTGTCTGTCTGTCTCCATGGTAACAGCCCGTCTGTCTGTCTGTCTGCCTGTCTCAATGGTAACAGCCCGTCTGTCTGTCTGTCTGTCTGTCTCCATGGTAACAGCCCGTCTGTCTGTCTGTCTGTCTGTCTGTCTCCATGGTAACAGCCCGTCTGTCTGTCTGTCTGTCTGTCTCCATGGTAACAGCCCGTCTGTCTGTCTGTCTCCATGGTAACGGCCGTCTGTCTGTCTGTCTGTCTGTCTGTCTGTCTGTCTGTCTGTCTGTCTCCATGGTAACAGCCCATCTGTCTGTCTCCATGGTAACAGCCCGTCTGTCTGTCTCCATGGTAACAGCCCGCCTGTCTGTCTGTCTCCATGGTAACAGCCCGTCTGTCTGTCTGTCTGTCTGTCTCCATGGTAACAGCCCATCTGTCTGTCTCCATGGTAACAGCCCGTCTGTCTGTCTGTCTCCATGGTAACAGCCCGTCTGTCTGTCTCCATGGTAACAGCCCGCCTGTCTGTCTGTCTCCATGGTAACAGCCCGTCTGTCTGTCTGTCTGTCTGTCTCCATGGTAACAGCCCGTCTGTCTGTCTGTCTGTCTGTCTCCATGGTAAGAGCCCGTCTGTTTGTCTGTCTGTCTCCATGGTAACAGCCCGTCTGTCTGTCTGTCTGTCTGTCTCCATGGTAACAGCCCGTCTGTTTGTCTGTCTGTCTGTCTCCATGGTAACAGCCCGTCTGTCTGTCTGTCTGTCTGTCTCCAGGGTAGCTGTCTGCTGTGGATCCCTGGTTTTGGTCTCGCTGTGTTCGCTGTCCTCTACAGTGTGGGAACCATCTTAGCTCTGGCCAGGTACATTACCCATCAACCCTCAGTGATCACATGTTTAACTGACTACATTACCCATCATCCCTCAGTGATGAACTGTGTTTGGTTCCAGCACCATGTTCCTGATGGGTCCCTGTCGTCAGCTGAAGACCATGTGTGCTATAGAGAGAGCCTTCGCCACCGTCATCATGATAGTGAGTGATAGTACCAGTAGTAGTAGTACTGGTACTAGTACTAGTACTAGTAGTACTAGTACTATAACTATAACTAGTAGTATGTAAGTATTGTCATTACTGTTGTGTAGTTTAATGTGAGGATAATAAAACCCTCTGTGTGTGCAGGTGTGTC
>VHQL01000017.1:0-22169 GCA_014673565.1 Sebastes schlegelii
TAGGATCGACATAGAGGATCGACATGGAGAATTGACATGGAGGAGTGACATGAAGGATCAATATGGAGGATCGAGATGGAGGTGACATGGAGGAGGGACAAGTGGAATGACGTACTGGAGTGACATTCTTGAGTGACTATCTTTCCAGATAGTCATGACACGGAGGAGCGACATTCTGGAGTGACATGGAGGAGCAACATGGAGGAGTGCCATGGAGGAGAATGGAGGATCGACATGGAGCAATGATATGAAGGAGTGACATGGAGGAGCGACATGAAGTGGCATGTAGGATCGACATGCAGGAGTGACATGGATGAGTGACATGGAGGAGTGTCATGGAAGACATGGAGGAGTAACATGGAGGAATTACATGGAGGAGTCACAGGAAGGAGGGACATGGAGGAGTGTCATTCTGGATAGACATTCTGGAGTGACATGGAGGAGCGAAATTCTGGAGTGACATGTAGGCGCAAGGATGAGTGACATGGAGGATTGATATGGAGGAGTGACATGGAAAAGTGACATTGAGGAGTGACAAGAAGAAGTGACATGGAGGAGCAGCATGGAGGAGAGAAATGGAGTAGTGACATGGAAGAGAGACATGGCAGAATGAGAGGGATGAGTGATATTAAGGAGTTACATGGAGAAGTGACTTGGAGGATCGACATGGAGGAGCGACATGTAGGTTCTACATGGAAGAGAAACATGGAGGAATGAAATGGAGGAGCGACATGTAGGATCAAGATGGAACAGTGACATGGAGGAGGGACATTTTGGAGTGACATGGAGGAGGGACATGGAGGAACAAGGATGAGCGACATGGAGGATCGACAAGGAGGAGCGAGGATTAGCGACATTGAAGATCGACATGGAGTAGAGACATGAAGGAGCGGCATGAAGCAGTGACATGGAGGAGTGACATGAAGGAGTGACATGGAGGAGGGACATGGAGGAACAAGGATGAGCGACATGGAGGATCGACAAGGAGGAGCGACATGTAGGTTCTACATGGAAGAGAAAGATGGAGGAGTGAAATGGAGGAGCGACAGGTAGGATCGACATAGAGGATCGCAAGGAGGATCGACATGGGGAGTGACATGGAGGAGTGACATGAAGGATAAATATGGAGGATCGATATGGAGGAGTCACAGGAACGAGGGACATGGAAGAGCAGCATTCTGGGTGACATTCTGGAGGGACATTCTGGAGTGACAGGAAGAGCAACATTCTGGAGTGACATAGAGAAGCAACATGGAGGAGGTATATTGAGCAGTGACATGTCTACGTGACATGGAGGAGTGAATCGAAGATCGACATGGAGGAGTGACAAGGAAGACATGGATGATTGATATGGAGCGCGCTGGAAGAGTGTGACATGGAGGCGTTAGTAGAAGTGACATGAAGGAGTGACCTTGAAGAGCAAGGAAAAGTGACAAAGAGGAGCGAAATGGATGATTGACATGGAGGAGGGACAGGGAGGAGCGATATGGAGGAGGAGTGACTGGATGGTGGACATGGAGGAATGACTAGAGGTTTGAAATGGGTGGAGTGACATGAAGGAGTGAGAAGGAGGAGTGAGGAATGGAGGAGCGACATGGAGGAGTGACATCGAGGAGTGACATAGAGTAGCAACATGGAGGCTCAACATGTAGGAGAGATATTGCAGTGACATGAAGGGGTGACATAGAGGAGTGACATGTAGGAGTGACATGAAGGAGCAAGAAAGAGTGACAAGGAGGAGTGACATGGAGAAGTGACATGGAGGAGCGACATCTAGGATCTACATGGAAGATTGTCATGGAAGACATGGAGGAGCGCCATTCTGGGTTGACATTCTGGAGTGAAATTCTGGAGTGACATGGAGGAGTAACATGGAGGAGCAAGGATGAGCAAGGATGAGCGACATGGTGGATCGACATGTAGGAGAGACATGGAGTAGCAACTTGGAGGAGTGTAATGAAGGAGGGACATGGAGGAGCTACATTCTGGATTGGCATTATGGAGTGACATTCTGGATTGACATGTAGGAGTGACATTCTGGAGTTACATGAAGGAGTGACATGGAGGAGCAAGGATGAGCGACATGGAGGATCGACATGGAGAAGCGACATGGAGGAGCTACATCTAGGATCTACATGAAGGAGCAACATAGAGGAGTGACATGGAGGATTGACATGGAGGATGTACATGGAGGGAGTGACATTGAGGAGTGACTTGGAGGAGGTACATGGGGGGAGGGACATTTTGGATCGACAAAGAGGAGCGAAATGGAGGAGTGACATGGAGGAGCAAGGATGGGCAGCATGGAGAATCGACATGGAGTAGAGACATGTAGGTGCGGCATGAAGCTGTGACATGGAGGATTGACATGGAGGGAGCGACATGTAGGAGTGACATGGAGGAGTGACACGGAGGAGCGACATGAAGTAGTGACATGGAGGAGTGACATGGATCAGTGACATGCAGGTTCGGCATTGAGGAGTGACAAGGAGGAGCAAAGAGGTGCGACATTTAGGAGTGACATGGAGGATTGATATGGAGGGAGTGACATGGAGGAGTAACATTTAGGAGTGACATAGAGCAGTTAATTGGAGGATCGACATGGAGAAGTAACATAGAGGAGCGACATGAAAGAGTGACATGGAGGAGACATGGAGGAGTGACTTGGAGGGAGCAACATGCATGAGTGACATAGAGGAGTGACATGGAGGAGCTTCATGTAGGAATGACATGAAGGACTGAGAACGAGGAGTGACATGGAGGAGTGACATTAAGGATCAACATGGAGGATTGAGATTGAGGAGTGACATGGAGGAGGGACAAGGAGGAGTTACATAATGGAGTGACATTCTTGAGTGACATTCTGGAATGACATGGAGGAGCGACATTCTGGAGTGACATTGAGGACCAATATGGAGAAGTGCCATGGAGGAGCATGGAGGATCGACATGGAGCAGTGATGTGAAGTAGTGACATGGAGGAGTGACATGGAGGAGCGACATGGAGTACTGACATGTAGGCTCGACATGCAGGAGTGACATGGAAGAGTGTCATGGAAGACATGGATGAGTGATATAGAAGAATTACATGGAGGAGTCACAGGAAGGAGGGAGATGGAGGAGCATTATTCCAGTTTTACTTTCTGGATTGATATTCTGTAGTGACATGGAGGAGCGAAATTCTTGAGTGACATGGAGGAGTGACATGGAGGAGCAAGGATTAGCGACATGGTGGATCGACATGGAGGAATGACATGGAGGATTGATATGGAGGAGTGACATGGAGGAGCGACATGGAGGAGCGACATGCAGGATTGACATTGAGAGGTGACATGGAGTAGTGACATGCAGGCTCGACATGGAGGAGTGACATGGAGGAGTGACATTGAGGAGTGAAAAGGAGAAGTGACATGTAGGAGTGACGTGGAGGAGAGACATGGAGGAGTGACATAGAGGAACGACATGGAGGACTGACATGTAGGATCGACGTGCAGGAGTGACATGGATGAGTGACATGGATTTTCATGGAACACATGCAGGAGTTACATGGAGGAGTCGCAAGAAGGAGGGACATGGAGGAGTGACATTCTGGGTTGACATTCTGGAGTGACATTCTGGAGTGACTTTGAGGAGTGACATGGAGGAGCAAGGATGAGCGACATGGTGGATCGACATGGAGTAGAGACATGGAGTAACAACTTGGAGGAGTGACATTCTGGAGTGACATATAGGAGTGACATTCTGTAGTGACATGGAGGAGTAACATGGAGGAGCAACTTGGAGGATTGATATGTAGGATCGACAAGGAGAAGCGACATGGAGGAGCGACATCTAGGATCTACATGGAGGAGTAACATGTAGGATAGACATGCAGGATTGACATAGAGCAGCGACATGGAGGAGTCACAAGAAGGAGGGACATGGAGGAGCGACATTCCGGGTAAACATCCTGGAGTGACATTCTTTAGTGACTTGGAGGAGTGACATGGAGGAGCAAGGATGAGCACGGATAAGCGACATGGTGGATCGACATGGAGGAGAGATTCGGAGGAGCAACTTGGAGGAGTTACATGAAGGAGGGACATGGAGGTGCTACATTCTGGGTTGACATTCTGGAGTGACATTCTGGAGTGACATGGAGAAGCGACATGGAGGATCAACATGGAGGAGGGACATGGAGCGACATGAAGGACTGACATGGAGGAGCGACAAGGAAGAGTGACATGGATGATCAACATGGAGGAGAGAAATGGAGGATTGACATGGAGAAGTAACATCGAGGAGCGACATGGAGGAGTGACTGTAGGATCGACATGCAGGAGTAACATGGAGGAGTGACATGGAGGATCAACATGGAAGATTGACACGGATGATCAACATGGAGGAGTGACATGGAGGAGTGACATGGAGGATTGACATGGAGGAGTGACATGGAGAAGTGATATTGAGCAGTGACATGTCTACGTGACATGGAGGAGTGACATGGAAGATCGACATGGAGGAGTGACAAGGAAGACATGGATGATTGATATGGAGGAGTGACACATAGGATCGACATAGAGGATCGAGATGGAAGAGTGACACAGAGGAGGGAC
Organism: Sebastes schlegelii; assembly: GCA_014673565.1. Taxonomy (NCBI): domain Eukaryota; kingdom Metazoa; phylum Chordata; class Actinopteri; order Perciformes; family Sebastidae; genus Sebastes; species Sebastes schlegelii. The sequence continues at coordinate 4,595 of VHQL01000017.1, forward strand.
AAGGGGGAGTGACATACTGGAGTGACATTCTTGAGTGACATTCTGGAATGACATGGAGGAGTGCCATGGAGGAGTTACATGGAGGAGACACAGGATGGAGGGACATGGAGGAGCAAAATTCTGCAGTGACATGGAGGAGTGACATGGAGGATTGATATCGAGGAGTGACATCTAGAAGTGACATTGAGGAGTGACAAGAAAAAGTGACATGGAGGGAGCGACATGGAGAAGTGACATATAAGATCTACATGGAGGAGCAACATGGAGGAGAGGAAATGGAGTAGTGAGAGGGATTAGTGACATGGGTGATCGACATGGACGAGTGATCTAGAGGAGCGAAATGGAGAACTAACATGGAGGAGTGACATGAAGCTGTGACATGGAGGAGCGACATGGCGGAGTGAGAGGGATGAGTGACATTAAGGAGTGACATGAAGGAGTGACTTGGAGGAGGGACATTTTGGAGTGACAAGGATTAGCGACATGGAGGATTTACATGGAGGATTGATATGGAGGAGTGACATGGAGAAGTGACATGGAGGAGTGACCATGAGGAGCGTCATGAAAGAGTGATATTGAGAAGCATGGATGAGTGACATGGAGGAGTAACATTTAGGAGTGACATAGAGCAGTTAATTGGAGGATCGACATGGAGAATTAACAGAGGAGCGACATGAAAGAGTTACATGGAGGAGACATGGAGGAGTGACTTGGAGGAGCAACATGCATGAGTGACATAGAGGAGTGACATGGAGGAGCTTCATGTAGGAATGACATGAAGGACTGAGAACGAGGAGTGACATGGAGAAGTGACATGTAGGATGGAGAAGTGAAATGAGGACAGAAATGGAGGATTGACATGGAGGAGTGACAAGGAGGAGCGACATGGAGTAGTGATATGGAGGAACGACATTGAGTAGTGATATGGAGGAGAGACTTGGAGGAGTGACATTATGGAGTGGCATTCTGGACGGACATTCTGGAGTGGCATTCTGGAGTGAAATGCAGGATTGACATGGAGGATGGAAATAGAGGATTTGACATGGAGGAGGAACACGGAGCAGTTACATTCTGGAGGTAACTTCTGGAGTGACATTCTGGAGTGACATGGAGGAGCAACATTCTAGAGTGATTTAGAGTAGGAACATGGAGGAGCAGCATGGAGGATCGAAATGGAAGATCGATATGGAGCAGTGACATGGAGGAGTGACAAGGAAGACAGGGAGGAATGACACGTAGGAGCGACATGGAGGTGTGAAATAGAGCATCGACATGGAGGAGTGACATGGAGGAGGGACATGGAGGAATGAAATTCTGGAGTGACATTCTGGAGGGACATTCTGGAGTGATATTCTGGAGGGAAATTCTGGACTGACATGCAGGAGTGACTTGGAGGATGGATAGAGAGGATTGACATGGTGGAGTGACAAGGAAGACAGGGAGTATTGACATGGAGGCGTAACATAGAGGATCAACATGGAGGAGTGACATGGAGAAGTGTCATTCTGGAATGACATGGAGGAGCAACAGAGATGAGTTATATGGATGTTCAAGGAGGAACGACATGGACGATTGACATGGAGTAGTCACATGAAGGAATGACAAGGAGGAGCGACATGGAGGATCGACATAGAGGAATAACATGAAAGATCAACATGGAGGAGTGACATGGAGGAGTTACATGGGGGAGTGACATAGAAGATATGGTGGAGTGACATGGTGGAGCAACATGGAGGATCAAAATGGATGATCGACATTCAGCAGTGACATGGAGTGACAAGGAGGAGCAACATGGTGGAGAGACACGGAGGACCGACATGGAGGAGTGACATGGAGGAGCTACATGGAGGAGTGACATGGAAGACAGGGAGGAGTGACATGGAGGAGTAACATGAAGGATCTACATGGAGGAGCGACATGGAGGAGTGATATGGGGGAGTGACATGGAGGAGTGACATGGAAGACAGGGAGGAGTGACATGGAGGAGCGACATGGCGGAGTGACAAGGAGGACTTACATGGAGGAGTGTCATGGAGGATCGACATCGACGATCAACATGGAGGAGTGACTTGGAAGAGCGACATTCTGGAGTGACATGGAGAAGTGAAATGGAGGAGATAAATGGAGGTTCGACATGGAGGAGTGACATGGAGGAGAGACATGGAAGAGCGACATGGAGTAGTGATATGGAGGATCGACATTGAGTAGTGATATGGAGGAGAGACCTGGAGGAGTGACATTCTGGAGTAACATTCTGGAGTGACATTCTGAAGTGACTTTCTGGAGTGAAATGGAGGAGTGACATGGAGGATGGAAATAAAGGAGTGACATGGATGAGCGACATTCTAGAGTGACTTGGAGGAGTGACATGGAAGACATGGAGGAGTGACATGGAGGGGTGATATGGAGGAATGACATTCTGTGTCTTTCTAGAGTGACATTCTGGAGTGACATGGAGTATTGACAAGAAGGAGTGATATGGAGGAGCAGGGACGAGCGACATGAAGTAGTCACATGGAAGAGCGAAATTGAGGAGCGACATGGAGGAGTGACATGGAGGAGTGACATGGAGGAGTGAAATTAGAGGAGTGATGTGGAGGAGCGACATGGAGGATTGAAATGGAGGAGGGACATGGAGGAGCGATATTGAGGAGCGATATGGAGAAGTGAAATGGAGGATCAACATGGAGGAGTGACATGGAGGAGTGACAAGGAGGAATGACATCAAGGATTGAAATGGCGGAGTGACATGGAGGAGTGAGAAGGAGGACTGACTTGGAGGAGTGACATGGAGGAGTGACATAGAAGAGTGATTTAGAGGAGTGACATGTAGCAGTGACATGGAGGAGCAATTTGGAGGAGCGAAATGGAGGAGCGACATGGAGGACTGAGAAGGAGGACTGACATGGAGGAGTGAAAGAGGAGTGATTTAGAATAGTGGCATGGAGTCAAAAGGAGGAGCGACATGGAGGAGCGATTTGAAGGTGCGAAATGGAGGAGCGACATGGAGGAGTCACATGGAGGAGCGACATGGAGGAGCAATTTGGAGTAGCGAAATGGAGGGAGCGACGTGAGGATTGACAAAGAGGAGTGACATGGCGGAATGACATGGAGGAATGACATGGAGGAGTGACATAGAGGAAAATGTGGAGGAGCGACATGGAAGATTGAAATGGAGGAGTGACATGAAGGACTGACATGGATGAGTTACATGGAGTCGTGATGTGGAGGAGCAAAATAGAGGATAGACATGGAGGAGTGACAGAGGAGTGATTTAGAATAGTGGCATGGAGTCAAAAGGAGGAGCGACATGGAGGAGCGATTTGAAGGTGCGAAATGGAGGAGCGACATGGAGGAGTCACATGGAGGAGCGACATGGAGGAGCAATTTGGAGTAGCGAAATGGAGGAGCGACGTGAGGATTGACAAAGAGGAGTGACATGGCGGAATGACATGGAGGAATGACATGGAGGAGTGACATAGAGGAAAATGTGGAGGAGCGACATGGAGGATTGAAATGGAGGAGTGACATGAAGGACTGACATGGATGAGTTACATGGATTCGTGATGTGGAGGAGCAAAATAGAGGATAGACATGGAGGAGTGACATGGAGGAGGTATATGGAAGAGTGACATTCTGGAGTGACATTCTGGAGGGACATTCTTGAGTGACATGGAGGAGTGACCTGGAGGAGGGACATGGAGGAGCAACATTTTGGAGTGACATGGAATAACGACATGGAGGAGTGATATGGAGGAGCAAGGAAGAGCGACATGGAGGAGTGACATGGAAGACAGGGAGGAGTGACATGGAGGAGTGACATGGAGGAGTGAAATTAGAGGAGTGATGTGGAGGAGCGAAATGGAGGATTGAAATGGAGGAGGGACATGGAGGAGCGATATTGAGGAGCGATATGGAGAAGTGAAATGGAGGATCAACATGGAGGAGTGACATGGAGGAGTGACAAGGAGGAATGACATCAAGGATTGAAATGGCGGGAGTGACATGAAGGAGTGAGAAGGAGGACTGACTAGGAGGAGTGACATGGAGGAGTGACATAGAAGAGTGATTTAGAGGAGTGACATGTAGCAGTGACATGGAGGAGCAATTTGGAGGAGCGAAATGGAGGAGCGACATGGAGGACTGAGAAGGAGGAGTGACATGGAGGAGTGACATAGAGGAGTGATTTAGAATAGTGGCATGGAGTCAAAAGGAGGAGCGACATGGAGGAGCGATTTGGAGGTGCGAAATGGAGGAGCGACATGGAGGAGTCACATGGAGGAGCGACATGGAGGAGCAATTTGGAGTAGCGAAATGGAGGAGCGACGTGAGGATTGACAAAGAGGAGTGACATGGCGGAATGACATGGAGGAGTGACATGGAGGAGTGACATAGAGGAAAATGTGGAGGAGCGACATGGAGGATTGAAATGGAGGAGTGACATGAAGGACTGACATGGAGGAGTTACATGGAGTCGTGATGTGGAGGAGCAAAATAGAGGATAGACATGGAGGAGTGACATGGAGGAGGTATATGGAGGAGTGACATTCTGGAGTGACATTCTGGAGGGACATTCTTGAGTGACATGGAGGAGTGACATGGAGGAGGGACATGGAGGAGCAACATTTTGGAGTGACATGGAATAACGACATGGAGGAGTGATATGGAGGAGCAAGGAAGAGCGACATGGAGGAGTGACATGGAAGACAGGGAGGAGTGACATGGAGGAGTGACATGGAGGAGAGACATGGAGGATTGACATAGAGGAGTAACATGAAGGATCTACATGGAGGACTGACATGGAGGAGTGAGATGGGGGAGTGACATGGAGAAGTGAAATGGAAGACAGAGAGGAGTGACATGGAGGAGTGACATGGCGGAGTGACATGGCGGATCGATATGGAGGACTGACATGGAGGAGTGACATGGAAGAGTGACATGGAGGATCGACTTATAGGAGTGACATGGATGAGTGACATGGAGGAGTGACATTATTGAGTGACATGGAGGAGTTACATGGATTCGTGATGTGGAGGAGCAACATGGAAGAGCGACATGGAGAAGTGAAATGGAGGAGAGAAATGGAGGTTCGACATGGAGGAGTGACATGGAGGATTGACATTGAGTAGTGATATGGATGAGAGACCTGGAGGAGTGACATTCTGGAGTGACATTCTGGAGTGAAATGGAGGAGTGACATGGAGAATGGAAAAAGTGGATTTACATGGAGTATTCACATGGAAGAGCTACACGGAGGAGTGACATGGAAGACATGCAGGAGTTACAGTGAGGATCGACATGGAGGAGTGGTATGGAGGAGTGACATGGAGGTTTGACATAGAGTAACATGAAGGATCTACATGGACGAGTGACATGGTTGAGCGACATGGCGGAGTGACATGGAGGAGTGACATTTTGGACAGACATTCTGGAGGGACATCCTGGAGTGACATGGAGGAGCGACATTCTGGAGTGACATTCTGGAGAGACATTGATGAGAGATTTGGAGGATTGACATAGAGGAGTGATGTGGAGGAGCGACATGGAGGAGTGACATGGAGGAGTGACAAGGAGGAATAACATGGAAGATTGAAATGGCGGAGTGACATGGAGGAGCGAGAAGGAGGAGTGACATGAATGAGTGACATGGAGGAACAACATGGAGGAGCGAAATGGATGAGCGAAATGGAGGAGTGTCATGGAGGAGTTAAATGGAAGACGGAGGAGTGACATGGAGGATCGATATGGAGGAGCGACATAGAGGATCGACATGGAGGAGTGCAATGAAATAATGACATGGTAGACATGGAGGAGTGACATGGAGGAGAGTCATGGAAGATCAACATGGAGGATCGACATGGAGGAGTTAAATTCTGGAGTGACATTCTGGAGTGACATGGAGGAGCATCATTCTGGAGTGACATGGAGGAGCAAAAGGGTGGAGTGATAAAGAGGATCAAGGTGGAGTGACATGGAAGATCAAAACGGAGGAGTGACATGGAGGAGTGAAATGGAAGTGTGACATGTAGGAGCAACATGCAGGATCGACATGGATGAGTGAAATGTAGAAACGACATGGAGGATCGACATGAAGGCGTGAGATAGAGGATCGACTTGGAGGAGCGACATGAAGGACTGACATTGAGGAGTTACATTCTGGTGTGGCATTCTGGAGGGAATTTCTGGTATATGGAGGAACGACATTCTGGAGTGACATGGTGGCACGACATGGAGGAGTAACATGTAGGATCGACAAGGAGGAGCAACATGTAGGAGTGACATGGAGGATCAACATGGAGAAGTGACCTGGAGGAGAGACATGGAGAAGTGAGAAGGAGGAGTAACATGGAGGAGTGACATAGAGGAGTGATTTAGAAGAGTGTCATGGAGGAGTCACATGGAGGAGTTACATGGAGGAGCAATATGGAGGAGCGAAATGGAGGAGTGACATGGAGGAGTGATATAGAGGAGTGACATAAAGGACTGACATTCTGGTGTGGCATTCTGGAGGGACTTTCTGGTATATGGAGGAACGACATTCTGGAGTGACATGGTGGCACGACATGGAGGAGTAACATGTAGGATCGACAAGGAGGAGCAACATGTAGGAGTGACATGGAGGATCAACATGGAGAAGTGACCTGGAGGAGAGACATGGAGGAGTGAGAAGGAGGAGTAACATGGAGGAGTGACATAGAGGAGTGATTTAGAAGAGTGACATGGAGGAGTCACATGGAGGAGCGATATGGAGGAGCGAAATGGAGGAGTGACATGGAGGAGTGATATAAAGGAGGGACATGAAGGAGTGACATAGAGGAGTGACATGGAGAAGTGACATAGAGGAGTGATGTGGAGTAGCGACATGGAGGAATGAAATGGATGATGGACATGGAGGATCGACATGGAGGAGTGAAATGGTGGAATGACATTGAGGAGTGACATGAAGGATTGACATGGAGAAGTTACATGGAGTCGTGATGTAGAGAAGCAAAATAGAGGATAGACATGGAGGAGTGACATGGAGGTGGTATATGGAGAAGTGACATTCTGGAGTGACATTCTGGAGGGACATTCTTGAGTAACATGATGGAGCGATATGGAGGAGGGACAAGGAGGATCAACATTTTGGAGTGACATGGAATAACGACATGGAGGAGTGATATGGAGGACTTACATGGAGGATTGATATTGAGAAAGGACATGTGGGAGTGACATTCTGGAGGTAAATTCTGGAGTGACATTGTGGAGTGACATGGAGGAGGGACATGTGCGAGTGAAATTCTGGAGTGAAATTTTTGAGTGACATTCTGGAGTGACATGGAGGAGCGACATTCTGGAGTGACATGAAGGAACGACAAGGAGGAGTGATATGGAGGAGCATGGAGGAGTGACATAGAGTATCGACATGGATGAGTGACATAGAGGAGCGACAAGGAGAAGTGACATGGATGAGTGACATGGAGTATTGTCATGGAAGACATGGATGAGTGTCATGGAGGAGTTACATGGAGGAGTCACAGGAAGGAGGGACATGATGGAGCGACATTCTGGAGTGATATGGAGGAGTGACATGGAGGAGCAAGGATGAGTGACATGGTGGATCGAAATGTAGGAGTGACATATAGTAGAAACTTGGAGGAGTCACATGGAGGATCGACATGGAGAAGCGACATGGAGGAGCGACATGGAGGAGTGACATTGAGGAGTGACATAGAAGAGGGACATGGAGTGGGGCATTCTGGATTGACATGGAGTAGCGACATCAATAGGGGCATGGAGGAGCAAGGATGAGCGACATGGAGGATCAACATGGAGGATCGACATGTAGGTTCTACATGAAGGAGCAACATGGAGGAGTGCCATGGAGGAGCAAGGCGGAGCGACATGGACGATCGACATTGAGGATTTTTCATGGAGGATTTACGTGGAGGATCGACATCGAGGATTGACATGGAGGAGCAACATGTCAATCCATGTAGGATCGACATACAGGAGTGACATGGATGAGTGACATGGAGGATTGTCATAGAAGACATGGAGGAGTGACATGGAGGAGTTACATGGAGGAGTCACAGGAAGTAGTGACATGGAGGTGTTACATGGAGGAGTCACAGGAAGGAGGGACATGGAGGAGCGACATTCTGGGTTGATATTCTGGAGTGAAATGGAGGAGTGACATGGAGCAAGGATGAGCAAGGATGAGCTACATGGAGGATCGACATGGAGGACAGACATTGATTAGAAACTTGGAGGAGTGACATGAAAGAGTGACATGAAGGAGCTATATTCTGGGTTGACATTCTGGAGTGACATGTATGAGTGACATTCTGGAGTGACATGGAGGAGTGACATGGAGGAGCAACTTGGAGGAGTGACATGGAGGATCGACATGGAGAGGCGACATGGAGGAGCAACTTGAAGGAGTGACATGGAGGATCGACATGGAGGAACGACATCTAGGATCTACATGGAGGAGATACATGGAGGAGTGACATGGAGGAGTGACATGAAGCTGTGACATGGATGAGCGACATGGCAGAGTGAGAGGGATGAGTGACATTAAGGAGTTACTTGGAGGAGTGAACTGGAGGAGGGACATGGAGGAGCGACATTTTGGAGTGACAAGGAGGAGCGACATGGAGAAGTGACATGGAGGAGCGACATCTAGGATCTACATGGAAGATTGTCATGGAAGACATGGAGGAGCGCCATTCTGGGTTGACATTCTGGAGTGAAATTCTGGAGTGACATGGAGGAGTGACATGGAGGAGCAAGGATGAGCAAGGATGAGCAACATGGTGGATCGACATGTAGGAGAGACATGGAGTAGCAACTTGGAGGAGTGTAATGAAGGAGGGACATGGAGGAGCTACATTCTGGGTTGGCATTATGGAGTGACATTCTGGATTGACATGTAGGAGTGACATTCTGGAGTTACATGAAGGAGTGACATGGAGGAGCAAGGATGAGCGACATGGAGGATCGACATGGAGAAGCGACATGGAGGAGCTACATCTAGGATCTACATGAAGGAGCAACATAGAGGAGTGACATGGAGGATTGACATGGAGGATGTACATGGAGGAGTGACATTGAGGAGTGACTTGGAGGAGGTACATGGGGGAGGGACATTTTGGATTGACAAAGAGGAGCGAAATGGAGGAGTGACATGGAGGAGCAAGGATGGGCAGCATGGAGAATCGACATGGAGTAGAGACATGTAGGTGCGGCATGAAGCTGTGACATGGAGGATTGACATGGAGGAGTGACATGTAGGAGTGACATGGAGGAGTGACACGGAGGAGCGACATGAAGTAGTGACATAGAGGAGTGACATGGAGCAGTGACATGCAGGTTCGGCATTGAGGAGTGACAAGGAGGAGCAAAGAGGTGCGACATTTAGGAGTGACATGGAGGATTGATATGGAGGAGTGACATTGAGGAGTCACAGGAAGAAGGGATATGGAGGAGCGACATTCTGGGTTGACATTCTGGAGTGAAATTCTGGAGTGACATGGAGGAGCGACCTTCTGGAGTGACATAGAGGAGTGACATGGAGGAGTGACATTGAGCAGTGACATTGAGCAGTGACATGGAGGAGTGACATTGAAGATCGACATGGAGGAGTGACAAGAAAGACATCGATCAGTTACATGGAGGAGCAACATGTAGGATCAACATAGAGGATCGACATGGAGGATCGACATGGAGGAGTGACATTAAGGATCAACATGGAGGATTGAGATTGAGGAGTGACATGGAGGAGGGACAAGGAGGAGTTACATAATGGAGTGACATTCTTGAGTGACATTCTGGAATGACATGGAGGAGCGACATTCTGGAGAGACATGGAGGACCAATATGGAGAAGTGCCATGGAGGAGCATGGAGGATCGACATGGAGCAGTGATATGAAGTAGTGACATGGAGGAGTGACATGGAGGAGCGACATGGAGTACTGACATGTAGGCTCGACATGCAGGAGTGACATGGAGGAGTGTCATGGAAGACATGGATGAGTGATATAGAAGAATTACATGGAGGAGTCACAGGAAGGAGGGAGATGGAGGAGCATTATTCCGGTTTTACTTTCTGGATTGATATTCTGTAGTGACATGGAGGAGCGAAATTCTTGAGTGACATGGAGGGGTGACATGGAGGAGCAAGGATGAGCAACATGGTGGATCGACATGGAGGAATGACATGGAGGATTGATATGGAGGAGTGACATGGAGGAGAGACATAGCGTAGTGAGAGGGATGAGTGAAATGGGAGATTGACATGGACGAGTGACCTGGAGGAGCGAAATGGAGAAGAAACATGGAGGAGTGACATGAAGCTGTGACATGGACGAGCGATATGGCGGATGAGTGAGAGGGATGAGTGACATTTTGGAGAGTGACAAAGAGAAGCCACATGAAGGAGTGACATGGAGGTGTGACATGGAGGCTTGACATGGAGGAGTAATATGGAGGAGTGATATGGAGGAGCGACATGGAGAAGTGGACATGAAGGAGTGACATTGAGGAGTGACATGGAGGCTCAACATGTAGGAGTGATATTGAGGAGTGACATGAAGGAGTGACATAGAGTGACATGGAGGGGCAAGAAATTGCTGACAAGGAGGAGTGACATGGAGGAGTGATATTGAGGAGTGACTTGGAGGAGTGACATGGAGGACTTACATAGAGGAGTGACATGGAGGAGTTACATAGAGCAGTGACATGGAGGAGCGACGTGGAAGTGTGGACAAAGAGGAGTGACATGGATGAGAGATATGGAGTATCGACATGTAGGACTGACATAGAGGACTGACATGGTGGAGTGGAATGGAAAATCAACATGGAGGAGTGATATGGTAGAGTGATATCGAGTAGTGACATAGAGAGTGACAGAGGAGTGACATGGAGGAGCGACTTGGAGCATCAAGAAGGAGTGACATGGAGGAGTGAAATGGAGGATCGACAAGGAGGAGTGACATGAAGGAGTTACATGTAGGAGTGACATGAAGGAGTGACCTTGAAGAGCAAGGAAAAGTGACAAAGAGGAGCGAAATGGATGATTGACATGGAGGAGGGACATGGAGGAGCGATATGGAGGAGTGACATGGATGAGTGACATGGAGGAATGACAGAGGTTTGAAATGGTGGAGTGACATGAAGGAGTGAGAAGGAGGAGTGAAATGGAGGAGCGAAATGGAGGAGTGACATGGAGGAGTGACATTGAGGGGCGACATGGAGGCTCAACATCGAGGAGTGACATAGAGTAGCAACATGGAGGCTCAACATGTAGGAGAGATATTGAGCAGTGACATGAAGGGGTGACATAGAGGAGTGACATGTAGGAGTGACATGAAGGAGCAAGAAAGAGTGACAAGGAGGAGTGATATGGAGGAGCGACATGGAGGAGTGACATGGTGGAGTGACATGGAGGATCGACATGGAAGAGTGACATGGAGGAGTTACATGTAGGAGTGACATGAAGGAGTGACCTTGAAGAGCAAGGAAAAGTGACAAAGAGGAGCGAAATGGATGATTGACATGGAGGAGGGACATGGAGGAGCGATATGGAGGAGTGACATGGATGAGTGACATGGAGGAATGACATAGAGGTTTGAAATGGTGGGAGTGACATGAAGGAGTGAGAAGGAGGAGTGAAATGGAGGAGAGCGACATGGAGGAGTGACATGGAGGAGTGACATTGAGGGGCGACATGGAGGCTCAACATCGAGGAGTGACATATAGTAGCAACATGGAGGCTCAACATCGAGGAGTGACATATAGTAGCAACATGGAGGCTCAACATGTAGGAGAGATATTGAGCAGTGACATGAAGGGGTGACATAGAGGAGTGACATGTAGGAGTGACATGAAGGAGCAAGAAAGAGTGACAAGGAGGAGTGACATGGAGGTAGTGACGTGGAGGAGCGAAATGGAGGATCGACATTTAGGAGCAACCATGGTGGCTTGACTTGGAGGAGTTACATTGAGGAGTGAGATCGTGGGGTGACATGGAGGAGTGACATGTAGTATTGACATGGGGGGTAGTGACTGGAGGATCAACACGGAGGAGTGACATGGAGCAAGTGCATTGAGGAGTGACATTGAGGAGCGACATGAAGGCTCAACATGAAGGAATGATATTGACGAGTGGACATGGAGGGGCTTACATAGAGGATTGACATTGAGGATCAAAAAAGAGTGACATGGAGGAGTGACATGGAGGATCGACATGGAGCAGTGACAAGGAAGACATGGATGAGTGACATGGAGCAGCGACATGTAGGATCGACATAGAGGATCGACATGGAAGAATTGACATGGAGGAGTGACATGAAGGATCAATATGGAGGATCGAGATGGAGGAGTGACATGGAGGAGGGACAAGGGTGGAATGACGTACTGGAAGTGACATTCTTGAGTGACTATCTTTCCAGATAGTCATGACACGGAAGGAGCGACATTCTGGAGTGACATGGAGGAGCAACATGGAGGAGTGCCATGGAGGAGAATGGAGGATCGACATTGGAGCAATGATATGAAGGAGTGACATGGAGGAGCGACATGAAGTGGCATGTAGGATCGACATGCAGGAGAGTGACATGGATGAGTGACATGGAGGAGTGTCATGGAAAGACATGGAGGAGTAACATGGAGGAATTACATGGAGGAGTCACAGGAAGGAGGGACATGGAGGAGTGTCATTCTGGATAGACATTCTGGAGTGACATGGAGGAGCGAAATTCTGGAGTGACATGTAGGCGCAAGGATGAGTGACATGGAGGATTGATATGGAGGAGTGACATGGAAAAAGTGACATTGAGGAGTGACAAGAAGAAGAAGTGACATGGAGGAGCAGCATGGAGGAGAGAAATGGAGTAGTAGGACATGGAGAAGAGACATGGCAGAATGAGAGGGATGAGTGATATTAAGGAGTTACATGGAGAAGTGACTTGGAGGATCGACATGGAGGAGCGACATGTAGGTTCTACATGGAAGAGAAACATGGAGGAATGAAATGGAGGAGCGACATGTAGGATCAAGATGGAACAGTGACATGGAGGAGGGACATTTTGGAGTGACATGGAGGAGGGACATGGAGGAACAAGGATGAGCGACATGGAGGATCGACAAGGAGGAGCGAGGATTAGCGACATGAAGATCGACATGGAGTAGAGACATGAAGGAGCGGATGAAGCAGTGACATGGAGAGAGTGAAATGAGGAGAGGAGTGACATGGAGGAGGACATTGAGGGGGACATGGAGGTCAACATCGAGGAGTGACATAGAGTAGCAACATGGAGGCTCAACATGTAGGAGAGATTGAGCAGTGACATGAAGGGGTGACATAGAGGAGTGACATGTAGGAGTGACATGAAGGAGCAAGAAAGAGTGACAAGGAGGAGTGATATGGAGGAGCGACATGGAGGAGTGACATGGTGGAGTGACATGGAGGATCGACATGGAAGAGTGACATGGAGGAGTTACATGTAGGAGTGACATGAAGGAGTGACCTTGAAGAGCAAGGAAAAGTGACAAAGAGGAGCGAAATGGATGATGACATGGAGGAGGGACATGGAGGAGCGATATGGAGGAGTGACATGGATGAGTGACATGGGGAATGACATAGAGGTTTGAAATGGTGGAGTGACATGAAGGAGTGAGAAGGAGGAGTGAAATGGAGGAGCGACATGGAGGAGTGACATGGAGGAGTGACATGAGGGCGACATGGAGGATGACATGAGGAGTGACATGAGCAACATGGAGGCTCAACATCGAGGAGTGACATAGTAGCAACATGGAGGCTCAACATGTAGGAGAGATATTGAGCAGTGACATGAAGGGGTGACATAGAGGAGTGACATGTAGGAGTGACATGAAGGAGCAAGAAAGAGTGACAAGGAGGAGTGACATGGAGTAGTGACGTGGAGGAGCGAAATGGAGGATCGACATTTAGGAGCAACATGGTGGCTTGACTTGGAGGAGTTACATTGAGGAGTGAGATCGTGGGTGACATGGAGGAGTGACATGTAGTAGTGACATGGGGTAGTGACATGGAGGATCAACAGGAGGAGTGACATGGAGCAGTGCATTGAGGAGTGACATTGAGGAGCGACATGAAGGCTCAACATGAAGGAATGATATTGACGAGTGACATGGAGGGGCTACATAGAGGATTGACATTGAGGATCAAAAAAGAGTGACTAGGAGGAGTGACATGGAGGATCGACATGGAGCAGTGACAAGGAAGACATGGATGAGTGACATGGAGCAGCGACATGTAGGATCGACATAGAGGATCGACATGGAGAATTGACATGGAGGAGTGACATGAAGGATCAATATGGAGGATCGAGATGGAGGAGTGACATGGAGGAGGGACAAGGTGGAATGACGTACTGGAGTGACATTCTTGAGTGACTATCTTTCCAGATAGTCATGACACGGAGGAGCGACATTCGGAGTGACATGGAGGAGCAACATGGAGGAGTGCCATGGAGGAGAATGGAGGATCGACATGGAGCAATGATATGAAGGAGTGACATGGAGGAGCGACATGAAGTGGCATGTAGGATCGACATGCAGGAGTGACATGGATGAGTGACATGGAGGAGTGTCATGGAAGACATGGAGGAGTAACATGGAGGAATTACATGGAGGAGTCACAGGAAGGAGGGACATGGAGGAGTGTCATTCTGGATAGACATTCTGGAGTGACATGGAGGAGCGAAATTCTGGAGTGACATGTAGGCGCAAGGATGAGTGACATGGAGGATTGATATGGAGGAGTGACATGGAAAAGTGACATTGAGGAGTGACAAGAAGAAGTGACATGGAGGAGCAGCATGGAGGAGAGAAATGGAGTAGTGACATGGAAGAGAGACATGGCAGAATGAGAGGGATGAGTGATATTAAGGAGTTACATGGAGAAGTGACTTGGAGGATCGACATGGAGGAGCGACATGTAGGTTCTACATGGAAGAGAAACATGGAGGAATGAAATGGAGGAGCGACATGTAGGATCAAGATGGAACAGTGACATGGAGGAGGGACATTTTGGAGTGACATGGAGGAGGGACATGGAGGAACAAGGATGAGCGACATGGAGGATCGACAAGGAGGAGCGAGGATTAGCGACATTGAAGATCGACATGGAGTAGAGACATGAAGGAGCGGCATGAAGCAGTGACATGGAGGAGTGACATGAAGGAGTGACATGGAGGAGGGACATGGAGGAACAAGGATGAGCGACATGGAGGATCGACAAGGAGAGAAATATGGAGGAGTGAAATGGAGGAGCGACAGGTAGGATCGACATAGAGGATCGACAAGGAGGATCGACATGGAGGAGTGACATGGAGGAGTGACATGAAGGATAGGATAAATATGGAGGATCGATATGGAGGAGTCACAGGAACGAGGGACATGGAAGAGCAGCATTCTGGGTTGACATTCTGGAGGGACATTCTGGAGTGACATGGAAGAGCAACATTCTGGAGTGACATAGAGAAGCGACATGGAGGAGGTATATTGAGCAGTGACATGTCTACGTGACATGGAGGAGTGACATCGAAGATCGACATGGAGAGAGTGACAAGGAAGACATGGATGATTGATATGGAGGAGCGACATGGAAGAGTGACATGGAGGAGTTACATGTAGGAGTGACATGAAGGAGTGACCTTGAAGAGCAAGGAAAAGTGACAAAGAGGCGCGAAATGGATGATTGACATGGAGGAGGGACATGGAGGAGCGATATGGAGGAGTGACATGGATGAGTGACATGGAGGAATGACATAGAGGTTTGAAATGGTGGAGTGACATGAAGGAGTGAGAAGGAGGAGTGAAATGGAGGAGCGACATGGAGGAGTGACATCGAGGAGTGACATAGAGTAGCAACATGGAGGCTCAACATGTAGGAGAGATATTGAGCAGTGACATGAAGGGGGACATAGAGGAGTGACATGTAGGAGTGACATGACAAGAAAGAGTGACAAGGAGGAGTGACATGGAGAAGTGACATGGAGGAGCGACATCTAGGATCTACATGGAAGATTGTCATGGAAGACATGGAGGAGCGCCATTCTGGGTTGACATTCTGGAGTGAAATTCTGGAGTGACATGGAGGAGTAACATGGAGGAGCAAGGATGAGCAAGGATGAGCGACATGGTGGATCGACATGTAGGAGAGACATGGAGTAGCAACTTGGAGGAGTGTAATGAAGGAGGGACATGGAGGAGCTACATTCTGGGTTGGCATTATGGAGTGACATTCTGGATTGACATGTAGGAGTGACATTCTGGAGTTACATGAAGGAGTGACATGGAGGAGCAAGGATGAGCGACATGGAGGATCGACATGGAGAAGCGACATGGAGGAGCTACATCTAGGATCTACATGAAGGAGCAACATAGAGGAGTGACATGGAGGATTGACATGGAGGATGTACATGGGAGTGACTTGGAGGAGGTACATGGGGGGGGACATTTTGGATCGACAAAGAGGAGCGAAATGGGGAGTGACATGGAGGAGCAAGGATGGGCAGCATGGAGAATCGACATGGAGTAGAGACATGTAGGTGCGGCATGAAGCTGTGACATGGAGGATTGACATGGAGGAGCGACATGTAGGAGTGACATGGAGGAGTGACACGGAGGAGCGACATGAAGTAGTGACATGGAGGAGTGACATGGATCAGTGACATGCAGGTTCGGCATTGAGGAGTGACAAGGAGGAGCAAAGAGGTGTGACATTTAGGAGTGACATGGAGGATTGATATGGAGGAGTGACATGGAGGAGTAACATTTAGGAGTGACATAGAGCAGTTAATTGGAGGATCGACATGGAGAAGTAACATAGAGGAGCGACATGAAAGAGTGACATGGAGGAGACATGGAGGAGTGACTTGGAGGAGCAACATGCATGAGTGACATAGAGAGTGACATGGAGGAGCTTCATGTACGAATGACATGAAGGACTGAGAACGAGAGTGACATGAGGAGTGACATTAAGGATCAACATGGAGGATTGAGATTGAGGAGTGACATGGAGGAGGGACAAGGAGGAGTTACATAATGGAGTGACATTCTTGAGTGACATTCTGGAATGACATGGAGGAGCGACATTCTGGAGTGACATGGAGGACCAATATGGAGAAGTGCCATGGAGGAGCATGGAGGATCAACATGGAGCAGTGATGTGAAGTAGTGACATGGAGGAGTGACATGGAGGAGCGACATGGAGTACTGACATGTAGGCTCGACATGCAGGAGTGACATGGAAGAGTGTCATGGAAGACATGGATGAGTGATATAGAAGAATTACATGAGGAGTCACAGGAAGGAGGGAGATGGAGGAGCATTATTCCAGTTTTACTTTCTGGATTGATATTCTGTAGTGACATGGAGGAGCGAAATTCTTGAGTGACATGGAGGAGTGACATGGAGGAGCAAGGATGAGCGACATGGTGGATCGACATGGAGGAATGACATGGAGGATTGATATGGAGGAGTGACATGGAGGAGCGACATGGAGGAGCGACATGCAGGATTGACATTGAGAGGTGACATGGAGTA
>VHQL01000017.1:29941-96822 GCA_014673565.1 Sebastes schlegelii
AGGAGTGACATGGAAGACAGGGAGGAGTGACATGGAGGAGTGACATGGAGGAGTGAAATTAGAGGAGTGATGTGGAGGAGCGACATGGAGGATTGAAATGGAGGAGGGACATGGAGGAGCGATATTGAGGAGCGATATGGAGAAGTGAAATGGAGGATCAACATGGAGGAGTGACATGGAGGAGTGACAAGGAGGAATGACATCAAGGATTGAAATGGCGGAGTGACATGAAGGAGTGAGAAGGAGGACTGACTAGGAGGAGTGACATGGAGGAGTGACATAGAAGAGTGATTTAGAGGAGTGACATGTAGCAGTGACATGGAGAAGCAATTTGGAGGAGCGAAATGGAGGAGCGACATGGAGGACTGAGAAGGAGGAGTGACATGGAGGAGTGACATAGAGGAGTGATTTAGAATAGTGGCATGGAGTCAAAGGAGGAGCGACATGGAGGAGCGATTTGGAGGTGCGAAATGGAGGAGCGACGTGAGGATTGACAAAGAGGAGTGACATGGCGGAATGACATGGAGGAGTGACATGGAGGAGTGACAGAGGAGTGACATAGAGGAAAATGTGGAGGAGCGACATGGAGGATTGAAATGGAGGAGTGACATGAAGGACTGACATGGATGAGTTACATGGAGTCGTGATGTGGAGGAGCAAAATAGAGGATAGACATGGAGCAGTGACATGGAGGAGGTATATGGAGGAGTGACATTCTGGAGTGACATTCTGGAGGGACATTCTTGAGTGACATGGAGGAGTGACCTGGAGGAGGGACATGGAGGAGCAACATTTTGGAGTGACATGGAATAATGACATGGAGGAGTGATATGGAGGAGCAAGGAAGAGCGACATGGAGGAGTGACATGGAAGACAGGGAGGAGTGACATGGAGGAGTGACATGGAGGAGTGAAATTAGAGGAGTGATGTGGAGGAGCGACATGGAGGATTGAAATGGAGGAGGGACATGGAGGAGCGATATTGAGGAGCGATATGGAGAAGTGAAATGGAGGATCAACATGGAGGAGTGACATGGAGGAGTGACAAGGAGGAATGACATCAAGGATTGAAATGGCGGAGTGACATGAAGGAGTGAGAAGGAGGACTGACTAGGAGGAGTGACATGGAGGAGTGACATAGAAGAGTGATTTAGAGGAGTGACATGTAGCAGTGACATGGAGAAGCAATTTGGAGGAGCGAAATGGAGGAGCGACATGGAGGACTGAGAAGGAGGAGTGACATGGAGGAGTGACATAGAGGAGTGATTTAGAATAGTGGCATGGAGTCAAAAGGAGGACATGGAGGAGCGATTTGGAGTGCGAAATGGAGGAGCGACGTGAGGATTGACAAAGAGGAGTGACATGGCGGAATGACATGGAGGAGTGACATGGAGGAGTGACAGAGGAGTGACATAGAGGAAAATGTGGAGGAGCGACATGGAGGATTGAAATGGAGGAGTGACATGAAGGACTGACATGGAGGAGTTACATGGAGTCGTGATGTGGAGGAGCAAAATAGAGGATAGACATGGAGGAGTGACATTCTGGAGTGACATTCTGGAGGGACATTCTTGAGTGACATGGAGGAGTGACATGGAGGAGGGACATGGAGGAGCAACATTTTGGAGTGACATGGAATAACGACATGGAGGAGTGATATGGAGGAGCAAGGAAGAGCGACATGGAGGAGTGACATGGAAGACAGGGAGGAGTGACATGGAGGAGTGACATGGAGGAGAGACATGGAGGATTGACATAGAGGAGTACATGAAGGATCTACATGGAGGACTGACATGGAGGAGTGAGATGGGGGAGTGACATGGAGAAGTGAAATGGAAGACAGGGAGGAGTGACATGGAGGAGTGACATGGCGGAGTGACATGGCGGATCGATATGGAGGACTGACATGGAGGAGTGACATGGAAGAGTGACATGGAGGATCGACTTGTAGGAGTGACATGGATGAGTGACATGGAGGAGTGACATTATTGAGTGACATGGAGGAGTTACATGGATTCGTGATGTGGAGGAGCAACATGGAAGAGCGACATGGAGAAGTGAAATGGAGGAGAGAAATGGAGGTTCGACATGGAGGAGTGACATGGAGGATTGACATTGAGTAGTGATATGGAGGAGAGACCTGGAGGAGTGACATTCTGGAGTGACATTCTGGAGTGAAATGGAGGAGTGACATGGAGAATGGAAAAAGTGGATTGACATGGAGTATTCACATGGAAGAGCGACACGGAGGAGTGACATGGAAGACATGCAGGAGTTACATTGAGGATCGACATGGAGGAGTGGTATGGAGGAGTGACATGGAGGTTTGACATAGAGTAACATGAAGGATCTACATGGAGGAGTGACATGGTTGAGCGACATGGCGGAGTGACATGGAGGAGTGACATGTAGGATTGACATGGTGGAGTAAAATGGAGGAGTGACATGCATGACAGGGAGGATTGACATGGAGGAGCGAAATAGAGGATCGACATGGAGGAGTAACATGGGTGAGTGACATAGGGGTGACATGGAAGACATAGAGGAGTGAAATGGAGGAGCGACATGGAGGAGCGACATGGAGGAGTAACATGTAGGATCGACATATGTCGACATGGAAACCCGACTTGGAGGAGTGAGAAAGAGGAGCGACATGGAGGAGTTACATGGAGGAGTGACATTTTGGACAGACATTCTGGAGGGACATCCTGGAGTGACATGGAGGAGCGACATTCTGGAGTGACATTCTGGAGAGACATTGATGAGAGATTTGGAGGATTGACATAGAGGAGTGATGTGGAGGAGTGACATGGAGGAGTGACAAGGAGGAATAACATGGAAGATTGAAATGGCGGAGTGACATGGAGGAGCGAGAAGGAGGA
This sequence comes from Sebastes schlegelii, assembly GCA_014673565.1. NCBI lineage: Eukaryota > Metazoa > Chordata > Actinopteri > Perciformes > Sebastidae > Sebastes > Sebastes schlegelii. The sequence continues at coordinate 32,823 of VHQL01000017.1, forward strand.
GTGACATGAATGAGTGACATGGAGGAACAACATGGAGGAGCGAAATGGAGGAGTGTCATGGAGGAGTTAAATGGAAGACGGAGGAGTGACATGGAGGATCGATATGGAGGAGCGACATAGAGGATCGACATGGAGGAGTGCAATGAAATAATGACATGGTAGACATGGAGGAGTGACATGGAGGAGAGTCATGGAAGATCAACATGGAGGATCGACATGGAGGAGTTAAATTCTGGAGTGACATTCTGGAGTGACATGGAGGAGCATCATTCTGGAGTGACATGGAGGAGCAAAAGGGTGGAGTGATAAAGAGGATCAAGGTGGAGTGACATGGAAGATCAAAACGGAGGAGTGACATGGAGGAGTGAAATGGAAGTGTGACATGTAGGAGCAACATGCAGGATCGACATGGATGAGTGAAATGTAGAAACGACATGGAGGAGTTACATGGAGGATCGACATGGAGGCGTGAGATAGAGGATCGACTTGGAGGAGCGACATGAAGGACTGACATTGAGGAGTTACATTCTGGTGTGGCATTCTGGAGGGAATTTCTGGTATATGGAGGAACGACATTCTGGAGTGACATGGTGGCACGACATGGAGGAGTAACATGTAGGATCGACAAGGAGGAGCAACATGTAGGAGTGACATGGAGGATCAACATGGAGAAGTGACCTGGAGGAGAGACATGGAGAAGTGAGAAGGAGGAGTAACATGGAGGAGTGACATAGAGGAGTGATTTAGAAGAGTGTCATGGAGGAGTCACATGGAGGAGTTACATGGAGGAGCAATATGGAGGAGCGAAATGGAGGAGTGACATGGAGGAGTGATATAGAGGAGTGACATAAAGGACTGACATTGAGGAGTGACATTCTGGTGTGGCATTCTGGAGGGACTTTCTGGTATATGGAGGAACGACATTCTGGAGTGACATGGTGGCACGACATGGAGGAGTAACATGTAGGATCGACAAGGAGGAGCAACATGTAGGAGTGACATGGAGGATCAACATGGAGAAGTGACCTGGAGGAGAGACATGGAGGAGTGAGAAGGAGGAGTAACATGGAGGAGTGACATAGAGGAGTGATTTAGAAGAGTGACATGGAGGAGTCACATGGAGGAGTGACATGGAGGAGCGATATGGAGGAGCGAAATGGAGGAGTGACATGGAGGAGTGATATAAAGGAGGGACATGAAGGAGTGACATAGAGGAGTGACATGGAGAAGTGACATAGAGGAGTGATGTGGAGTAGCGACATGGAGGAATGAAATGGATGATGGACATGGAGGATCGACATGGAGGAGTGAAATGGTGGAATGACATTGAGGAGTGACATGAAGGATTGACATGGAGAAGTTACATGGAGTCGTGATGTAGAGAAGCAAAATAGAGGATAGACATGGAGGAGTGACATGGAGGTGGTATATGGAGAAGTGACATTCTGGAGTGACATTCTGGAGGGACATTCTTGAGTAACATGATGGAGCGATATGGAGGAGGGACAAGGAGGATCAACATTTTGGAGTGACATGGAATAACGACATGGAGGAGATATGGAGGACTTACATGGAGGATTGATATTGAGAAAGGACATGTGGGAGTGACATTCGGAGGTAAATTCTGGAGTGACATGTGGAGTGACATGGAGGAGGGACATGGGCGAGTGAAATTCTGGAGTGAAATTTTTGAGTGACATTCTGGAGTGACATGGAGGGAGCGACATTCTGGAGTGACATGAAGGAACGACAAGGAGGAGTGATATGGAGGAGCATGGAGGAGTGACATAGAGTATCGACATGGATGAGTGACATAGAGGAGCGACAAGGAGAAGTGACATGGATGAGTGACATGGAGTATTGTCATGGAAGACATGGATGAGTGTCATGGAGAAAGTTACATGAGGAGTCACAGGAAGGAGGGACATGATGGAGCGACATTCTGGAGTGATATGGAGGAGTGACATGGAGGAGCAAGGATGAGTGACATGGTGGATCGAAATGTAGGAGTGACATATCGTAGAAAACTTGGAGGAGTCACATGGAGGATCGACATGGAGAAGCGACATGGAGGAGCGACATGGAGGAGTGCATTGAAGAGGGACATGGAGTGGGGCATTCTGATTGACATGGAGTAGCGACATCAATGGGGCATGGAGGAGCAAGGATGAGCGACATGGAGGATCAACATGGAGGATCGACATGTAGGTTCTAACATGAAGGAGCAACATGGAGGAGTGCAATGGAGGAGCAAGGCGGAGCGACATTGGACGATCGACATGAGGATTTTTCATGGATGGATTTACGTGGAGGATCGACATCGAGGAGTGACATGGAGGAGCAACATGTCAATCCATGTAGGATCGACATACAGGAGTGACATGGATGAGTGACATGGAGGATTGTCATAGAAGACATGGAGGAGTGACATGGAGGAGTTACATGGAGGAGTCACAGGAAGTAGTGACATGGAGGTGTTACATGGAGGAGTCACAGGAAGGAGGGACATGGAGGAGCGACATTCTGGGTTGATATTCTGGAGTGAAATGGAGGAGTGACATGGAGCAAGGATGAGCAAGGATGAGCTACATGGAGGATCGACATGGAGGACAGACATTGATTAGAAACTTGGAGGAGTGACATGAAAGAGTGACATGAAGGAGCTATATTCTGGGTTGACATTCTGGAGTGACATGTATGAGTGACATTCTGGAGTGACATGGAGGAGTGACATGGAGGAGCAACTTGGAGGAGTGACATGGAGGATCGACATGGAGAGGCGACATGGAGGAGCAACTTGAAGGAGTGACATGGAGGATCGACATGGAGGAACGACATCTAGGATCTACATGGAGGAGATACATGGAGGAGTGACATGGAGGAGTGACATGAAGCTGTGACATGGATGAGCGACATGGCAGAGTGAGAGGGATGAGTGACATTAAGGAGTTACTTGGAGGAGTGAACTGGAGGAGGGACATGGAGGAGCGACATTTTGGAGTGACAAGGAGGAGCGACATGGAGAAGTGACATGGAGGAGCGACATCTAGGATCTACATGGAAGATTGTCATGGAAGACATGGAGGAGCGCCATTCTGGGTTGACATTCTGGAGTGAAATTCTGGAGTGACATGGAGGAGTGACATGGAGGAGCAAGGATGAGCAAGGATGAGCAACATGGTGGATCGACATGTAGGAGAGACATGGAGTAGCAACTTGGAGGAGTGTAATGAAGGAGGGACATGGAGGAGCTACATTCTGGGTTGGCATTATGGAGTGACATTCTGGATTGACATGTAGGAGTGACATTCTGGAGTTACATGAAGGAGTGACATGGAGGAGCAAGGATGAGCGACATGGAGGATCGACATGGAGAAGCGACATGGAGGAGCTACATCTAGGATCTACATGAAGGAGCAACATAGAGGAGTGACATGGAGGATTGACATGGAGGATGTACATGGAGGAGTGACATTGAGGAGTGACTTGGAGGAGGTACATGGGGGAGGGACATTTTGGATTGACAAAGAGGAGCGAAATGGAGGAGTGACATGGAGGAGCAAGGATGGGCAGCATGAATCGACATGGAGTAGAGACATGTAGGTGCGGCATGAAGCTGTGACATGGAGGATTGACATGGAGGAGTGACATGTAGGAGTGACATGGAGGAGTGACACGGAGGAGCGACATGAAGTAGTGACATAGAGGAGTGACATGGAGCAGTGACATGCAGGTTCGGCATTGAGGAGTGACAAGGAGGAGCAAAGAGGTGCGACATTTAGGAGTGACATGGAGGATTGATATGGAGGAGTGACATTGAGGAGTCACAGGAAGAAGGGATATGGAGGAGCGACATTCTGGGTTGACATTCTGGAGTGAAATTCTGGAGTGACATGGAGGAGCGACCTTCTGGAGTGACATAGAGGAGCGACATGGAGGAGTGACATTGAGCAGTGACATTGAGCAGTGACATGGAGGAGTGACATTGAAGATCGACATGGAGGAGTGACAAGAAAGACATCGATCAGTTACATGGAGGAGCAACATGTAGGATCAACATAGAGGATCGACATGGAGGATCGACATGGAGGAGTGACATTAAGGATCAACATGGAGGATTGAGATTGAGGAGTGACATGGAGGAGGGACAAGGAGGAGTTACATAATGGAGTGACATTCTTGAGTGACATTCTGGAATGACATGGAGGAGCGACATTCTGGAGAGACATGGAGGACCAATATGGAGAAGTGCCATGGAGGAGCATGGAGGATCGACATGGAGCAGTGATATGAAGTAGTGACATGGAGGAGTGACATGGAGGAGCGACATGGAGTACTGACATGTAGGCTCGACATGCAGGAGTGACATGGAGGAGTGTCATGGAAGACATGGATGAGTGATATAGAAGAATTACATGGAGTCACAGGAAGGAGGGAGATGGAGGAGCATTATTCCGGTTTTACTTTCTGGATTGATATTCTGTAGTGACATGGAGGAGCGAAATTCTTGAGTGACATGGAGGGGTGACATGGAGGAGCAAGGATGAGCAACATGGTGGATCGACATGGAATGACATGGAGGGTTGAATGGTGGAGTGACATTGACATTGAGGAATGAGAAGGAGAGTGACATAGAGGAGTGACATGGAGGAGTGACATGGAGGAGAGCATGAGGAGCAAGGGAGAGTGACATGCAGGAGTGACATGGAGGAGTGACATTGAGGACAAGGAAGAGTGACATGTAGGATTGACATGGAGGTTGACATGGAGGAGTTATGGAGGAGTGATATGGAGGAGTGACATAGAGGAGTGACGTGGAGGAGCGACATGGAGAAGTGACATGAAGGAGTGACATTGAGGAGTGACATGGAGGCTCAACATGTAGGAGTGATATTGAGGAGTGACTTGAAGGAGTGACCATAGAGTGACAAGGAGGGGCAAGAAATGCTGACAAGGAGGAGTGACATGGAGGAGTGATATTGAGGAGTGACTTGGAGGAGTGACATGGAGGACTTACATAGAGGAGTGACATGGAGGAGTTACATAGAGCAGTGACATGGAGGAGCGACGTGGAAGAGTAACATAGAGCAGTGACATGGAGGAGCGACGTGGAAGTGTGACAAAGAGGAGTGACATGGATGAGAGATATGGAGTATCGACATGTAGGACTGACATAGAGGACTGACATGGTGGAGTGGAATGGAAAATCAACATGGAGGAGTGATATGGTAGAGTGATATCGAGTAGTGACATAGAGGAGTGACATAGAGGAGTGACATGGAGGAGCGACTTGGAGCATCAAGAAGGAGTGACATGGAGGAGTGAAATGGAGGATCGACAAGGAGGAGTGACATGAAGGAGTTACATGTAGGAGTTGACATGAAGGAGTGCCTTGAAGAGCAAGGAAAAGTGACAAAGAGGAGCGAAATGGATGATGACATGGAGGAGGGACATGGAGGAGCGATATGGAGGAGTGACATGGATGAGTGACATGGAGGAATGACAGAGGTTTGAAATGGTGGAGAGTGACATGAAGGAGTGAGAAGGAGGAGTGAAATGGAGGAACGAAATGGAGAAGTGACATGGAGGAGTGACATTGAGGGGCGACATGGAGGCTCAACATCGAGGAGTGACATAGAGTAGCAACATGGAGGCTCAACATGTAGGAGAGATATTGAGCAGTGACATGAAGGGGTGACATAGAGGAGTGACATGTAGGAGTGACATGAAGGAGCAAGAAAGAGTGACAAGGAGGAGTGATATGGAGGAGCGACATGGAGGAGTGACATGGTGGAGAGTGACATGGAGGATCGACATGGAAGAGTGACATGGAGGAGTTACATGTAGGAGTGACATGAAGGAGTGACCTTGAAGAGCAAGGAAAAGTGACAAAGAGGAGCGAAATGGATGATTGACATGGAGGAGGGACATGGAGGAGCGATATGGAGGAGTGACATGGATGAGTGACATGGAGGAATGACATAGAGGTTTGAAATGGAGGAGTGACATGAAGGAGTGAGAAGGAGGAGTGAAATGGAGGAGGCGACATGGAGGAGTGACATGGAGAGTGACATTGAGGGGCGACATGTAGGCTCAACATCGAGGAGTGACATAGAGTAGCAACATGGAGGCTCAACATGTAGGAGAGATATTGAGCAGTGACATGAAGGGGTGACATAGAGGAGGTGACATGTAGGAGTGACATGAAGGAGCAAGAAAGAGTGACAAGGAGGGAGTGACATGGAGTAGTGACGTGGAGGAGCGAAATGGAGGATCGACATTTAGGAGCAACATGGTGGCTTGACTTGGAGGAGTTACATTGAGGAGTGAGATCGTGGGTTGACATGGAGGAGTGACATTGTAGTAGTGACATGGGGTAGTGACATGGAGGATCAACACGGAGGAGTGACATGGAGCAGTGCATTGAGGAGTTACATTGAGGAGCGACATGAAGGCCTCACATGAAGGAATGATATTGACGAGTGACATGGAGGGGCTACATAGAGGATTGACATTGAGGATCAAAAAAGAGTGACTAGGAGGAGTGACATGGAGGATCGACATGGAGGCAGTGACAAGGAAGACATGGATGAGTGACATGGAGCAGCGACATGTAGGATCGACATAGAGGATCGACATGGAGAATTGACATGGAGGAGTGACATGAAGGATCAATATGGAGGATCGAGATGGAGGAGTGACATGGAGGAGGGACAAGGGTGGAATGACGTACTGGAGTGACATTCTTGAGTGACTATCTTTCCAGATAGTCATGACACGGAGGAGCGACATTCTGGAGTGACATGGAGGAGCAACATGGAGGAGTGCCATGGAGGAGAATGGAGGATCGACATGGAGCAATGATATGAAGGAGTGACATGGAGGAGCGACATGAAGTGGCATGTAGGATCGACATGCAGGAGTGACATGGATGAGTGACATGGAGGAGTGTCATGGAAGACATGGAGGAGTAACATGGAGGAATTACATGGAGGAGTCACAGGAAGGAGGGACATGGAGGAGTGTCATTCTGGATAGACATTCTGGAGTGACATGGAGGAGCGAAATTCTGGAGTGACATGTAGGCGCAAGGATGAGTGACATGGAGGATTGATATGGAGGAGTGACATGGAAAAGTGACATTGAGGAGTGACAAGAAGAAGTGACATGGAGGAGCAGCATGGAGGAGAGAAATGGAGTAGTGACATGGAAGAGAGACATGGCAGAATGAGAGGGATGAGTGATATTAAGGAGTTACATGGAGAAGTGACTTGGAGGATCGACATGGAGGAGCGACATGTAGGTTCTACATGGAAGAGAAACATGGAGGAATGAAATGGAGGAGCGACATGTAGGATCAAGATGGAACAGTGACATGGAGGAGGGACATTTTGGAGTGACATGGAGGAGGGGACATGGAGGAACAAGGATGAGCGACATGGAGGATCGACAAGGAGGAGCGAGGATTAGCGACATTGAAGATCGACATAGAGTAGAGACATGAAGGAGCGGCATGAAGCAGTGACATGGAGGAGTGACATGAAGGAGTGACATGGAGGAGGGACATGGAGGAACAAGGATGAGCGACCATGGAGGATCGACAAGGAGGAGCGACATGTAGGTTCTACATGGAAGAGAAAGATGGAGGAGTGAAATGGAGGAGCGACAGGTAGGATCGACATAGAGGATCGACAAGGAGGATCGACATGGAGGAGTGACATGGAGGAGTGACATGAGGATAAATATGGAGGATCGATATGGAGGAGTCACAGGAACGAGGGACATGGAAGAGCAGCATTCTGGGTTGACATTCTGGAGGGACATTCTGGAGTGACATGGAAGAGCAACATTCTGGAGTGACATAGAGAAGCGACATGGAGGAGGTATATTGAGCAGTGACATGTCTACGTGACATGGAGGAGTGACATCGAAGATCGACATGGAGGAGTGACAAGGAAGACATGGATGATTGATATGGAGGAGCGACATGGAAGAGTGACATGGAGGAGTTACATGTAGAGTGACATGAAGGAGTGACCTTGAAGAGCAAGGAAAGTGACAAAGAGGAGCGAAATGGATGATAGACATGGAGGAGGGACATGGAGGAGCGATATGGAGGAGTGACAGGATGAGTGACATGGAGGAATGACATAGAGGTTTGAAATGGTGGAGTGACATGAAGGAGTGAGAAGGAGGAGTGAATGGAGGAGCGACATGGAGGAGTGACATCGAGGAGTGACATAGAGTAGCAACATGGAGGCTCAACATGTAGGAGAGATATTGAGCAGTGACATGAAGGGGTGACATAGAGGAGTGACATGTAGGAGTGACATGAAGGAGCAAGAAAGAGTGACAAGGAGGAGTGACATGGAGAAGTGACATGGAGGAGCGACATCTAGGATCTACATGGAAGATTGTCATGGAAGACATGGAGAGCGCCATTCTGGGTTGACATTCTGGAGTGAAATTCTGGAGTGACATGGAGGAGTAACATGGAGGAGCAAGGATGAGCAAGGATGAGCGACATGGTGGATCGACATGTAGGAGAGACATGGAGTAGCAACTTGGAGGAGTGTAATGAAGGAGGGACATGGAGGAGCTACATTCTGGGTTGGCATTCTGGAGTGACCCCATTCTGGATTGACATGTAGGAGTGACATTCTGGAGTTACATGAAGGAGTGACATGGAGGAGCAGGCATGAGCGACATGGAGGATCGACATGGAGAAGCGACATGGAGGCAGCTACATCTAGGATCTACATGAAGGAGCAACATAGAGGAGTGCCATGGAGGATTGACATGGAGGATGTACATGGAGGAGTGACATGGAGGAGTGACACGGACGGAGCGAATGAAGTAGTGGACATGGAGGAGTGACATGGAATCAGTGACATGCAGGTTCGCATTGAGGAGTGACAAGGAGGAGCACAGAGGTGCGACATTTAGGAGTGACATGGAGGATTGATATGGAGGAGTGACATGGAGGAGTAACATTTAGGAGTGACATAGAGCAGTTAATTGGAGGATCGACATGGAGAAGTAACATAGAGGAGCGACATGAAAGAGTGACATGGAGGAGACATGGAGGAGTGACTTGGAGGAGCAACATGCATGAGTGACATAGAGGAGTGACATGGAGGAGCTTCATGTAGGAATGACATGAAGGACTGAGAACGAGGAGTGACATGGAGGAGTGACATTAAGGATCAACATGGAGGATTGAGATTGAGGAGTGACATGGAGGAGGGACAAGGAGGAGTTACATAATGGAGTGACATTCTTGAGTGACATTCTGGAATGACATGGAGGGAGCGACATTCTGGAGTGACATGGAGGACCAATATGGAGAAGTGCCATGGAGGAGCATGGAGGATCGACATGGAGCAGTGATGTGAAGTAGTGACATGGAGGAGTGACATGGAGGAGCGACATGGAGTACTGACATGTAGGCTCGACATGCAGGAGTGACATGGAAGAGTGTCATGGAAGACATGGATGAGTGATATAGAAGAATTACATGGAGGAGTCACAGGAAGGAGGGAGATGGAGGAGCATTATTCCAGTTTTACTTTCTGGATTGATATTCTGTAGTGACATGGAGGAGCGAAATTCTGAGTGACATGGAGGGGTGACATGGAGGAGCAAGGATGAGCGACATGGTGGATCGACATGGAGGAATGACATGGAGGATTGATATGGAGGAGTGACATGGAGGAGCGACATGGAGGAGCGACATTGAGAGGTAGGTGACATGGAGTAGTGACATGCAGGCTCGACATGGAGGAGTGACATGGAGGAGTGACATGGAGGAGTGACATTGAGGAGTGAAAAGGAGAAGTGACATGTAGGAGTGACGTGGAGGAGAGACATGGAGGAGTGACATAGAGGAACGACATGGAGGACTGACATGTAGGATCGACGTGCAGGAGTGACATGGATGAGTGACATGGATTTTCATGGAACACATGCAGGAGTTACATGGAGGAGTCGCAAGAAGGAGGGACATGGAGGAGTGACATTCTGGGTTGACATTCTGGAGTGACATTCTGGAGTGACTTTGAGGAGTGACATGGAGGAGCAAGGATGAGCGACATGGTGGATCGACATGGAGTAGAGACCTGGAGTAACAACTTGGAGGAGTGACATGAAGGAGGGACATGGTGGAGCTATATTCTGGGTGACATTCTGGAGTGACATATAGGAGTGACATTCTGTAGTGACATGGAGGAGTAACATGGAGGAGCAACTGGAGGATTGACATGTAGGATCGACAAGGAGAAGCGACATGGAGGAGCGACATCTAGGATCTACATGGAGGAGTAACATGTAGGATAGACATGCAGGATTGACATAGAGGAGCGACATGGAGGAGTCACAAGAAGGAGGGACATGGAGGAGCGACATTCCGGGTAAACATCCTGGAGTGACATTCTTTAGTGACTTGGAGGAGTGACATGGAGGAGCAAGGATGAGCACGGATAAGCGACATGGTGGATCGACATGGAGGAGAGATTCGGAGGAGCAACTTGGAGGAGTTACATGAAGGAGGGACATGGAGGTGCTACATTCTGGGTTGTCATTCTGGAGTGACATTCTGGAGTGACATGGAGAAGCGACATGGAGGATCAACATGGAGGAGGGACATGGAGCGACATGAAGGACTGACATGGAGGAGCGACAAGGAAGAGTGACATGGATGATCAACATGGAGGAGCGAAATGGAGGATTGACATGGAGGAGTAACATCGAGGAGCGACATGGAGGAGTGACTGTAGGATCGACATGCAGGAGTAACATGGAGGAGTGACATGGAGGATCAACATGGAAGATTGACACGGATGATCAACATGGAGGAGTGACATGGAGGATTGACATGGAGGATTGACATGGAGGAGTGACATGGAGAAGTGATATTGAGCAGTGACATGTCTACGTGACATGGAGGAGTGACATGGAAGATCGACATGGAGGAGTGGACAAGGAAGACATGGATGATTGATATGGAGGAGTGACACATAGGATCGACATAGAGGATCGAGATGGAAGAGTGACACAGAGGAGGGACAAGGGGGGAGTGACATACTGGAGTGACATTCTTGAGTGACATTCTGGAATGACATGGAGGAGCGACATTCTGGAGAGTGACATGGAGGAGTGCCATGGAGGAGTTACATGGAGGAGAAACAGGATGGAGGGACAGGAGGAGCAAAATTCTTGCAGTGACATGGAGGAGTGACATGGAGGATTGATATCGAGGAGTGACATCTAGAAGTGACATTGAGGAGTGACAAGAAAAGTGACATGGGTGATCGACATGGACGAGTGATCTAGAGGAGCGAAATGGAGAAATAACATGGACGAGTGACATGAAGCTGTGACATGGAGGAGCGACATGGCGGAGTGAGAGGGATGAGTGACATTAAGGAGTTACATGAAGGAGTGACTTGGAGGAGGGACATTTTTGGAGTGACAAGGAATTAGCGACATGGAGGATTTACATGGAGGATTGATATGGAGGAGTGACATGGAGAAGTAACATGGAGGAGTGACCATGAGGAGCGTCATGAAAGAGTGATATTGAGAAGCATGGATGAGTGACATGGAGGAGTAACATTTAGAGTGACATAGAGCAGTTAATTGGAGGATCGACATGGAGAAGTAACATAGAGGAGCGACATGAAAGAGTTACATGGAGGAGACATGGAGGAGTGACTTGGAGGAGCAACATGCATGAGTGACATAGAGGAGTGACATGGAGGAGCTTCATGTAGGAATGACATGAAGGACTGAGAACGAGGAGTGACATGGAGAAGTGACATGTAGGATGGAGAAGTGAAATGAGGACAGAAATGGAGGATTGACATGGAGGAGGGAGAGTGATATGGAGGAACGACATTGAGTAGTGATATGGAGGAGAGACTTGGAGGAGTGACATTATGGAGTGGCATTCTGGACGGACATTCTGGAGTGGCATTCTGGAGTGAAATGCAGGATTGACATGGAGGATGGAAATAGAGGATTTGACATGGAGGAGGAACACGGAGAGCAGTTACATTCTGGAGTTAACTTCTGGAGTGACATTCTGGAGTGACATGGAGGAGCGACATTCTAGAGTGATTTAGAGGAGGAACATGGAGGAGCAGCATGGAGGATCGAAATGGAAGATCGATATGGAGCAGTGACATGGAGGAGTGACAAGGAAGACAGGGAGGAATGACACGTAGGAGCGACATGGACGGTGTGAAATAGAGCATCGACATGGAGGAGTGACATGGAGGAGGGACATGGAGGAATGAAATTCTGGAGAGTGACATTCTGGAGGGACATTCTGGAGTGATATTCTGGAGGGAAATTCTGGACTGACATGCAGGAGTGACTTGGAGGATGGATAGAGAGGATTGACATGGTGGAGAGTGACAAGGACGACAGGGAGAGTATTGACATGGAGGAGTAACATAGAGGATCGACATGGAAGGAGTGACATGGAGAAGTGTCATTCTGGAATGACATGGAGGAGCAACAGAGATGAGTTATATGGATGTTCAAGGAGGAACGACATGGACGATTGACATGGAGTAGTCACATGAAGGAATGACAAGGAGGAGCGACATGGAGGATCGACATAGAGGGAATACATGAAAGATCAACATGGAGGAGTGACATGGAGGAGTTACATGGGGGAGTGACATAGAAGATTATGGTGGAGTGACATGGTGGAGCAACATGGAGGATCAAATGGATGATCGACATTCAGCAGTGACATGGGCAGTGACAAGGAGGAGCAACATGGTGGAAGAGACACGGAAGGACCGACATGGAGGAGTGACATGGAGGAGCTACATGGAGGAGTTGACATGGAAGACAGGGAGGAGTGACATGGAGGAGTAACATGAAGGATCTACATGGAGGAGCGACATGGAGGAGTGATATGGGGGAGTGACATGGAGGAGTGACATGGAAGACAGGGAGGAGTGACATGGAGGAGCGACATGGCGGAGTGACAAGGAGGACTTACATGGAGGAGTGTCATGGAGGATCGACATCGACGATCAACATGGAGGAGTGACTTGGAAGAGCGACATTCTGGAGTGACATGGAGAAGTGAAATGGAGGAGATAAATGGAGGTTCGACATGGAGGAGTGACATGGAGGAGAACATGGAAGAGCGACATGGAGTAGTGATATGGAGGATCGACATTGAGTAGTGATATGGAGGAGAGACCTGGAGGAGTGACATTCTGGAGTAACATTCTGGAGTGACATTCTGAAGTGACTTTCTGGAGTGAAATGGAGGAGTGACATGGAGGATGGAAATAAAGGAGTGACATGGATGAGCGACATTCTAGAGTGACTTGGAGGAGTGACATGGAAGACATGGAGGAGTGACATGGAGGGGTATATGGAGGAATGACATTCTGTGTCTTTCTAGAGTGACATTCTGGAGTGACATGGAGTATTGACAAGAAGGAGTGATATGGAGGAGCAGGGACGAGCGACATGAAGTAGTCACATGGAAGAGCGAAATTGAGGAGCGACATGGAGGAGTGACATGGAGGAGTGACATGGAGGAGTGAAATTAGAGGAGTGATGTGGAGGAGCGACATGGAGGATTGAAATGGAGGAGGGACATGGAGGAGCGATATTGAGGAGCGACATGGAGGAGTGACATGGAGGAGTGACATGGAGGAGTGACATAGAGGTGATTTAGAGGAGTGACATGTAGCAGTGACATGGAGGAGCAATTTGGAGGAGCAAAATGGAGGAGCGACATGGAGGACTGAGAAGGAGGAGTGACATGGAGGAGTGACAGAAGAGTGATTTAGAATAGTGGCATGGAGTCAAAGGAGGAGCGACATGGAGGAGCGATTTGAAGGTGCGAAATGGAGGAGCGACATGGAGGAGTCACATGGAGGAGCGACATGGAGGAGCAATTTGGAGTAGCGAAATGGAGGAGCGACGTGAGGATTGACAAAGAGGAGTGACATGGCGGAATGACATGGAGGAATGACATGGAGGAGTGACATAGAGGAAAATGTGGAGGAGCGACATGGAGGATTGAAATGGAGGAGTGACATGAGGACTGACATGGATGAGTTACATGGAGTCGTGATGTGGAGGAGCAAAATAGAGGATAGACATGGAGGAGTGACATGGAGGAGGTATATGGAGGAGTGACATTCTGGAGTGACATTCTGGAGGGACATTCTTGAGTGACATGGAGGAGTGACCTGGAGGAGGGACATGGAGGAGCAACATTTTGGAGTGACATGGAATAACGACATGGAGGAGTGATATGGAGGAGCAAGGAAGAGCGACATGGAGGAGTGACATGGAAGACAGGGAGGAGTGACATGGAGGAGTGACATGGAGGAGTGAAATTAGAGGAGTGATGTGGAGGAGCGACATGGAGGATTGAAATGGAGGAGGGACATGGAGGAGCGATATTGAGGAGCGATATGGAGAAGTGAAATGGAGGATCAACATGGAGGAGTGACATGGAGGAGTGACAAGGAGGAATGACATCAAGGATTGAAATGGCGGAGTGACATGAAGGAGTGAGAAGGAGGACTGACTAGGAGGAGTGACATGGAGGAGTGACATAGAAGAGTGATTTAGAGGAGTGACATGTAGCAGTGACATGGAGGAGCAATTTGGAGGAGCGAAATGGAGGAGCGACATGGGAGGACTGAGAAGGAGGAGTGACATGGAGGGAGTGACATAGAGGAGTGATTTAGAATAGTGGCATGGAGTCAAAAGGAGGAGCGACATGGAGGAGCGATTTGGAGGTTGCGAAATGGAGGAGCGACATGGAGGAGTCACATGGAGGAGCGACATGGAGGAGCAATTTGGAGTAGCGAAATGGAGGAGCGACGTGAGGATTGACAAAGAGGAGTGACATGGCGGAATGACATGGAGGAGTGACATGGAGGAGTGACATAGAGGAAAATGTGGAGGAGCGACATGGAGGATTGAAATGGAGGGAGTGACATGAAGGACTGACATGGAGGAGTTACATGGAGTCGTGATGTGGAGGAGCAAAATAGAGGATAGACATGGAGGAGTGACATGGAGGAGGTATATGGAGGAGTGACATTCTGGAGTGACATTCTGGATGGACATTCTTGAGTGACATGGAGGAGTGACATGGAGGAGGGACATGGAGGAGCAACATTTTGGAGTGACATGGAATAACGACATGGAGGAGTGATATGGAGGAGCAAGGAAGAGCGACATGGAGGAGTGACATGGAAGACAGGGAGGGAGTGACATGGAGGAGTGACATGGAGGAGAGACATGGAGGATTGACATAGAGGAGTAACATGAAGGATCTACATGGAGGACTGACATGGAGGAGTGAGATGGGGGAGTGACATGGAGAAGTGAAATGGAAGACAGGGAGGAGTGACATGGAGGAGTGACATGGCGGAGTGACCATGGCGGATCGATATGGAGGACTGACATGGAGGAGTGACATGGAAGAGTGACATGGAGGATCGACTATAGGAGTGACATGGATGAGTGACATGGAGGAGTGACATTATTGAGTGACATGGAGGAGTTACATGGATTCGTGATGTGGAGGAGCAACATGGAAGAGCGACATGGAGAAGTGAAATGGAGGAGAGAAATGGAGGTTCGACATGGAGGAGTGACATGGAGGATTGACATTGAGTAGTGATATGGATGAGAGACCTGGAGGAGTGACATTCTGGAGTGACATTCTGGAGTGAAATGGAGGAGTGACATGGAGAATGGAAAAAGTGGATTTACATGGAGTATTCACATGGAAGAGCTACACGGAGGAGTGACATGGAAGACATGCAGGAGTTACAGTGAGGATCGACATGGAGGAGTGGTATGGAGGAGTGGACATGGAGGTTTGACATAGAGTAACATGAAGGGATCTACATGGACGAGTGACATGGTTGAGCGACATGGCGGAGTGACATGGAGGAGTGACATTTTGGACAGACATTCTGGAGGGACATCTGGAGTGACATGGAGGAGCGACATTCTGGAGTGACATTCTGGAGAGACATGATGAGAGATTTGGAGGATTGACATAGAGGAGTGATGTGGAGGAGCGACATGGAGGAGTGACATGGAGGAGTGACAAGGAGGAATAAACATGGAAGATTGAAATGGCGGAGTGACATGGAGGAGCGAGAAGGAGGAGTGACATGAATGAGTGACATGGAGGAACAACATGGGAGGAGCGAAATGGATGAGCGAAATGGAGGAGTGTCATGGAGGAGTTAAATGGAAGACGGAGGAGTGACATGGAGGATCGATATGGAGGAGCGACATAGAGGATCGACATGGAGGAGTGCACATGAAATAATGACATGGTAGACATGGAGGAGTGACATGGAGGAGAGTCATGGAAGATCAAACATGGAGGATCGACATGGAGAGTTAAATTCTGGAGTGACATTCTGGAGTGACATGGAGGAGCATCATTCTGGAGTGACATGGAGGAGCAAAAGGGTGGAGTGATAAAGAGGATCAAGGTGGAGTGACATGGAAGATCAAAACGGAGGAGTGACATGGAGGAGTGAAATGGAAGTGTGACATGTAGGAGCAACATGCAGGATCGACATGGATGAGTGAAATGTAGAGAACGACATGGAGGATCGACATGAAGGCGTGAGATAGAGGATCGACTTGGAGGAGCGACATGAAGGACTGACATTGAGGAGTTACATTCTGGTGTGGCATTCTGGAGGGAATTTCTGGTATATGGAGGAAACGACATTCTGGAGTGACATGGTGGCACGACATGGAGGAGTAACATGTAGGATCGACAGGAGGAGCAACATGTAGGAGTGACATGGAGGCTCAACATGGAGAAGTGACCTGGAGGAGAGACATGGAGAAGTGAGAAGGAGGAGTAACATGGAGGAGTGACATAGAGGAGTGATTTAGAAGAGTGTCATGGAGGAGTCACATGGAGGAGTTACATGGAGGAGCAATATGGAGGAGCGAAATGGAGGAGTGACATGGAGGAGTGAATAGAGGAGTGACATAAAGGACTGACATTCTGGTGTGGCATTCTGGAGGGACTTCTGGTATATGGAGGAACGACATTCTGGAGTGACATGGTGGCACGACATGGAGGAGTAACATGTAGGATCGACAAGGAGGAGCAACATGTAGGAGTGACATGGAGGATCAACATGGAGAAGTGACCTGGAGGAGAGACATGGAGGAGTGAGAAGGAGGAGTAACATGGAGGAGTGACATAGAGGAGTGATTTAGAAGAGTGACATGGAGGAGTCACATGGAGGAGCGATATGGAGGAGCGAAATGGAGGAGTGACATGGAGGAGTGATATAAAGGAGGGACATGAAGGAGTGACATAGAGGAGTGACATGGAGAAGTGACATAGAGGAGTGATGTGGAGTAGCGACATGGAGGAATGAAATGGATGATGGACATGGAGGATCGACATGGAGGAGTGAAATGGTGGAATGACATTGAGGAGTGACATGAAGGATTGACATGGAGAAGTTACATGGAGTCGTGATGTAGAGAAGCAAAATAGAGGATAGACATGGAGGAGTGACATGGAGGTGGTATATGGAGAAGTGACATTCTGGAGTGACATTCTGGAGGGACATTCTTGAGTAACATGATGGAGCGATATGGAGGAGGGACAAGGAGGATCAACATTTTGGAGTGACATGGAATAACGACATGGAGGAGTGATATGGAGGACTTACATGGAGGATTGATATTGAGAAAGGACATGTGGGAGTGACATTCTGGAGGTAAATTCTGGAGTGACATTGTGGAGTGACATGGAGGAGGGACATGTGCGAGTGAAATTCTGGAGTGAAATTTTTGAGTGACATTCTGGAGTGACATGGAGGAGCGACATTCTGGAGTGACATGAAGGAACGACAAGGAGGAGTGATATGGAGGAGCATGGAGGAGTGACATAGAGTATCGACATGGATGAGTGACATAGAGGAGCGACAAGGAGAAGTGACATGGATGAGTGACATGGAGTATTGTCATGGAAGACATGGATGAGTGTCATGGAGGAGTTACATGGAGGAGTCACAGGAAGGAGGGACATGATGGAGCGACATTCTGGAGTGATATGGAGGAGTGACATGGAGGAGCAAGGATGAGTGACATGGTGGATCGAAATGTAGGAGTGACATATAGTAGAAACTTGGAGGAGTCACATGGAGGATCGACATGGAGAAGCGACATGGAGGAGCGACATGGAGGAGTGACATTGAGGAGTGACATAGAAGAGGGACATGGAGTGGGGCATTCTGGATTGACATGGAGTAGCGACATCAATAGGGGCATGGAGGAGCAAGGATGAGCGACATGGAGGATCAACATGGAGGATCGACATGTAGGTTCTACATGAAGGAGCAACATGGAGGAGTGCCATGGAGGAGCAAGGCGGAGCGACATGGACGATCGACATTGAGGATTTTTCATGGAGGATTTACGTGGAGGATCGACATCGAGGATTGACATGGAGGAGCAACATGTCAATCCATGTAGGATCGACATACAGGAGTGACATGGATGAGTGACATGGAGGATTGTCATAGAAGACATGGAGGAGTGACATGGAGGAGTTACATGGAGGAGTCACAGGAAGTAGTGACATGGAGGTGTTACATGGAGGAGTCACAGGAAGGAGGGACATGGAGGAGCGACATTCTGGGTTGATATTCTGGAGTGAAATGGAGGAGTGACATGGAGCAAGGATGAGCAAGGATGAGCTACATGGAGGATCGACATGGAGGACAGACATTGATTAGAAACTTGGAGGAGTGACATGAAAGAGTGACATGAAGGAGCTATATTCTGGGTTGACATTCTGGAGTGACATGTATGAGTGACATTCTGGAGTGACATGGAGGAGTGACATGGAGGAGCAACTTGGAGGAGTGACATGGAGGATCGACATGGAGAGGCGACATGGAGGAGCAACTTGAAGGAGTGACATGGAGGATCGACATGGAGGAACGACATCTAGGATCTACATGGAGGAGATACATGGAGGAGTGACATGGAGGAGTGACATGAAGCTGTGACATGGATGAGCGACATGGCAGAGTGAGAGGGATGAGTGACATTAAGGAGTTACTTGGAGGAGTGAACTGGAGGAGGGACATGGAGGAGCGACATTTTTGGAGTGACAAGGAGGAGCGACATGGAGAAGTGACATGGAGGAGCGACATCTAGGATCTACATGGAAGATTGTCATGGAAGACATGGAGGAGCGCCATTCTGGGTTGACATTCTGGAGTGAAATTCTGGAGTGACATGGAGGAGTGACATGGAGGAGCAAGGATGAGCAAGGATGAGCAACATGGTGGATCGACATGTAGGAGAGACATGGAGTAGCAACTTGGAGGAGTGTAATGAAGGAGGGACATGGAGGAGCTACATTCTGGGTTGGCATTATGGAGTGACATTCTGGATTGACATGTAGGAGTGACATTCTGGAGTTACATGAAGGAGTGACATGGAGGAGCAAGGATGAGCGACATGGAGGATCGACATGGAGAAGCGACATGGAGGAGCTACATCTAGGATCTACATGAAGGAGCAACATAGAGGAGTGACATGGAGGATTGACATGGAGGATGTACATGGAGGAGTGACATTGAGGAGTGACTTGGAGGAGGTACATGGGGGAGGGACATTTTGGATTGACAAAGAGGAGCGAAATGGAGGAGTGACATGGAGGAGCAAGGATGGGCAGCATGGAGAATCGACATGGAGTAGAGACATGTAGGTGCGGCATGAAGCTGTGACATGGAGGATTGACATGGAGGAGTGACATGTAGGAGTGACATGGAGGAGTGACACGGAGGAGCGACATGAAGTAGTGACATAGAGGAGTGACATGGAGCAGTGACATGCAGGTTCGGCATTGAGGAGTGACAAGGAGGAGCAAAGAGGTGCGACATTTAGGAGTGACATGGAGGATTGATATGGAGGAGTGACATTGAGGAGTCACAGGAAGAAGGGATATGGAGGAGCGACATTCTGGGTTGACATTCTGGAGTGAAATTCTGGAGTGACATGGAGGAGCGACCTTCTGGAGTGACATAGAGGAGTGACATGGAGGAGTGACATTGAGCAGTGACATTGAGCAGTGACATGGAGGAGTGACATTGAAGATCGACATGGAGGAGTGACAAGAAAGACATCGATCAGTTACATGGAGGAGCAACATGTAGGATCAACATAGAGGATCGACATGGAGGATCGACATGGAGGAGTGACATTAAGGATCAACATGGAGGATTGAGATTGAGGAGTGACATGGAGGAGGGACAAGGAGGAGTTACATAATGGAGTGACATTCTTGAGTGACATTCTGGAATGACATGGAGGAGCGACATTCTGGAGAGACATGGAGGACCAATATGGAGAAGTGCCATGGAGGAGCATGGAGGATCGACATGGAGCAGTGATATGAAGTAGTGACATGGAGGAGTGACATGGAGGAGCGACATGGAGTACTGACATGTAGGCTCGACATGCAGGAGTGACATGGAGGAGTGTCATGGAAGACATGGATGAGTGATATAGAAGAATTACATGGAGGAGTCACAGGAAGGAGGGAGATGGAGGAGCATTATTCCGGTTTTACTTTCTGGATTGATATTCTGTAGTGACATGGAGGAGCGAAATTCTTGAGTGACATGGAGGGGTGACATGGAGGAGCAAGGATGAGCAACATGGTGGATCGACATGGAGGAATGACATGGAGGATTGATATGGAGGAGTGACATGGAGGAGAGACATAGCGTAGTGAGAGGGATGAGTGAAATGGGAGATTGACATGGACGAGTGACCTGGAGGAGCGAAATGGAGAAGAAACATGGAGGAGTGACATGAAGCTGTGACATGGACGAGCGATATGGCGGAGTGAGAGGGATGAGTGACATTTTGGAGTGACAAAGAGAAGCCACATGAAGGAGTGACATGGAGGTGTGACATGGAGGCTTGACATGGAGGAGTAATATGGAGGAGTGATATGGAGGAGCGACATGGAGAAGTGACATGAAGGAGTGACATTGAGGAGTGACATGGAGGCTCAACATGTAGGAGTGATATTGAGGAGTGACATGAAGGAGTGACATAGAGTGACATGGAGGGGCAAGAAATGCTGACAAGGAGGAGTGACATGGAGGAGTGATATTGAGGAGTGACTTGGAGGAGTGACATGGAGGACTTACATAGAGGAGTGACATGGAGGAGTTACATAGAGCAGTGACATGGAGGAGCGACGTGGAAGTGTGACAAAGAGGAGTGACATGGATGAGAGATATGGAGTATCGACATGTAGGACTGACATAGAGGACTGACATGGTGGAGTGGAATGGAAAATCAACATGGAGGAGTGATATGGTAGAGTGATATCGAGTAGTGACATAGAGGAGTGACAGAGGAGTGACATGGAGGAGCGACTTGGAGCATCAAGAAGGAGTGACATGGAGGAGTGAAATGGAGGATCGACAAGGAGGAGTGACATGAAGGAGTTACATGTAGGAGTGACATGAAGGAGTGACCTTGAAGAGCAAGGAAAAGTGACAAAGAGGAGCGAAATGGATGATTGACATGGAGGAGGGACATGGAGGAGCGATATGGAGGAGTGACATGGATGAGTGACATGGAGGAATGACAGAGGTTTGAAATGGTGGAGTGACATGAAGGAGTGAGAAGGAGGAGTGAAATGGAGGAGCGAAATGGAGGAGTGACATGGAGGAGTGACATTGAGGGGCGACATGGAGGCTCAACATCGAGGAGTGACATAGAGTAGCAACATGGAGGCTCAACATGTAGGAGAGATATTGAGCAGTGACATGAAGGGGTGACATAGAGGAGTGACATGTAGGAGTGACATGAAGGAGCAAGAAAGAGTGACAAGGAGGAGTGATATGGAGGAGCGACATGGAGGAGTGACATGGTGGAGTGACATGGAGGATCGACATGGAAGAGTGACATGGAGGAGTTACATGTAGGAGTGACATGAAGGAGTGACCTTGAAGAGCAAGGAAAAGTGACAAAGAGGAGCGAAATGGATGATTGACATGGAGGAGGGACATGGAGGAGCGATATGGAGGAGTGACATGGATGAGTGACATGGAGGAATGACATAGAGGTTTGAAATGGTGGAGTGACATGAAGGAGTGAGAAGGAGGAGTGAAATGGAGGAGCGACATGGAGGAGTGACATGGAGGAGTGACATTGAGGGGCGACATGGAGGCTCAACATCGAGGAGTGACATATAGTAGCAACATGGAGGCTCAACATCGAGGAGTGACATATAGTAGCAACATGGAGGCTCAACATGTAGGAGAGATATTGAGCAGTGACATGAAGGGGTGACATAGAGGAGTGACATGTAGGAGTGACATGAAGGAGCAAGAAAGAGTGACAAGGAGGAGTGACATGGAGTAGTGACGTGGAGGAGCGAAATGGAGGATCGACATTTAGGAGCAACATGGTGGCTTGACTTGGAGGAGTTACATTGAGGAGTGAGATCGTGGGGTGACATGGAGGAGTGACATGTAGTAGTGACATGGGGTAGTGACATGGAGGATCAACACGGAGGAGTGACATGGAGCAGTGCATTGAGGAGTGACATTGAGGAGCGACATGAAGGCTCAACATGAAGGAATGATATTGACGAGTGACATGGAGGGGCTACATAGAGGATTGACATTGAGGATCAAAAAAGAGTGACATGGAGGAGTGACATGGAGGATCGACATGGAGCAGTGACAAGGAAGACATGGATGAGTGACATGGAGCAGCGACATGTAGGATCGACATAGAGGATCGACATGGAGAATTGACATGGAGGAGTGACATGAAGGATCAATATGGAGGATCGAGATGGAGGAGTGACATGGAGGAGGGACAAGGTGGAATGACGTACTGGAGTGACATTCTTGAGTGACTATCTTTCCAGATAGTCATGACACGGAGGAGCGACATTCTGGAGTGACATGGAGGAGCAACATGGAGGAGTGCCATGGAGGAGAATGGAGGATCGACATGGAGCAATGATATGAAGGAGTGACATGGAGGAGCGACATGAAGTGGCATGTAGGATCGACATGCAGGAGTGACATGGATGAGTGACATGGAGGAGTGTCATGGAAGACATGGAGGAGTAACATGGAGGAATTACATGGAGGAGTCACAGGAAGGAGGGACATGGAGGAGTGTCATTCTGGATAGACATTCTGGAGTGACATGGAGGAGCGAAATTCTGGAGTGACATGTAGGCGCAAGGATGAGTGACATGGAGGATTGATATGGAGGAGTGACATGGAAAAGTGACATTGAGGAGTGACAAGAAGAAGTGACATGGAGGAGCAGCATGGAGGAGAGAAATGGAGTAGTGACATGGAAGAGAGACATGGCAGAATGAGAGGGATGAGTGATATTAAGGAGTTACATGGAGAAGTGACTTGGAGGATCGACATGGAGGAGCGACATGTAGGTTCTACATGGAAGAGAAACATGGAGGAATGAAATGGAGGAGCGACATGTAGGATCAAGATGGAACAGTGACATGGAGGAGGGACATTTTGGAGTGACATGGAGGAGGGACATGGAGGAACAAGGATGAGCGACATGGAGGATCGACAAGGAGGAGCGAGGATTAGCGACATTGAAGATCGACATGGAGTAGAGACATGAAGGAGCGGCATGAAGCAGTGACATGGAGGAGTGACATGAAGGAGTGACATGGAGGAGGGACATTGAGGGGCGACATGGAGGCTCAACATCGAGGAGTGACATAGAGTAGCAACATGGAGGCTCAACATGTAGGAGAGATATTGAGCAGTGACATGAAGGGGTGACATAGAGGAGTGACATGTAGGAGTGACATGAAGGAGCAAGAAAGAGTGACAAGGAGGAGTGATATGGAGGAGCGACATGGAGGAGTGACATGGTGGAGTGACATGGAGGATCGACATGGAAGAGTGACATGGAGGAGTTACATGTAGGAGTGACATGAAGGAGTGACCTTGAAGAGCAAGGAAAAGTGACAAAGAGGAGCGAAATGGATGATTGACATGGAGGAGGGACATGGAGGAGCGATATGGAGGAGTGACATGGATGAGTGACATGGAGGAATGACATAGAGGTTTGAAATGGTGGAGTGACATGAAGGAGTGAGAAGGAGGAGTGAAATGGAGGAGCGACATGGAGGAGTGACATGGAGGAGTGACATTGAGGGGCGACATGGAGGCTCAACATCGAGGAGTGACATATAGTAGCAACATGGAGGCTCAACATCGAGGAGTGACATATAGTAGCAACATGGAGGCTCAACATGTAGGAGAGATATTGAGCAGTGACATGAAGGGGTGACATAGAGGAGTGACATGTAGGAGTGACATGAAGGAGCAAGAAAGAGTGACAAGGAGGAGTGACATGGAGTAGTGACGTGGAGGAGCGAAATGGAGGATCGACATTTAGGAGCAACATGGTGGCTTGACTTGGAGGAGTTACATTGAGGAGTGAGATCGTGGGGTGACATGGAGGAGTGACATGTAGTAGTGACATGGGGTAGTGACATGGAGGATCAACACGGAGGAGTGACATGGAGCAGTGCATTGAGGAGTGACATTGAGGAGCGACATGAAGGCTCAACATGAAGGAATGATATTGACGAGTGACATGGAGGGGCTACATAGAGGATTGACATTGAGGATCAAAAAAGAGTGACATGGAGGAGTGACATGGAGGATCGACATGGAGCAGTGACAAGGAAGACATGGATGAGTGACATGGAGCAGCGACATGTAGGATCGACATAGAGGATCGACATGGAGAATTGACATGGAGGAGTGACATGAAGGATCAATATGGAGGATCGAGATGGAGGAGTGACATGGAGGAGGGACAAGGTGGAATGACGTACTGGAGTGACATTCTTGAGTGACTATCTTTCCAGATAGTCATGACACGGAGGAGCGACATTCTGGAGTGACATGGAGGAGCAACATGGAGGAGTGCCATGGAGGAGAATGGAGGATCGACATGGAGCAATGATATGAAGGAGTGACATGGAGGAGCGACATGAAGTGGCATGTAGGATCGACATGCAGGAGTGACATGGATGAGTGACATGGAGGAGTGTCATGGAAGACATGGAGGAGTAACATGGAGGAATTACATGGAGGAGTCACAGGAAGGAGGGACATGGAGGAGTGTCATTCTGGATAGACATTCTGGAGTGACATGGAGGAGCGAAATTCTGGAGTGACATGTAGGCGCAAGGATGAGTGACATGGAGGATTGATATGGAGGAGTGACATGGAAAAGTGACATTGAGGAGTGACAAGAAGAAGTGACATGGAGGAGCAGCATGGAGGAGAGAAATGGAGTAGTGACATGGAAGAGAGACATGGCAGAATGAGAGGGATGAGTGATATTAAGGAGTTACATGGAGAAGTGACTTGGAGGATCGACATGGAGGAGCGACATGTAGGTTCTACATGGAAGAGAAACATGGAGGAATGAAATGGAGGAGCGACATGTAGGATCAAGATGGAACAGTGACATGGAGGAGGGACATTTTGGAGTGACATGGAGGAGGGACATGGAGGAACAAGGATGAGCGACATGGAGGATCGACAAGGAGGAGCGAGGATTAGCGACATTGAAGATCGACATGGAGTAGAGACATGAAGGAGCGGCATGAAGCAGTGACATGGAGGAGTGACATGAAGGAGTGACATGGAGGAGGGACATGGAGGAACAAGGATGAGCGACATGGAGGATCGACAAGGAAGAGAAATATGGAGGAGTGAAATGGAGGAGCGACAGGTAGGATCGACATAGAGGATCGACAAGGAGGATCGACATGGAGGAGTGACATGGAGGAGTGACATGAAGGATAAATATGGAGGATCGATATGGAGGAGTCACAGGAACGAGGGACATGGAAGAGCAGCATTCTGGGTTGACATTCTGGAGGGACATTCTGGAGTGACATGGAAGAGCAACATTCTGGAGTGACATAGAGAAGCGACATGGAGGAGGTATATTGAGCAGTGACATGTCTACGTGACATGGAGGAGTGACATCGAAGATCGACATGGAGGAGTGACAAGGAAGACATGGATGATTGATATGGAGGAGCGACATGGAAGAGTGACATGGAGGAGTTACATGTAGGAGTGACATGAAGGAGTGACCTTGAAGAGCAAGGAAAAGTGACAAAGAGGCGCGAAATGGATGATTGACATGGAGGAGGGACATGGAGGAGCGATATGGAGGAGTGACATGGATGAGTGACATGGAGGAATGACATAGAGGTTTGAAATGGTGGAGTGACATGAAGGAGTGAGAAGGAGGAGTGAAATGGAGGAGCGACATGGAGGAGTGACATCGAGGAGTGACATAGAGTAGCAACATGGAGGCTCAACATGTAGGAGAGATATTGAGCAGTGACATGAAGGGGTGACATAGAGGAGTGACATGTAGGAGTGACATGAAGGAGCAAGAAAGAGTGACAAGGAGGAGTGACATGGAGAAGTGACATGGAGGAGCGACATCTAGGATCTACATGGAAGATTGTCATGGAAGACATGGAGGAGCGCCATTCTGGGTTGACATTCTGGAGTGAAATTCTGGAGTGACATGGAGGAGTAACATGGAGGAGCAAGGATGAGCAAGGATGAGCGACATGGTGGATCGACATGTAGGAGAGACATGGAGTAGCAACTTGGAGGAGTGTAATGAAGGAGGGACATGGAGGAGCTACATTCTGGATTGGCATTATGGAGTGACATTCTGGATTGACATGTAGGAGTGACATTCTGGAGTTACATGAAGGAGTGACATGGAGGAGCAAGGATGAGCGACATGGAGGATCGACATGGAGAAGCGACATGGAGGAGCTACATCTAGGATCTACATGAAGGAGCAACATAGAGGAGTGACATGGAGGATTGACATGGAGGATGTACATGGAGGAGTGACTTGGAGGAGGTACATGGGGGAGGGACATTTTGGATCGACAAAGAGGAGCGAAATGGAGGAGTGACATGGAGGAGCAAGGATGGGCAGCATGGAGAATCGACATGGAGTAGAGACATGTAGGTGCGGCATGAAGCTGTGACATGGAGGATTGACATGGAGGAGCGACATGTAGGAGTGACATGGAGGAGTGACACGGAGGAGCGACATGAAGTAGTGACATGGAGGAGTGACATGGATCAGTGACATGCAGGTTCGGCATTGAGGAGTGACAAGGAGGAGCAAAGAGGTGTGACATTTAGGAGTGACATGGAGGATTGATATGGAGGAGTGACATGGAGGAGTAACATTTAGGAGTGACATAGAGCAGTTAATTGGAGGATCGACATGGAGAAGTAACATAGAGGAGCGACATGAAAGAGTGACATGGAGGAGACATGGAGGAGTGACTTGGAGGAGCAACATGCATGAGTGACATAGAGAAGTGACATGGAGGAGCTTCATGTACGAATGACATGAAGGACTGAGAACGAGGAGTGACATGAAGGAGTGACATTAAGGATCAACATGGAGGATTGAGATTGAGGAGTGACATGGAGGAGGGACAAGGAGGAGTTACATAATGGAGTGACATTCTTGAGTGACATTCTGGAATGACATGGAGGAGCGACATTCTGGAGTGACATGGAGGACCAATATGGAGAAGTGCCATGGAGGAGCATGGAGGATCAACATGGAGCAGTGATGTGAAGTAGTGACATGGAGGAGTGACATGGAGGAGCGACATGGAGTACTGACATGTAGGCTCGACATGCAGGAGTGACATGGAAGAGTGTCATGGAAGACATGGATGAGTGATATAGAAGAATTACATTGAGGAGTCACAGGAAGGAGGGAGATGGAGGAGCATTATTCCAGTTTTACTTTCTGGATTGATATTCTGTAGTGACATGGAGGAGCGAAATTCTTGAGTGACATGGAGGAGTGACATGGAGGAGCAAGGATGAGCGACATGGTGGATCGACATGGAGGAATGACATGGAGGATTGATATGGAGGAGTGACATGGAGGAGCGACATGGAGGAGCGACATGCAGGATTGACATTGAGAGGTGACATGGAGTAGTGACATGCAGGCTCGACATGGAGGAGTGACATTGAGGAGTGAAAAGGAGAAGTGACATGTAGGAGTGACGTGGAGGAGAGACATGGAGGAGTGACATAGAGGAACGACATGGAGGACTGACATGTAGGATCGACGTGCAGGAGTGACATGGATGAGTGACATGGATTTTCATGGAACACATGCAGGAGTTACATGGAGGAGTCGCAAGAAGGAGGGACATGGAGGAGTGACATTCTGGGTTGACATTCTGGAGTGACATTCTGGAGTGACATATAGGTGTGAAATTCTGGATTGACATGGAGTAGCAACTTCGAGGAGTGACATGGAGGAGCGACATCTAGGATCTACATGGAGGAGCAACATGGAGGAGAGAAATGGAGTAGTGAGAGGGATTAGTGACATGGGTGATGGACATGGACGAGTGATCTAGAGGAGCGAAATGGAGAACTAACATGGAGGAGTGACATGAAGCTGTGACATGGAGGAGCGACATGGCGGAGTGAGAGGGATGAGTGACATTAAGGAGTGACATGAAGGAGTGACTTGGAGGAGGGACATGGAGGAGGGACATTTTGGAGTGACAAGGAGTAGCGACATGGAAGAGTGACATGGCGGAGTGACATGGAGGAGCGACATGGCGGAGTGAGAGGGAGGAGTGACATTCTTGAGTGACATTCTGGAATGACATGGAGGAGCGTCACTCTGGAGTGACATGGAGGAGTGACTGTAGGATCGACATGCAGTAGTAACATGGAGGAGTGACATGGAAGAGTGTCATGGAAGACATGGAGGAGTAACATGGAGGAATTACATGGCGGAGTCACAGGAAGGAGGGACATGGAGGAGCAACATTCTGGGTTGACATTCTAGATTGACATTCTGGAGTGACATGGATGAGTGAAATTCTGGAGTGACAAGGAGGAGTGACATGGAGGATCAACATGGAAGATTGACACGGATGATCAACATGGAGTAGTGACATGGAGGACTGACATGGAGGATTGACATGGAGGATTAATATGGAGAAGTGACATGGAGAAGTGACATGGAGGAGTGACCATGAGGAGCGTCATGAAAGAGTGACATTGAGGAGCATGGAGGAGTGACATGGAGGAGTAACATTTAGGAGTGACATAGAGCAGTTAATTGGAGGATCGACATGGAGAAGTAACATAGAGGAGCGACATGAAAGAGTGACATGGAGGAGACATGGAGGAGTGACTTGGAGGAGCAACATACATGAGGGACATAGAGGAGTGACATGGAGGAGCTTCATGTAGGAATGACATGAAGGACTGAGAACGAGGAGTGACATGGAGGAGTGACATTAAGGATCAACATGGAGGATTGAGATTGAGGAGTGATATGGAGGAGGGACAAGGAGGAGTTACATAATGGAGTGACATTCTTGAGTGACATTCTGGAATGACATGGAGGAGCGACATTCTGGAGTGACATGGAGGACCAATATGGAGAAGTGCCATGGAGGAGCATGGAGGATCGACATGGAGCAGTGATATGAAGTAGTGACATGGAGGAGTGACATGGAGGAGCGACATGGAGTACTGACATGTAGGCTCGACATGCAGGAGTGACATGGAGGAGTGTCATGGAAGACATGGATGAGTGATATAGAAGAATTACATGGAGGAGTCACAGGAAGGAGGGAGATGGAGGAGCATTATTCCAGTTTTACTTTCTGGATTGATATTCTGTAGTGACATGGAGGAGCGAAATTCTTGAGTGACATGGAGGAGCAAGGATGAGCGACATGGTGGATCGACATGGAGGAATGACATGGAGGATTGATATGGAGGAGTGACATGGAGGAGCGACATGGAGGAGCGACATTGAGAGGTGACATGGAGTAGTGACATGCAGGCTCGACATGGAGGAGTGACATGGAGGAGTGACATGGAGGAGTGACATTGAGGAGTGAAAAGGAGAAGTGACATGTAGGAGTGACGTGGAGGAGAGACATGGAGGAGTGACATAGAGGAACGACATGGAGGACTGACATGTAGGATCGACGTGCAGGAGTGACATGGATGAGTGACATGGATTTTCATGGAACACATGCAGGAGTTACATGGAGGAGTCGCAAGAAGGAGGGACATGGAGGAGTGACATTCTGGGTTGACATTCTGGAGTGACATTCTGGAGTGACTTTGAGGAGTGACATGGAGGAGCAAGGATGAGCGACATGGTGGATCGACATGGAGTAGAGACATGGAGTAACAACTTGGAGGAGTGACATGAAGGAGGGACATGGTGGAGCTATATTCTGGGTTGACATTCTGGAGTGACATTCTGTAGTGACATGGAGGAGTAACATGGAGGAGCAACTTGGAGGATTGACATGTAGGATCGACAAGGAGAAGCGACATGGAGGAGCGACATCTAGGATCTACATGGAGGAGTAACATGTAGGATAGACATGCAGGATTGACATAGAGGAGCGACATGGAGGAGTCACAAGAAGGAGGGACATGGAGGAGCGACATTCCGGGTAAACATCCTGGAGTGACATTCTTTAGTGACTTGGAGGAGTGACATGGAGGAGCAAGGATGAGCACGGATAAGCGACATGGTGGATCGACATGGAGGAGAGATTCGGAGGAGCAACTTGGAGGAGTTACATGAAGGAGGGACATGGAGGTGCTACATTCTGAGTTGACATTCTGGAGTGACATTCTGGAGTGACATGGAGAAGCGACATGGAGGATCAACATGGAGGAGGGACATGGAGCGACATGAAGGACTGACATGGAGGAGCGACAAGGAAGAGTGACATGGATGATCAACATGGAGGAGCGAAATGGAGGATTGACATGGAGGAGTAACATCGAGGAGCGACATGGAGGAGTGACTGTAGGATCGACATACAGGAGTAACATGGAGGAGTGACATGGAGGATCAACATGGAAGATTGACACGGATGATCAACATGGAGGAGTGACATGGAGGATTGACATGGAGGAGTGACATGGAGAAGTGATATTGAGCAGTGACATGTCTACGTGACATGGAGGAGTGACATGGAAGATCGACATGGAGGAGTGACAAGGAAGACATGGATGATTGATATGGAGGAGTGACACATAGGATCGACATAGAGGATCGAGATGGAAGAGTGACACAGAGGAGGGACAAGGGGGAGTGACATACTGGAGTGACATTCTTGAGTGACATTCTGGAATGACATGGAGGAGCGACATTCTGGAGTGACATGGAGGAGTGCCATGGAGGAGTTACATGGAGGAGACACAGGATGGAGGGACATGGAGGAGCAAAATTCTGCAGTGACATGGAGGAGTGACATGGAGGATTGATATCGAGGAGTGACATCTAGAAGTGACATTGAGGAGTGACAAGAAAAAGTGACATGGAGGAGCGATATGGAGAAGTGACATATAAGATCTACATGGAGGAGCAACATGGAGGAGAGAAATGGAGTAGTGAGAGGGATTAGTGACATGGGTGATCGACATGGACGAGTGATCTAGAGGAGCGAAATGGAGAACTAACATGGAGGAGTGACATGAAGCTGTGACATGGAGGAGCGACATGGCGGAGTGAGAGGGATGAGTGACATTAAGGAGTGACATGAAGGAGTGACTTGGAGGAGGGACATTTTGGAGTGACAAGGATTAGCGACATGGAGGATTTACATGGAGGATTGATATGGAGGAGTGACATGGAGAAGTGACATGGAGGAGTGACCATGAGGAGCGTCATGAAAGAGTGATATTGAGAAGCATGGATGAGTGACATGGAGGAGTAACATTTAGGAGTGACATAGAGCAGTTCATTGGAGGATCAACATGGAGAAGTAACATAGAGGAGCGACATGAAAGAGTTACATGGAGGAGACATGAAGGAGTGACTTGGAGGAGCAACATGCATGAGTGACATAGAGGAGTGACATGGAGGAGCTTCATGTAGGAATGACATGAAGGACTGAGAACGAGGAGTGACATGGAGAAGTGACATGTAGGATGGAGAAGTGAAATGAGGACAGAAATGGAGGATTGACATGGAGGAGTGACAAGGAGGAGCGACATGGAGTAGTGATATGGAGGAACGACATTGAGTAGTGATATGGAGGAGAGACTTGGAGGAGTGACATTATGGAGTGGCATTCTGGACGGACATTCTGGAGTGGCATTCTGGAGTGAAATGCAGGATTGACATGGAGGATGGAAATAGAGGATTTGACATGGAGGAGGAACACGGAGCAGTTACATTCTGGAGTTAACTTCTGGAGTGACATTCTGGAGTGACATGGAGGAGCGACATTCTAGAGTGATTTAGAGGAGGAACATGGAGTAGCAGCATGGAGGATCGAAATGGAAGATCGATATGGAGCAGTGACATGGAGGAGTGACAAGGAAGACAGGGAGGAATGACACGTAGGAGCGACATGGAGGTGTGAAATAGAGCATCGACATGGAGGAGTGACATGGAGGAGGGACATGGAGGAATGAAATTCTGGAGTGACATTCTGGAGGGACATTCTGGAGTGATATTCTGGAGGGAAATTCTGGACTGACATACAGGAGTGACTTGGAGGATGGATAGAGAGGATTGACATGGTGGAGTGACAAGGAAGACAGGGAGTATTGACATGGAGGAGTAACATAGAGGATCGACATGGAGGAGTGACATGGAGAAGTGTCATTCTGGAATGACATGGAGGAGCAACAGAGATGAGTTATATGGATGTTCAAGGAGGAACGACATGGACGATTGACATGGAGTAGTCACATGAAGGAATGACAAGGAGGAGCGACATGGAGGATCGACATAGAGCAGTAACATGAAAGATCAACATGGAGGAGTGACATGGAGGAGTTACATGGGGGAGTGACATAGAAGATATGGTGGAGTGACATGGTGGAGCAACATGGAGGATCAAAATGGATGATCGACATTCAGCAGTGACATGGAGTGACAAGGAGGAGCAACATGGTGGAGAGACACGGAGGACCGACATGGAGGAGTGACATGGAGGAGCTACATGGAGTAGTGACATGGAGGAGTGACATGGAAGACAGGGAGGAGTGACATGGAGGAGTAACATGAAGGATCTACATGGAGGAGCGACATGGAGGAGTGATATGGGGGAGTGACATGGAGGAGTGACATGGAAGACAGGGAGGAGTGACATGGAGGATCGACATCGACGATCAACATGGAGGAGTGACTTGGAAGAGCGACATTCTGGAGTGACATGGAGAAGTGAAATGGAGGAGATAAATGGAGGTTCGACATGGAGGAGTGACATGGAGGAGAGACATGGAAGAGCAACATGGAGTAGTGATATGGAGGATCGACATTGAGTAGTGATATGGAGGAGAGACCTGGAGGAGTGACATTCTGGAGTAACATTCTGGAGTGACATTCTGAAGTGACTTTCTGGAGTGAAATGGAGGAGTGACATGGAGGATGGAAATAAAGGAGTGACATGGATGAGCGACATTCTAGAGTGACTTGGAGGAGTGACATGGAAGACATGGAGGAGTGACATGGAGGGGTGATATGGAGGAATGACATTCTGTGTCTTTCTAGAGTGACATTCTGGAGTGACATGGAGTATTGACAAGAAGGAGTGATATAGAGGAGCAGGGACGAGCGACATGAAGTAGTCACATGGAAGAGCGAAATTGAGGAGCGACATGGAGGAGTGACATGGAGGAGTGACATGGAGGAGTGAAATTAGAGGAGTGATGTGGAGGAGCGACATGGAGGATTGAAATGGAGGAGGGACATGGAGGAGCGATATTGAGGAGCGATATGGAGAAGTGAAATGGAGGATCAACATGGAGGAGTGACATGGAGGAGTGACAAGGAGGAATGACATCAAGGATTGAAATGGCGGAGTGACATGGAGGAGTGAGAAGGAGGACTGACTTGGAGGAGTGACATGGAGGAGTGACATAGAAGAGTGATTTAGAGGAGTGACATGTAGCAGTGACATGGAGGAGCAATTTGGAGGAGCAAAATGGAGGAGCGAAATGGAGGAGCGACATGGAGGACTGAGAAGGAGGAGTGACATGGAGGAGTGACAGAGGAGTGATTTAGAATTGTGGCATGGAGTCAAAAGGAGGAGCGACATGGAGGAGCGATTTGAAGGTGCGAAATGGAGGAGCGACATGGAGGAGTCACATGGAGGAGCGACATGGAGGAGCAATTTGGAGTAGCGAAATGGAGGAGCGACGTGAGGATTGACAAAGAGGAGTGACATGGCGGAATGACATGGAGGAATGACATGGAGGAGTGACATAGAGGAAAATGTGGAGGAGCGACATGGAGGATTGAAATGGAGGAGTGACATGAAGGACTGACATGGATGAGTTACATGGAGTCGTGATGTGGAGGAGCAAAATAGAGGATAGACATGGAGGAGTGACATGGAGGAGATATATGGAGGAGTGACATTCTGGAGTGACATTCTGGAGGGACATTCTTGAGTGACATGGAGAAGTGACCTGGAGGAGGGACATGGAGGAGCAACATTTTGGAGTGACATGGAATAACGACATGGAGGAGTGATATGGAGGAGCAAGGAAGAGCGACATGGAGGAGTGACATGGAAGACAGGGAGGAGTGACATGGAGGAGTGACATGGAGGAGTGAAATTAGAGGAGTGATGTGGAGGAGCGACATGGAGGATTGAAATGGAGGAGGGACATGGAGGAGCGATATTGAGGAGCGATATGGAGAAGTGAAATGGAGGATCAACATGGAGGAGTGACA
The DNA here is from genome assembly GCA_014673565.1 of Sebastes schlegelii. Taxonomy (NCBI): domain Eukaryota; kingdom Metazoa; phylum Chordata; class Actinopteri; order Perciformes; family Sebastidae; genus Sebastes; species Sebastes schlegelii. The sequence continues at coordinate 67,704 of VHQL01000017.1, forward strand.
TGGAGGAGTGACAAGGAGGAATGACATCAAGGATTGAAATGGCGGAGTGACATGAAGGAGTGAGAAGGAGGACTGACTAGGAGGAGTGACATGGAGGAGTGACATAGAAGAGTGATTTAGAGGAGTGACATGTAGCAGTGACATGGAGGAGCAATTTGGAGGAGCGAAATGGAGGAGCGACATGGAGGACTGAGAAGGAGGAGTGACATGGAGGAGTGACATAGAGGAGTGATTTAGAATAGTGGCATGGAGTCAAAAGGAGGAGCGACATGGAGGAGCGATTTGGAGGTGCGAAATGGAGGAGCGACATGGAGGAGTCACATGGAGGAGCGACATGGAGGAGCAATTTGGAGTAGCGAAATGGAGGAGCGACGTGAGGATTGAAAAAGAGGAGTGACATGGCGGAATGACATGGAGGAGTGACATGGAGGAGTGACAGAGGAGTGACAGAGGAAAATGTGGAGGAGCGACATGGAGGATTAAAATGGAGGAGTGACATGAAGGACTGACATGGAGGAGTTACATGGAGTCGTGATGTGGAGGAGCAAAATAGAGGATAGACATGGAGGAGTGACATGGAGGAGGGACATGGAGGAGCAACATTTTGGAGTGACATGGAATAACGACATGGAGGAGTGGTATGGAGGAGCAAGGAAGAGCGACATGGAGGAGTGACATGGAAGACAGGGAGGAGTGACATGGAGGAGTGACATGGAGGAGAGACATGGAGGATTGACATAGAGGAGTAACATGAAGGATCTACATGGAGGACTGACATGGAGGAGTGAGATGGGGGAGTGACATGGAGAAGTGAAATGGAAGACAGGGAGGAGTGACATGGAGGAGTGACATGGCGGAGTGACATGGCGGATCGATATGGAGGACTGACATGGAGGAGTGACATGGAAGAGTGACATGGAGGATCGACTTGTAGGAGTGACATGGATGAGTGACATGGAGGAGTGACATTATTGAGTGACATGGAGGAGTTACATGGATTCGTGATGTGGAGGAGCAACATGGAAGAGCGACATGAAGAAGTGAAATGGAGGAGAGAAATGGAGGTTCGACATGGAGGAGTGACATGGAGGATTGACATTGAGTAGTGATATGGAGGAGAGACCTGGAGGAGTGACATTCTGGAGTGACATTCTGGAGTGAAATGGAGGAGTGACATGGAGAATGGAAAAAGTGGATTGACATGGAGTATTCACATGGAAGAGCGACACGGAGGAGTGACATGGAAGACATGCAGGAGTTACATTTTGGATCGACATGGAGGAGTGGTATGGAGGAGTGACATGGAGGTTTGACATAGAGTAACATGAAGGATCTACATGGAAGAGTGACATGGTTGAGCGACATGGCGGAGTGACATGGAGGAGTGACATGTAGGATTGACATGGTGGAGTAAAATGGAGGAGTGACATGCATGACAGGGAGGATTGACATGGAGGAGCGAAATAGAGGATCGACATGGAGGAGTAACATGGGTGAGTGACATAGGGGAGTGACATGGAAGACATAGAGGAGTGAAATGGAGGAGCGACATGGAGGAGCGACATGGAGGAGTAACATGTAGGATCGACATATGTCGACATGGAAACCCGACTTGGAGGAGTAAGAAAGAGGAGCGACATGGAGGAGTTACATGGAGGAGTGACATTTTGGACAGACATTCTGGAGGGACATCCTGGAGTGACATGGAGGAGCGACATTCTGGAGTGACATTCTGGAGAGACATTGATGAGAGATTTGGAGGATTGACATAGAGGAGTGATGTGGAGGAGCGACATGGAGGAGTGACAAGGAGGAATAACATGGAAGATTGAAATGGCGGAGTGACATGGAGGAGCGAGAAGGAGGAGTGACATGAATGAGTGACATGGAGGAACAACATGGAGGAGCGAAATGGATGAGCGAAATGGAGGAGTGTCATGGAGGAGTTAAATGGAAGACGGAGGAGTGACATGGAGGATCGATATGGAGGAGCGACATAGAGGATCGACATGGAGGAGTGCAATGAAATAATGACATGGTAGACATGGAGGAGTGACATGGAGGAGAGTCATGGAAGATCAACATGGAGGATCGACATGGAGGAGTTAAATTCTGGAGTGACATTCTGGAGTGACATGGAGGAGCATCATTCTGGAGTGACATGGAGGAGCAAAAGGGTGGAGTGATAAAGAGGATCAAGGTGGAGTGACATGGAAGATCAAAACGGAGGAGTGACATGGAGGAGTGAAATGGAAGTGTGACATGTAGGAGCAACATGCAGGATCGACATGGATGAGTGAAATGTAGAAACGACATGGAGGAGTTACATGGAGGATCGACATGGAGGCGTGAGATAGAGGATCGACTTGGAGGAGCGACATGAAGGACTGACATTGAGGAGTTACATTCTGGTGTGGCATTCTGGAGGGAATTTCTGGTATATGGAGGAACGACATTCTGGAGTGACATGGTGGCACGACATGGAGGAGTAACATGTAGGATCGACAAGGAGGAGCAACATGTAGGAGTGACATGGAGGATCAACATGGAGAAGTAACCTGGAGGAGAGACATGGAGAAGTGAGAAGGAGGAGTAACATGGAGGAGAGACATAGAGGAGTGATTTAGAAGAATGTCATGGAGGAGTCACATGGAGGAGTTACATGGAGGAGCAATATGGAGGAGCGAAATGGAGGAGTGACATGGAGGAGTGATATAGAGGAGTGACATAAAGGACTGACATCGAGGAGTGACTTTCTGGTGTGGCATTCTGGAGGGACTTTCTGGTATATGGAGGAACGACATTCTGGAGTGACATGGTGGCACGACATGGAGGAGTAACATGTAGGATCGACAAGGAGGAGCAACATGTAGGAGTGACATGGAGGATCAACATGGAGAAGTGACCTGGAGGAGAGACATGGAGGAGTGAGAAGGAGGAGTAACATGGAGGAGTGACATAGAGGAGTGATTTAGAAGAGTGACATGGAGGAGTCACATGGAGGAGTGACATGGAGGATCGATATGGAGGAGCGAAATGGAGGAGTGACATGGAGGAGTGATATAAAGGAGGGACATGAAGGAGTGACATAGAGGAGTGACATGGAGAAGTGACATAGAGGAGTGATGTGGAGTAGCGACATGGAGGAATGAAATGGATGATGGACATGGAGGATCGACATGGAGGAGTGAAATGGTGGAATGACATTGAGGAGTGACATGAAGGATTGACATGGAGAAGTTACATGGAGTCGTGATGTAGAGAAGCAAAATAGAGGATAGACATGGAGGAGTGACATGGAGGTGGTATATGGAGAAGTGACATTCTGGAGTGACATTCTGGAGGGACATTCTTGAGTAACATGATGGAGCGATATGGAGGAGGGACAAGGAAGATCAACATTTTGGAGTGACATGGAATAACGACATGGAGGAGTGATATGGAGGACTTACATGGAGGATTGATATTGAGAAAGGACATGTGGGAGTGACATTCTGGAGGTAAATTCTGGAGTGACATTGTGGAGTGACATGGAGGAGGGACATGGGCGAGTGAAATTCTGGAGTGAAATTTTTGAGTGACATTCTGGAGTGACATGGAGGAGCGACATTCTGGAGTGACATGAAGGAACGACAAGGAGGAGTGATATGGAGGAGCATGGAGGAGTGACATAGAGTATCGACATGGATGAGTGACATAGAGGAGCGACAAGGAGAAGTGACATGGATGAGTGACATGGAGTATTGTCATGGAAGACATGGATGAGTGTCATGGAGGAGATACATGGAGGAGTCACAGGAAGGAGGGACATGATGGAGCGACATTCTGGAGTGATATGGAGGAGTGATATGGAGGAGCAAGGATGAGTGACATGGAGGAGCGACATGGAGGAGTGACATTGAGGAGTGACATAGAAGAGGGACATGGAGTGGGGCATTCTGGATTGACATGGAGTAGCGACATCAATAGGGGCATGGAGGAGCAAGGATGAGCGACATGGAGGATCAACATGGAGGATCGACATGTAGGTTCTACATGAAGGAGCAACATGGAGGAGTGCCATGGAGGAGCAAGGCGGAGCGACATGGACGATCGACATTGAGGATTTTTCATGGAGGATTTACGTGGAGGATCGACATGGAGGAGCAACATGTCAATCCATGTAGGATCGACATACAGGAGTGACATGGATGAGTGACATGGAGGATTGTCATAGAAGACATGGAGGAGTGACATGGAGGAGTTACATGGAGGAGTCACAGGAAGTAGTGACATGGAGGTGTTACATGGAGGAGTCACAGGAAGGAGGGACATGGAGGAGCGACATTCTGGGTTGATATTCTGGAGTGAAATGGAGGAGTGACATGGAGCAAGGATGAGCAAGGATGAGCTACATGGAGGATCGACATGGAGGACAGACAATGATTAGAAACTTGGAGGAGTGACTTGAAAGAGTGACATGAAGGAGCTATATTCTGGGTTGACATTCTGGAGTGACATGTATGAGTGACATTCTGGAGTGACATGGAGGAGTGACATGGAGGAGCAACTTGGAGGAGTGACATGGAGGATCGACATGGAGAGGCGACATGGAGGAGCAACTTGAAGGAGTGACATGGAGGATCGACATGGAGGAACGACATCTAGGATCTACATGGAGGAGATACATGGAGGAGTGACATGGAGGAGTGACATGAAGCTGTGAACATGGATGAGCGACATGGCAGAGTGAGAGGGATGAGTGACATTAAGGAGTTACTTGGAGGAGTGAACTGGAGGAGGGACATGGAGGAGCGACATTTTGGAGTGACAAGGAGGAGCGACATGGAGAAGTGACATGGAGGAGCGACATCTAGGATCTACATGGAAGATTGTCATGGAAGACATGGAGGAGCGCCATTCTGGGTTGACATTCTGGAGTGAAATTCTGGAGTGACATGGAGGAGTGACATGGAGGAGCAAGGATGAGCAAGGATGAGCAACATGGTGGATCGACATGTAGGAGAGACATGGAGTAGCAACTTGGAGGAGTGTAATGAAGGAGGGACATGGAGGAGCTACATTCTGGGTTGGCATTATGGAGTGACATTCTGGATTGACATGTAGGAGTGACATTCTGGAGTTACATGAAGGAGTGACATGGAGGAGCAAGGATGAGCGACATGGAGGATCGACATGGAGAAGCGACATGGAGGAGCTACATCTAGGATCTACATGAAGGAGCAACATAGAGGAGTGACATGGAGGATTGACATGGAGGATGTACATGGAGGAGTGACATTGAGGAGTGACTTGGAGGAGGTACATGGGGGAGGGACATTTTGGATTGACAAAGAGGAGCGAAATGGAGGAGTGAAATGGAGGAGCAAGGATGGGCAGCATGGAGAATCGACATGGAGTAGAGACATGTAGGTGCGGCATGAAGCTGTGACATGGAGGATTGACATGGAGGAGTGACATGTAGGAGTGACATGGAGGAGTGACACGGAGGAGCGACATGAAGTAGTGACATAGAGGAGTGACATGGAGCAGTGACATGCAGGTTCGGCATTGAGGAGTGACAAGGAGGAGCAAAGAGGTGCGACATTTAGGAGTGACATGGAGGATTGATATGGAGGAGTGACATTGAGGAGTCACAGGAAGAAGGGATATGGAGGAGCGACATTCTGGGTTGACATTCTGGAGTGAAATTCTGGAGTGACATGGAGGAGCGACCTTCTGGAGTGACATAGAGGAGCGACATGGAGGAGTGACATTGAGCAGTGACATTGAGCAGTGACATGGAGGAGTGACATTGAAGATCGACATGGAGGAGTGACAAGAAAGACATCGATCAGTTACATGGAGGAGCAACATGTAGGATCAACATAGAGGATCGACATGGAGGATCGACATGGAGGAGTGACATTAAGGATCAACATGGAGGATTGAGATTGAGGAGTGACATGGAGGAGGGACAAGGAGGAGTTACATAATGGAGTGACATTCTTGAGTGACATTCTGGAATGACATGGAGGAGCGACATTCTGGAGAGACATGGAGGACCAATATGGAGAAGTGCCATGGAGGAGCATGGAGGATCGACATGGAGCAGTGATATGAAGTAGTGACATGAAGGAGTGACATGGAGGAGCGACATGGAGTACTGACATGTAGGCTCGACATGCAGGAGTGACATGGAGGAGTGTCATGGAAGACATGGATGAGTGATATAGAAGAATTACATGGAGGAGTCACAGGAAGGAGGGAGATGGAGGAGCATTATTCCGGTTTTACTTTCTGGATTGATATTCTGTAGTGACATGGAGGAGCGAAATTCTTGAGTGACATGGAGGGGTGACATGGAGGAGCAAGGATGAGCAACATGGTGGATCGACATGGAGGAATGACATGGAGGATTGATATGGAGGAGTGACATGGAGGAGAGACATAGCGTAGTGAGAGGGATGAGTGAAATGGGAGATTGACATGGACGAGTGACCTGGAGGAGCGAAATGGAGAAGAAACATGGAGGAGTGACATGAAGCTGTGACATGGACGAGCGATATGGCGGAGTGAGAGGGATGAGTGACATTTTGGAGTGACAAGGAGAAGCCACATGAAGGAGTGACATGGAGGTATTACATGGATGATCGACATGGCGTAGTGAGAGGGAGGAGTGACATTCCTGAGTGACATTCTGGAATGACATGTAGGAGCATCACTCTGGAGTGACATGGAGGAGCAACATGGAGGAGTGCCATGGAGGAGCAAGGCGGAGCAACATGGAAGATCCTTATTGAGGACCGTCATGGAGGATCGACATAGAGCAGTGATATGAAGGAGTGGCATGGAAGAGATACATGGAGTAGCAACTTGGAGGAGTGACATGAAGGAGGGACATGGACGAGCTATATTCTGGGTTGACATTCTGGAGTGAGATTCTGGAGTGACATGTAGGAGTGACATTCTGGAGTGACATGGAGGAACTTCATGGAGGAGTGACAGGGAGGAGTGACAAGTAGGAGTGACATGTGGTAACGATATGGAGGAGTGACAAGGAGGAGCAAGGATGAGCTACATGGATGATCGACATGGAGGAGCGACATGTAGGATCTACATGGAAGAGCAACATGCAGAGGTTAAATGGAGGAGTGACATGGAGGATCAACATGGAGGACTGACATTGAGGAGCGACATTGTGAAGCGAGTTGGAGGAATGACATTCTGGAGTGACATTCTGGTGTGAGATTGAGGAGCGATATGGAAGAGTAACATGGAGGAGTAAGGTTGAGCGACATGGACGATCGACATGTAGTGACATGGAGGAGTGACATTGAGTAGTGATAAGAAGAAGTTACATTGAGGAGTGACATGGAGAAGCGACATGAAGGAGTGACATGGAGGTGTGACATGGAGAATCGACATGGCGGAGTGAGAGGGAGGAGTGACATTCCTGAGTGACATTCTGGAATGACATGTAGGAGCATCACTCTTGAGTGACATGGAGGAGCAACATGGAGGAGTGCCATGGAGGAGCAAGGCAGAGCAACATGGTAGATCCTTATTGAGGACCGTTATGGAGGATCGACATAGAGCAGTGATATGAAGGAGTGACATGGAGGAGAGAAATGAAGGAGGAACATGGAGGAGCTATATTCTGGAGTGACATGGAGGAGCTTCATGGAGGAGTGACAGGGAGGAGTGACATGTAGGAGTGACATTGCTGATCGACATGGAGGAGTGACATGGATGAACTTCATGGAGGAGTGACATGGAGGAGTGACATGTAGTAACGATATTGAGGAGTGACATGGAGGAGCAAGGATGAGCTACATGGATGATCGACATGGAGGAGTAACATGTAGGATCTACATGGAAGAGCAACATGGAGAGGTGAAATGGAGGAGTGACATGGAGGATCAACATGGAGGACTTACATTGAGGAGCGATATTGTGAAGCGAGATGGAGGAATGACATTCTGGAGTGACATTCTGGTGTGAGATTGAGGAGCGATATGGAAGAGTAACATGGAGGAGTAAGGATGAGCGACATGGACTGACATGGAGGAGTAACATTGAGTAGTGACAAGAAGAAGTGACATTGAGGAGTGACATGGAATAGCGACATCGAGGTGTGACATGGAGGAGCAAGGATGAGTGACATGGAAGATTAACATGGAGGAGCAAGGATGAGCAAGGATGAGCGACATGGTAATCGACATGGAGGAGAGACATGGAGTAGCAACTTGGAGGAGTGACATGAAAGAAGGAAATGGAGGAGCTACATTCTGGGTTGACATTCTGGAGTGACTTTCTGGAGTGACATGTAGGAGTGATATTCTGGAGTGACATGGAGGAACTTCATGGTGGTGTGACATGGAGGAGTGACATGTAGGAGTGATATGTAGGAGTGACATGGATGAGGGACATGGAGGAGGGACATTCTGTATTGACATGGAGTAGCGACATCGAGGAGTGACATGGAGGAACAAGGATGAGCGACATGGAGTATCGACATGGAGGACTGACAAGGAGTAGCGGCATGAAGCAGTGACATGGAGGAGTGACATGGAGGAGCGACATGCAGGATCGACATTGAGGGGTGACATGGAGTAGTGACGTGCAGGAGTGACATGGATGAGTGACATGGATTTTCATGGAACACATGCAGGAGTTACATGGAGGAGTCACAAGAAGGAGGTACATGGAGGAGTGACATTCTGGGTTGACATTCTGGAGTGACATTCTGGAGTGACATTCTGGAGTGACTTGGAGGAGTGACATGGAGGAGCAAGGATGAGCGACATGGTGGATCGACATGGAGTAGAGACATGGAGTAACAACTTGGAGGAGTGACATGAAGGAGGGACATGGTGGAGCTACATTCTGGGTTGACATTCTGGAGTGACATTCTGGAGTGACATATAGGTGTGAAATTCTGGATTTACATGGAGGATTGACATGGAGTAGCAACTTGGAGGAGTGACATGGAGGAGCGACATCTAGGATCTACATGGAGGAACAACTTGGAGGAGTGACATGAAGGAGGGACATGGTGGAGCTACATTCTGGGTTGACATTCTGGAGTGACATTCTGGAGTGACATATAGGTGTGAAATTCTGGATTTACATGGAGGATTGACATTTAGTAGCAACTTCGAGGAGTGACATGGAGGAGCGACATCTAGGATCTACATGGAGGAGCAACATGGAGGAGTGACATGGAGGTGTGACATGGAGGATCGACATAGAGGAGTGACATTTAGTAGTGACATTAAAGAGTGACATGGAGGAGTGACTTCGAGGAGTGATATGGAGGAGGGACATTTTGGAGTGACAAGTAGGAGCGACATGGAGGAATGACATGGAGGAGAAACTTGGAGGATCGACATGGAGGAGTGACATAGAGGAGTGATATTGAGGAGTGAAAAGAAGAAGTGACATGGAGGATAGACATGGATGATTGACATGGAGGAGCGACATGGAGGTGTGAGATATAGGATCGACATGCAGGAGTGACATGAATGAGTGACATGTAGGATTGTCATGGAAATCATGGAGGAATGACATAGAGGAGTTACTTGGAGGAGTCACAAGAAGGAGGGACATGGAGGAGCGACATTCTGGGTTGACATTCTGGAGTGACATTCTGGAGTGAGTTGGAGGAGTGACATGGATGGAGTAAGAATGAGCAAGGATGAGCGACGTGGTGGATCGACAAGGAGGAGAGACTTGGAGTAGCAACTTGGAGGAGTGACATGAAGGAGGGACATGGAGGAGCTAATTTTTGGGTTCACATTCTGGAGTAACATTCTGGAGTGACATATAGGAGTGACATTCTGTAGTGACATGGAGGAGTAACATGGAGGAGCAACTTGGAGGATTGACATGTAGGATCGACATGGAGAAGCGACATGGAGGAGCGACATCTAGGATCTACATGGAGGAGCAACCTGTAGGATAGACATGCAGGATTGACATAGAGGAGCGACATGGAGGAGTCACAAGAAGGAGGGACATGGAGGAGCGACATTTCGGGTAAACATCCTGGAGTGACATTCTTTAGTGACATGGAGGAGAGATTTGGAGGAGCAACTTGGAGGAGTTACATGAAGGAGGGACATGGAGGTGCTACATTCTGGGTTGACATTCTGGAGTGACATTCTGGAGTGACATGGAGAAGCGACATGGAGGATCAACATGGAGGAGCGACATGGAGCGACATGAAGGACTGACATGGAGGAGCGACAAGGAAGAGTGACATGGATGATCAACATGGAGGAGCGAAATGGAGGATTGACATGGAGGATCAACATGGAAGATTGACACGGATGATCAACATGGAGGAGTGACATGGAGGATTGACATGGAGAAGTGATATTGAGCAGTGACATGTCTACGTGACATGGAGGAGTGACATGGAGGAGTGATATAGAGGAGGGACATGAAGGAGTGACATAGAGGAGTGACATGGAGAAGTGACATAGAGGAGTGATGTGGAGTAGCGACATGGAGGATTGAAATGGAGGAGGGACATGGAGGAGTGAAATGGAGGAATGACATTGAGGAGTGACATGAAGGATTGACATGGAGGAGTTACATGGAGTCGTGATGTGGAGGAGCAAAATAGAGGATAGACATGGAGGAGTGACATGGAGGAGGTATATGGAGGAGTGACATTCTGGAGTGACATTCTGGAGGGACATTCTGGAGGGACATGATGGAGCGACATGGAGGAGGGACATGGAGGATCAACATTTTGGAGTGACATGGAATAACGACATGGAGGAGTGATATGGAGGACTTACATGGAGGATTGACATTGAGAAAGGACATGTGGGAGTGATATTCTGGAGGTAAATTCTGGAGTGACATTCTGGAGTGACATGGAGGAGGGACATGGGCGAGTGAAATTCTGGAGTGAAATTTTTGAGTGACATTCTGGAGTGATATGGAGGAGCGACATTCTGGAGTGACATGAAGGAGCGACAAGGAGGAGTGATATGGAGGAGCATGGAGGAGTGACATGGAGTATCGACATGGATGAGTGACATAGAGGAGCGACAAGGAGAAGTGACATGGATGAGTGACATGGAGTATTGTCATGGAAGACATGGATGAGTGGCATGGAGGAGTGACATGGAGGAGCAAGGATGAGTGACATGGTGGATCGAAATGTAGGAGTGACATATACTAGAAACTTGGAGGAGTCACATGGAGGATCGACATGGAGAAGCGACATGGAGGAGCGACATGGAGGAGTGACATTGAGGAGTGACATAGAAGAGGGACATGGAGTGGGGCATTCTGGATTGACATGGAGTAGCGACATCAATAGGGGCATGGAGGAGCAAGGATGAGCGACATGGAGGATCAACATGGAGGATCGACATGTAGGTTCTACATGAAGGAGCGACATGGAGTAGTGACATGTAGGATCGACATGGAGGAGTGACATGGAGGAGTGACATGGAGTAGTGTCATGGAAGACATGGAGTCGTGACATGGAGGAGTTACATTGAGGAGTCACAGGGAGGAGGGACATGGAGGAGCAACATTCTGGCTTGACAGTCTGGAGTGACATTCTGAAGTGACATGGAGGAGCGACATGGAGGAGCGACATGTATGTCCTACATGGAAGAGCAACATGGAGGAGTGAAATGGAGGAGTGACATTGATTATTGACATAGAGGACTGACATGGAGGAGCGACATGGAGAAGCGACATGGAGGAGTGAAATTCTGGTGTGACATGGAGGAGCGATATGGAAGAGTAACATGGAGGAGTTAGGATGAGCGACATGGACAATTGACATCGAGGAGTTACATGGAGGAGTTACACGGAGGAGTCACAGGAAGGAGGGACCACATTCTGGGTTCACATTCTGGAGTGATATTCTAGAGTCACATGGAGGAGTGACATGGAGGATTGACATGGAGGAGAGACATGGAAGATCGACATTGAGGACTAACATGGAGGAGTGACATGGTAGAGATGGAGGCGTGACATGGAGGAGAGACATGGAAGATCGACATGGAGGATCGACATGGAGGAGTGACATTCTGGAGTGACATTGGAGGAGTTACATGGCGGAGTTATATGGATGAGCAAGGAGGAGCGACATGGGGGATTGACATTGAGCACTGACATGGAGGAGTGACAAAGAGGAGCGACATTGAGGAGTGACATGGAAGAGTCACATTTTGGTGGGACATACTGGAGGGACATTGATGAGAGATATAGAGAATAGTCATATAGGAGTAACATGAAGGATCTACTTGGAAGAGCTACATGGAGGACGTACATGGGGGAGTGACATGGAAGACATTGAGGAGTGACATGGAGGACGTATATGTGGGAGTGACATGGAAGACATGGAGGAGTGACATGGTGGAGCAACATGGATGATCAAAATGGAGGATTGACATGGAGGGGTGACATGGAGGAGAAACTTGGAGGAGCGACATTCTGGAGTCACATTCTGGAGTGACATTGATGAGACATATGGAGGATTGACATAGAGAAGTAACATGAAGGATCTACATGGAGGAGCTACATGGAGGAGGTACATGGGGGAGTGACATGGAAGACATGGAGGAGTGACATGGTGGACCAACATGGAGGAGCGACATGGAGGATCGACATGGAGGAGCGACATGAAGGAGTCACAAGGAGGGGCTACATGGAGGAGGTACATAGGGGAGTTACATGGAAGACATGGATGTGCAACATTGAGGATCGACATGGAGGATAATCATGGAGCAGTTACATAGAGGGTTGACATGGAGGAGCGACATTGAGGAGCGACGTAGAGGAGTGTCATGGAAGACAGGGAGGAGTGACATGGAGGAGTTACATGGAGGTTTGACGTGGAAGACAGGGAGGAGTGACATGGAGAAGCGAAATAGAGAATCGATATGGAGGAGTGACATGGAGGAGGGACATTGAGTAGTGAAATTCTGGAGTGATATTCTGGAGGGACATGGAGGAGCAACATGGAGGAGGGACATGGAGGAGTAACATTCTGGAGTGACATGGAGGAGTGAAATGTAGGGTTGACATGTCGGAATTACATGGAGGAGTGACGTGGATGACAGGGAGGAATGACATGGAGGAGCGCAATTGATGATCAACATGGAGCAGTGACATGGAGGAGGGATATGGAGAAGTGACATGGAAGAGCGACATGGAGGAGTGACATGTAGCATCGACATGCAGGATTGACATGGAGGAGTGACATGGAGGAGTGTCTTGGAAGACATGGAGGAGTGACATGGAGGAATTACTTGGAGGAGCGACATTCTGGGTTGACAATCTGGAGTGACATGGAGGATCAAAATTCTGGAGTGACATGGAGGTGTGACATGGAGGAACAAGGATGTGCGACATGGTGGATCGACATGGAGGAGTGACATGGAGGATTGATATGGAGGAGTGACATGAATTAGCAAGATGGAGGAGTGACATGGAGGAGTGACATGGAGCAGTGACTTGCAGGATAAACATGAAGGAGTGACATGGAAGATCAACATGGAGGAGCGACATGGAGGAGCGAAATGGAGGAGTGACATGGAGGAACAACAAGGAGGAGTGACATGGATTATCGACATGTAGGAGCGACATGGAGGATCGACATGTAGGTTCTACATGAAGGAGCGACATGGAGGAACGACATGGAGGAGCGACATGGAGGAGTGACATGGAGGAGCAACTTGGATGATTGATATGGAGGAGCAAGGATAAGTGACATGGAGGAACGACATGGAGGAGTGACATGGAGGAGTGACATTGAGGAGTGACAAGAAGAAGTGACATTGAGGAGTGACAAGAAGAAGTGACATGGAGGAGTGACATGGAGTATTGACATGGAGTATTGACATGGAGGAGTTACATGTAGGATTGACATGCAGAAGTGACATGGAGGAGTGACATGGAGGAATGTCATGAAAGACATGGAGTATTAACATGGAGGAGTTACATTGAGGAGTCACAAGAAGGAGGGACATAGAGGAGTGACATGGAGGATCAAGGATGAGCAACATGGAGGCTCGACATGGAGGGGAGACATGGAGAAGCGGCATGAAGCAGTGATATAGAGGAGTGACATGGAGGAGCGACATGCAGGATCGACATAGAGGAGGGAGATTTTGGATTGACATGGAGTAGCGACATCGAGGAGTGACATAGAGGAGTGTCATGGAAGACATGGAGTAGTGACATGGAGGAGTCACAGGAAGGAGGGACATAGAGGAGCAACATTCTGGAGTGACATGGTGGAGTGACATGGAGGAGCAAGGATGAGGGACATGGTGGATCGACATGGATGAGTGACATGGAGTAGCAAGTTGGAGGAGTGACATGGAGGATCGACATGGAGAAGTGACATTGAGGAGCAACATCTAGGATCTACATGGAGGATAGACATGGAGAAGTGACATGGAGGAGCAACATCTAGGATCTACATGGAGGAGCAACATGGAGGAGTAAAATGGAGGAGTGACATGGAGCATCGACATGGAGGAGGTCAAAGGAGGAGGGACATTTTGGAGTGACATGGGGGAGTAAGAATGAGTGACATGGACGATCGACATGGAGGAGTGACATTGAGGACTGACATGGAGAAGTGACATGGAGGATCGACATGGAGCATTGACATGGAGGAGTGACATGGAGGAGTGTCAAGGAAGACATGGAGTAGTGACATGGAGGAGTTACATTGAGGAGTCACAGGAAGGAGGGACATGGTGGAGCGACATTCTGGGTTGACATTCTGAAGTGACATAGAGGAGCGTTATTCTGGAGTGACATAGATGAGCGACATGGAGCAGTGATATGAAGGAGTGACATGGAGGAGTGACATGAATGATTGACATGGAAGACATGGATGAGTGACATGGAGGAGCGACATGTATGATCGACATAGCGGAGTGACATGGAGGAGCGACATGGAGCAGTGACATGTAGGATCGACATGCAGGAGTGACATGGAGGTGTGACGTTGTTCATCGACATGAAGGACTGAAATGGAAAAGCTACATGGAGAAGCAACATAGGGGAGCGACATGGAGGAGGGAGATTCTGGATTGACATGGAGTAGCGACATGGAGGAGTGAAATGGAGGAGCAAGGATGTGTGACATGGAGGATCGACATGGAGGAGCGACATGTAGGTTAGGGTTAGGGTTAGGGTTAGGGTTAGGTTTGGGTTATGGTTGGGGTTGATGGATCCGGTAGAGGTTTGTTTGCACTGGCCTAAAGATCTGTGTGTAGGTGTGTGTGGCTGTATGATGCTTTGTGTGTGAGGGTTAGGGTTAGGGTCTTGGGGTCCTGTCCTGTCATGTCATTGAGGCCAACTGCGAGGATGACGGTTTCAGTGGTGGGGTTGGGGGCTGTCCTTTTAAAAAGCTTGTAGAATTTCCGGAAGTTGGCAGAGGGGTAGCTGTCGATTTGTATATCCGGGTTTGGGTGAGGTGGGAATATGTTAATGTTGGCGTCACCCAGTATTAGACATGCTTTCCGTGTTGTGATGGTCCAATCTTCGGATCCGGTGTTGTGGCAGGTGGGTATACAGAGGTCTGGGGAGTAGATTCTGTCAGGGTCGTAGGTTGGGATATAGGTGGGGAATTCTTCCGGGTTGGATTCCGGACCTGTGGTGGCGCTGGCTTCCAGAGAGGCCAAGGCAGGCGGCGCGACCCCAAAAGAGTGCTGAGTGGAGGGCTCAGATAGGGCTTTCAGAGTGGCAGTGTTAGCCTTTGGAGTCCCAATCATCATGGGTGTAGCCTCCTGCAGCTGCTCAATTGGGGCCCGCCGCCCGACAAGGCCCGTCCGGTCACCAGCGCCACCTGTGGGTGTGAGAGGGAGAGGAGAGATGGTGTCAATGGTTATAACTGCAAGGTTGTGCTTACTGTGAATGGTGGGGGATGTTATTATATCCAGGCTGAGGGGCTTGTGGTTGGCAGGGTAGATGGAGCTGATTTCCTGGGTAGTCTGGTTGGGCCCACCAGAGAGCCTCTTGTTCCGCTGTGGAAGTGGAGATGAGTTTTCTGCCGGAGGGGGGATCTGTTTGGGTGTCCGGGGCAGTGAAGGGGCAGGTGCTGAGGATGGAGGGGTCCGTTTGGTGAAGGATATGGTGAGTTGCTTCTGTGGGCGGGGGGCCTGTGGTGGGTCCGGTGGGGGCTGGTTGGGTGCAGGAATGAGTCCTCGAGTTGGCGGTGGGGTAGGGAGCAGGGGTTCCCGGTTAGCCTGCTGGTGGTGTCGGGTGGTGTGTTGAGATCCAAGGGAAAGGGGGGGCCTGTGCGGGGCGGGCAGGGGTGGGAAGTCCACCTCAACTGAGAGCTCCGGGATCGGGGACAGAGAGCCGACCGACCTGAGGGTGGACTTGGGAGAGGGTTGAGAGGAGGTGTGTAGTGTGGGTTAGGGTTAGGGTTAGGGTTAGGTTTGGGTTATGGTTGGGGTTGATGGATCCGGTGGAGGTTTATTTGCACGGGCCTAAAGATCTGTCTGTAAGTGTGTGTGGCTGTATGATGCTATGTGTGTGAGAGCTGGTTCCTGTTCCTGTCGGGATGGATAGGTGAGGTGGTCGGAGCAGCTCTCCGCCCCGGGAGACCCGGGTTCGACTCCCAGATGAGGCTGAGGACCAGGATGTGGTTAGGGTTAGGGTAAGAGGGTTGGTAGAGGTTAGGGTTAGGGTAAGAGGGTGGGTAGAGGTTGGGGTTCAGGTAGGGGGTTAGGGTCAGGGTAAGGTTAGAGGGTTTGGGGTACAGGTAGGGGGGTAGGGTTAGGGTTAGGATGAGAGGGTGGGTTCGGAGTTAAATGATGAGGAACTGACGCCACTGTCTGAGGATGAGTTTGGCAGTGATAGGCGTCCAGATGAGATTATTGGGTTCCGTTATGAAGTCCTGGGGTGGGATTGCAGGGATATGTTGAAGAGTGCTGATGACCTTGTTGATGTATTTGAGGGTGCACTTGTATTCGGGGCTGAGGTTTGGGGAGAAGTTGATGAGGGGTACATATATTTCAGCATTGGGGAAGGCGATGTATGCATGTCTGAGCATGGCTTTGAGTTGTTTGCCGGCGTCCTTGGGGTCCTGGAATCTGTCGTTGAAGCCAACTGCGAGGATGATGGTTGCAGTGGTGGGGTTGGGTGCTGTCCTTTTGAAGAGTTTGTGGAAGTGACGGAAGTTGGCATAGGGGTAGCTGTCAAGTTGTAGGTCCGGGTTTGAGTGGGATGGGAATTTGCTGATGTTTGCGTCACCTAATACCACATATGCTGTCCGTGTTGTAATGGTCCATTTTTCGGGTCCGTTGTCGTGGCAGGTGGGTATACAGGGGCCTGGGGAGTAGCTTCTGTCGGGGTCGAAGGTGGGGGTGTAGGTGAAGAGTTCCGTGGTGTTGGATTCCAGACCTGTGGTAGCGCTGGCTTCCAGAGAGGCCAAGGCAGGCGGCGCGACCCCAAAAGAGTGCTGAGTGGAGGGCTCAGATAGGGCTTTCAGAGTGGCAGTGTTAGCCTTTGGAGTCCCAATCATCATGGGTGTAGCCTCCTGCAGCTGCTCAATTGGGGCCTGCCGCCCGACAAGGCCAGCCCTGGTCACCAGCGCCACCTGTGGGTGTGAGAGGGAAAGGAGAGATGATGTCAGTGGTTATGACTGCAAGGTTGTGCTTACTGTGAACGGTGGGGGATGTTATTGTATCCAGGCTGGGGGTCTTCTGGTTAGCAGGGTAGATGGGGCTGATCTCCTGGGTAGTCTGGTTGGGCCCCCAGGAGATCCTCTTGGTCCGCTGCGGAAGTGGAGATGAGGTTTCTACTGGACCGGGGACCTGTTTGGGTGTCCGGGGCAGTGAAGTGGCAGGTGCTGAGGGTGGAGGGGTCCGTTTGGTGAAGGATATGGTGAGTTGCTTCTGTGGGCGGGGGGCCTGTGGTGGGTCCGGTGGGTCCGGTGGGGGCTGGTTGGGTGTAGGAATGAGTCCTCGAGTTGGCGGTGGGGTAGGGAGCAGGGGTTGCCGGTTAGCTTGCTGGTGGTGTCGGGTGATGAGTTGGATTCCAAGGGAAAGGGGGGGCCCGTGCGGGGCCGGCAGGGGTGGGAAGTCCACCTCATCTGAGAGCTCCGGGATCGGGGACAGAGAGCCGTCCGACCTGAGGGTAGACTTGGGAGAGGGGTTGAGAGGAGGTGTGTAGTGTGTTGAAGGTGTGTTGTAGTGAATGTATGGTTTCCTGTCTCAATCTGTGGCCATAGCGCTTCCTGGCCCAACCAATGGCTATTTGGAGGGCCAGGGGGTTATGGGTGGTGTTGGTGAGGGTATGTATGGTCGACTGATAGTGTTGTTGTAGGATGATCATGGTAGTGTGCATCCAGTTGATCGTGTTGGCCTGAATTTGGCTGCGTGTGTGTTCGGTGGGTGTGGATGGCTTTATGAAAGCTGAGAGTTTGTGAACCTGCCTCATCATCCCAGGTGGAAATGTTTGTGTAGGAAATGGCTGTATCTGCTATGTGTTTGTGGTGTATGGCCTGTATGATTTTGAAATATTGTTTACTGAGCATTCTGGTGTGTGCATCTGGTGGGTGATTGAGTGTGGATGTATGCTGTGTGTCCATGGTTGTGGCTGTATGTGTGGTAGGGCGGTTGACATGTGTTCTGCGGTGTGTGTTGAGGGACATGAGTGGTTGTGGTGTAGTGTGTGTGTGTGAGAGCTGTACCGACTTACCTCTGCCACTCGAGGGCACATCCTTTCCTCTGTGTAAAAACATTTGTTAATCGTCAAGAAATGTGTGGGCTCTTACCTAGGGAATGCAGGTGGAGGTCTCTGGTTTGCTGGTCCTTTTGGGTGGGTGCCGGGGTAGGCCTTGAAAGTGGCTTGGTGTATCTCCTGGAAGGTAGGTGTGGTAGGAGTTTTCCCGGTGGGCCTGCTGAGACAGCTTGGAGGAGAGGCTTTCCAAAAAACAGTCTGCAAATTGTTAGTTAGGTGCAGAAGTCCAAGTGTTTGGAGAAAATGGAGGCCTGATAGCTAGGCCAGAGTGCAGCCTGGTAGAGCCCTCCACAGACGATTTAAAAAAGGTATTTAACTTTAATAGGTTAAAATTTTTTAAGAAAATTAAAACCAGAATAAAAGACAACAATAAAACACAATGGTGTACTTAAAAGGCTAAAAAAGAGTGAAAGGTGTCCTGTGCCGTCGAGTGGTTCCTGACGTTTCGCAGAGTTGCTGCTTCATCAGAGGAGTTGTGTGAGTGCCGGCACAGCTCTGTGGGCAGTTAAGTCTTGCAGGAAGGGGTGTGGGTCCCTCCTGCAAGCCTCAACTACCCAATCAGTATGTCTGATTTCTGGTGGTGTCCTGTGATAGGATGACGAGGCAGGTTTGAATTTGAATTTTGGAGGGAAAACTGGTTGTTGTGTTTGATTGGTCCAACAGGGGGTGTGGAAGAGGGGAGGGGGGAGGAGACAGTGGAACAAAGCATTTTGTGCATCATACAGTTATGTAAAAAGTGTTAAAAACAATAAAATAAATAAATAAATAAAACCATGTAATAAGAACAGATCAGTGGCACTGGCTGGGTTAGGTTTGGGTTATGGTTGGGGTTGATGGATCCGGTGGAGGTTTATTTGCACGGGCCTAAAGATCTGTCTGTAAGTGTGTGTGGCTGTATGATGCTATGTGTGTGAGAGTTGGTTCCTGTTCCTGTCGGGATGGATAGGTGAGGTGGTCGGAGCAGCTCTCCGCCCCGGGAGACCCGGGTTCGACTCCCAGATGAGGCTGAGGACCAGGATGTGGTTGGGGTTAGGGCTGGGGTCAGGGTAAGGTTTAGGGTTAGGGTAAGAGGGTGGGTAGGGGTTAGGGTAAGAAGGTAGGGTCAGGGTAAGGTTAGGGGGTTGGGGTTCAAGTAGGGGGTTAGGGTTAGGGTAAGAAGGTAGGTTTGGGGTTCAGGTAGGGGGTTAGGGTTAGGATAAGAGGGTGGGTAAGGGTTAGGGTTAGGGGGTTGGGGTTCAGGTAGGGGGTAGGGGTTAGGGTAAGAGGGTGGGTAGAGGTCAGGGTAAGGTTAGGGGGTTAGAGGGTTTGGGGTACAGGTAGGGGGGTAGGGTTAGGGTTAGGATGAGAGGGTGGGTAAGGGTTAAGGTCAGGAGTTAAATAATGAGGAAGTGACGCCACTGTCGGAGGATGAGCTTGGCTGTGATAGGCGTCCAGATGAGATTGTTGGGTTCCGTTATGAAGTCCTGGGGTGGGATTGCAGGGATATGTTGAAGAGTGCTGATGACCTTGTTGATGTAGTTGAGGGTGCACTTGTATTCGGGGCTGAGGTTTGGGGAGAAGTTGATGAGGGGTACATATATTTCAGCATTGGGGAAGGTGATGTATGCATGTCTGAGCATGGCTTTGAGTTGTTTGCCGGCGTCCTTGGGGTCCTGGAATCTGTCATTGAAGCCAACTGCGAGGATGATGGTTGCAGTGGTGGGGTTGGGTGCTGTCCTTTTGAAGAGTTTGTGAAAGTGCCGGAAGTTGGCATAGGGGTAACTGTCAAGTTGTAGGTCCGGGTTTGAGTGGGATGGGAATTTGCCGATGTTGGCGTCACCCAATACTACATATGCTGTCCGTGTTGTGATGGTCCATTTTTCGGGTCCGTTGTCGTGACAGGTGGGTATACAGGGGCCTGGGGAGTAGCTTCTGTCGGGGTCGAAGGTGGGGGTGTAGGTGAAGAGTTCCGTGGTGTTGGATTCCAGACCTGTGGTGGCGCTGGCTTCCAGAGAGGCCAAGGCAGGCGGCGCGACCCCAAAAGAGTGCTGAGTGGAGGGCTCAGATAGGGCTTTCAGAGTGGCAGTGTTAGCCTTTGGAGTCCCAATCATCATGGGTGTAGCCTCCTGCAGCTGCTCAATTGGGGCCTGCCGCCCGACAAGGCCAGCCCTGGTCACCAGCGCCACCTGTGGGTGTGAGAGGGAAAGGAGAGATGGTGTCAGTGGTTATGACTGCAAGGTTGTGCTTACTGTGAACGGTGGGGGATGTTATTGTATCCAGGCTGGGGGTCTTCTGGTTAGCAGGGTAGATGGGGCTGATCTCCTGGGTAGTCTGGTTGGGCCCCCAGGAGATCCTCTTGGTCCGCTGCGGAAGTGGAGATGAGGTTTCTACTGGACCGGGGACCTGTTTGGGTGTCCGGGGCAGTGAAGTGGCAGGTGCTGAGGGTGGAGGGGTCCGTTTGGTGAAGGATATGGTGAGTTGCTTCTGTGGGCGGGGGGCCTGTGGTGGGTCCGGTGGGTCCGGTGGGGGCTGGTTGGGTGTAGGAATGAGTCCTCGAGTTGGCGGTGGGGTAGGGAGCAGGGGTTGCCGGTTAGCTTGCTGGTGGTGTCGGGTGATGAGTTGGATTCCAAGGGAAAGGGGGGGGCCCGTGCGGGGCCGGCAGGGGTGGGAAGTCCACCTCATCTGAGAGCTCCGGGATCGGGGACAGAGAGCCGTCCGACCTGAGGGTAGACTTGGGAGGGGGTTGAGAGGAGGTGTGTTGTGTGTTGAAGGTGTGTTGTAGTGAATGTATGGTTTCCTGTCTTAACCTGTGGCCATAGCGCTTCCTGGCCCAACCAATGGCTATTTGGAGGGCCAGGGGGTTATGGGTGGTGTTGGTGAGGGTATGTATGGTCGACTGATAGTGTTGTTGCAGGATGATCATGTTAGTGTGCATCCAGTTGATAGTGTTGGCCTGAATTTGGCTGCGTGTGTGTTCGGTGGGTGTGGATGGCTTTATGAAAGCTGAGAGTTTGTGAACCTGCCTCATCATCCCAGGTGGAAATGTTTGTGTAGGAAATGGCTGTATCTGCTATGTGTTTGTGGTGTATGGCCTGTATGATTTTGAAATATTGTTTACTGAGCATTCTGGTGTGTGCATCTGGTGGGTGATTGAGTGTGGATGTATGCTGTGTGTCCATGGTTGTGGCTGTATGTGTGGTAGGGCGGTTGACATGTGTTCTGCGGTGTGTGTTGAGGGACATGAGTGGTTGTGGTGTAGTGTGTGTGTGTGAGAGCTGTACCGACTTACCTCTGCCACTCGAGGGCACATCCTTTCCTCTGTGTAAAAACATTTGTTAATCGTCAAGAAATGTGTGGGCTCTTACCTAGGGAATGCAGGTGGAGGTCTCTGGTTTGCTGGTCCTTTTGGGTGGGTGCCGGGGTAGGCCTTGAAAGTGGCTTGGTGTATCTCCTGGAAGGTAGGTGTGGTAGGAGTTTTCCCGGTGGGCCTGCTGAGACAGCTTGGAGGAGAGGCTTTCCAAAAAACAGTCTGCAAATTGTTAGTTAGGTGCAGAAGTCCAAGTGTTTGGAGAAAATGGAGGCCTGATAGCTAGGCCAGAGTGCAGCCTGGTAGAGCCCTCCACAGACGATTTAAAAAAGGTATTTAACTTTAATAGGTTAAAATTTTTTAAGAAAATTAAAACCAGAATAAAAGACAACAATAAAACACAATGGTGTACTTAAAAGGCTAAAAAAGAGTGAAAGGTGTCCTGTGCCGTCGAGTGGTTCCTGACGTTTCGCAGAGTTGCTGCTTCATCAGAGGAGTTGTGTGAGTGCCGGCACAGCTCTGTGGGCAGTTAAGTCTTGCAGGAAGGGGTGTGGGTCCCTCCTGCAAGCCTCAACTACCCAATCAGTATGTCTGATTTCTGGTGGTGTCCTGTGATAGGATGACGAGGCAGGTTTGAATTTGAATTTTGGAGGGAAAACTGGTTGTTGTGTTTGATTGGTCCAACAGGGGGTGTGGAAGAGGGGAGGGGGGAGGAGACAGTGGAACAAAGCATTTTGTGCATCATACAGTTATGTAAAAAGTGTTAAAAACAATAAAATAAATAAATAAATAAAACCATGTAATAAGAACAGATCAGTGGCACTGGCTGGGTTAGGTTTGGGTTATGGTTGGGGTTGATGGATCCGGTGGAGGTTTATTTGCACGGGCCTAAAGATCTGTCTGTAAGTGTGTGTGGCTGTATGATGCTATGTGTGTGAGAGTTGGTTCCTGTTCCTGTCGGGATGGATAGGTGAGGTGGTCGGAGCAGCTCTCCGCCCCGGGAGACCCGGGTTCGACTCCCAGATGAGGCTGAGGACCAGGATGTGGTTGGGGTTAGGGCTGGGGTCAGGGTAAGGTTTAGGGTTAGGGTAAGAGGGTGGGTAGGGGTTAGGGTAAGAAGGTAGGGTCAGGGTAAGGTTAGGGGGTTGGGGTTCAAGTAGGGGGTTAGGGTTAGGGTAAGAAGGTAGGTTTGGGGTTCAGGTAGGGGGTTAGGGTTAGGATAAGAGGGTGGGTAAGGGTTAGGGGGTTGGGGTTCAGGTAGGGGTTAGGGTAAGAGGGTGGGTAGAGGTCAGGGTAAGGTTAGGGTTAGGGGGTTAGAGGGTTTGGGGTACAGGTAGGGGGGTAGGGTTAGGGTTAGGATGAGAGGGTGGGTAAGGGTTAAGGTCAGGAGTTAAATAATGAGGAAGTGACGCCACTGTCGGAGGATGAGCTTGGCTGTGATAGGCGTCCAGATGAGATTGTTGGGTTCCGTTATGAAGTCCTGGGGTGGGATTGCAGGGATATGTTGAAGAGTGCTGATGACCTTGTTGATGTAGTTGAGGGTGCACTTGTATTCGGGGCTGAGGTTTGGGGAGAAGTTGATGAGGGGTACATATATTTCAGCATTGGGGAAGGTGATGTATGCATGTCTGAGCATGGCTTTGAGTTGTTTGCCGGCGTCCTTGGGGTCCTGGAATCTGTCATTGAAGCCAACTGCGAGGATGATGGTTGCAGTGGTGGGGTTGGGTGCTGTCCTTTTGAAGAGTTTGTGAAAGTGCCGGAAGTTGGCATAGGGGTAACTGTCAAGTTGTAGGTCCGGGTTTGAGTGGGATGGGAATTTGCCGATGTTGGCGTCACCCAATACTACATATGCTGTCCGTGTTGTGATGGTCCATTTTTCGGGTCCGTTGTCGTGACAGGTGGGTATACAGGGGCCTGGGGAGTAGCTTCTGTCGGGGTCGAAGGTGGGGGTGTAGGTGAAGAGTTCCGTGGTGTTGGATTCCAGACCTGTGGTGGCGCTGGCTTCCAGAGAGGCCAAGGCAGGCGGCGCGACCCCAAAAGAGTGCTGAGTGGAGGGCTCAGATAGGGCTTTCAGAGTGGCAGTGTTAGCCTTTGGAGTCCCAATCATCATGGGTGTAGCCTCCTGCAGCTGCTCAATTGGGGCCTGCCGCCCGACAAGGCCAGCCCGGTCACCAGCGCCACCTGTGGGTGTGAGAGGGAAAGGAGAGATGGTGTCAGTGGTTATGACTGCAAGGTTGTGCTTACTGTGAACGGTGGGGGATGTTATTGTATCCAGGCTGGGGGTCTTCTGGTTAGCAGGGTAGATGGGGCTGATCTCCTGGGTAGTCTGGTTGGGCCCCCAGGAGATCCTCTTGGTCCGCTGCGGAAGTGGAGATGAGGTTTCTACTGGACCGGGGACCTGTTTGGGTGTCCGGGGCAGTGAAGTGGCAGGTGCTGAGGGTGGAGGGGTCCGTTTGGTGAAGGATATGGTGAGTTGCTTCTGTGGGCGGGGGGCCTGTGGTGGGTCCGGTGGGTCCGGTGGGGGCTGGTTGGGTGTAGGAATGAGTCCTCGAGTTGGCGGTGGGGTAGGGAGCAGGGGTTGCCGGTTAGCTTGCTGGTGGTGTCGGGTGATGAGTTGGATTCCAAGGGAAAGGGGGGGCCCGTGCGGGGCCGGCAGGGGTGGGAAGTCCACCTCATCTGAGAGCTCCGGGATCGGGGACAGAGAGCCGTCCGACCTGAGGGTAGACTTGGGAGGGGGTTGAGAGGAGGTGTGTTGTGTGTTGAAGGTGTGTTGTATTGAGTGTATGGTTTCCTGTCTTAACCTGTGGCCATAGCGCTTCCTGGCCCAACCAATGGCTATTTGGAGGGCCAGGGGGTTATGGGTGGTGTTGGTGAGGGTATGTATGGTCGACTGATAGTGTTGTTGCAGGATGATCATGTTAGTGTGCATCCAGTTGATAGTGTTGGCCTGAATTTGGCTGCGTGTGTGTTCGGTGGGTGTGGATGGCTTTATGAAAGCTGAGAGTTTGTGAACCTGCCTCATCATCCCAGGTGGAAATGTTTGTGTAGAAATGGCTGTATCTGCTATGTGTTTGTGGTGTATGGCCTGTATGATTTTGAAATATTGTTTACTGAGCATTCTGGTGTGTGCATCTGGTGGGTGATTGAGTGTGGATGTATGCTGTGTGTCCATGGTTGTGGCTGTATGTGTGGTAGGGCGGTTGACATGTGTTCTGCGGTGTGTGTTGAGGGACATGAGTGGTTGTGGTGTAGTGTGTGTGTGTGAGAGCTGTACCGACTTACCTCTGCCACTCGAGGGCACATCCTTTCCTCTGTGTAAAAACATTTGTTAATCGTCAAGAAATGTGTGGGCTCTTACCTAGGGAATGCAGGTGGAGGTCTCTGGTTTGCTGGTCCTTTTGGGTGGGTGCCGGGGTAGGCCTTGAAAGTGGCTTGGTGTATCTCCTGGAAGGTAGGTGTGGTAGGAGTTTTCCCGGTGGGCCTGCTGAGACAGCTTGGAGGAGAGGCTTTCCAAAAAACAGTCTGCAAATTGTTAGTTAGGTGCAGAAGTCCAAGTGTTTGGAGAAAATGGAGGCCTGATAGCTAGGCCAGAGTGCAGCCTGGTAGAGCCCTCCACAGACGATTTAAAAAAGGTATTTAACTTTAATAGGTTAAAATTTTTTAAGAAAATTAAAACCAGAATAAAAGACAACAATAAAACACAATGGTGTACTTAAAAGGCTAAAAAAGAGTGAAAGGTGTCCTGTGCCGTCGAGTGGTTCCTGACGTTTCGCAGAGTTGCTGCTTCATCAGAGGAGTTGTGTGAGTGCCGGCACAGCTCTGTGGGCAGTTAAGTCTTGCAGGAAGGGGTGTGGGTCCCTCCTGCAAGCCTCAACTACCCAATCAGTATGTCTGATTTCTGGTGGTGTCCTGTGATAGGATGACGAGGCAGGTTTGAATTTGAATTTTGGAGGGAAAACTGGTTGTTGTGTTTGATTGGTCCAACAGGGGGTGTGGAAGAGGGGAGGGGGGAGGAGACAGTGGAACAAAGCATTTTGTGCATCATACAGTTATGTAAAAAGTGTTAAAAACAATAAAATAAATAAATAAATAAAACCATGTAATAAGAACAGATCAGTGGCACTGGCTGGGTTAGGTTTGGGTTATGGTTGGGGTTGATGGATCCGGTGGAGGTTTATTTGCACGGGCCTAAAGATCTGTCTGTAAGTGTGTGTGGCTGTATGATGCTATGTGTGTGAGAGTTGGTTCCTGTTCCTGTCGGGATGGATAGGTGAGGTGGTCGGAGCAGCTCTCCGCCCCGGGAGACCCGGGTTCGACTCCCAGATGAGGCTGAGGACCAGGATGTGGTTGGGGTTAGGGCTGGGGTCAGGGTAAGGTTTAGGGTTAGGGTAAGAGGGTGGGTAGGGGTTAGGGTAAGAAGGTAGGGTCAGGGTAAGGTTAGGGGGTTGGGGTTCAAGTAGGGGGTTAGGGTTAGGGTAAGAAGGTAGGTTTGGGGTTCAGGTAGGGGGTTAGGGTTAGGATAAGAGGGTGGGTAAGGGTTAGGGGGTTGGGGTTCAGGTAGGGGTTAGGGTAAGAGGGTGGGTAGAGGTCAGGGTAAGGTTAGGGTTAGGGGGTTAGAGGGTTTGGGGTACAGGTAGGGGGGTAGGGTTAGGGTTAGGATGAGAGGGTGGGTAAGGGTTAAGGTCAGGAGTTAAATAATGAGGAAGTGACGCCACTGTCGGAGGATGAGCTTGGCTGTGATAGGCGTCCAGATGAGATTGTTGGGTTCCGTTATGAAGTCCTGGGGTGGGATTGCAGGGATATGTTGAAGAGTGCTGATGACCTTGTTGATGTAGTTGAGGGTGCACTTGTATTCGGGGCTGAGGTTTGGGGAGAAGTTGATGAGGGGTACATATATTTCAGCATTGGGGAAGGTGATGTATGCATGTCTGAGCATGGCTTTGAGTTGTTTGCCGGCGTCCTTGGGGTCCTGGAATCTGTCATTGAAGCCAACTGCGAGGATGATGGTTGCAGTGGTGGGGTTGGGTGCTGTCCTTTTGAAGAGTTTGTGAAAGTGCCGGAAGTTGGCATAGGGGTAACTGTCAAGTTGTAGGTCCGGGTTTGAGTGGGATGGGAATTTGCCGATGTTGGCGTCACCCAATACTACATATGCTGTCCGTGTTGTGATGGTCCATTTTTCGGGTCCGTTGTCGTGACAGGTGGGTATACAGGGGCCTGGGGAGTAGCTTCTGTCGGGGTCGAAGGTGGGGGTGTAGGTGAAGAGTTCCGTGGTGTTGGATTCCAGACCTGTGGTGGCGCTGGCTTCCAGAGAGGCCAAGGCAGGCGGCGCGACCCCAAAAGAGTGCTGAGTGGAGGGCTCAGATAGGGCTTTCAGAGTGGCAGTGTTAGCCTTTGGAGTCCCAATCATCATGGGTGTAGCCTCCTGCAGCTGCTCAATTGGGGCCTGCCGCCCGACAAGGCCAGCCCGGTCACCAGCGCCACCTGTGGGTGTGAGAGGGAAAGGAGAGATGGTGTCAGTGGTTATGACTGCAAGGTTGTGCTTACTGTGAACGGTGGGGGATGTTATTGTATCCAGGCTGGGGGTCTTCTGGTTAGCAGGGTAGATGGGGCTGATCTCCTGGGTAGTCTGGTTGGGCCCCCAGGAGATCCTCTTGGTCCGCTGCGGAAGTGGAGATGAGGTTTCTACTGGACCGGGGACCTGTTTGGGTGTCCGGGGCAGTGAAGTGGCAGGTGCTGAGGGTGGAGGGGTCCGTTTGGTGAAGGATATGGTGAGTTGCTTCTGTGGGCGGGGGGCCTGTGGTGGGTCCGGTGGGTCCGGTGGGGGCTGGTTGGGTGTAGGAATGAGTCCTCGAGTTGGCGGTGGGGTAGGGAGCAGGGGTTGCCGGTTAGCTTGCTGGTGGTGTCGGGTGATGAGTTGGATTCCAAGGGAAAGGGGGGGCCCGTGCGGGGCCGGCAGGGGTGGGAAGTCCACCTCATCTGAGAGCTCCGGGATCGGGGACAGAGAGCCGTCCGACCTGAGGGTAGACTTGGGAGGGGGTTGAGAGGAGGTGTGTTGTGTATTGAAGGTGTGTTGTAGTGAATGTATGGTTTCCTGTCTTAACCTGTGGCCAGTAGCGCTTCCTGGCCCAACCAATGGCTATTTGGAGGGCCAGGGGGTTATGGGTGGTGTTGGTGAGGGTATGTATGGTCGACTGATAGTGTTGTTGCAGGATGATCATGTTAGTGTGCATCCAGTTGATAGTGTTGGCCTGAATTTGGCTGCGTGTGTGTTCGGTGGGTGTGGATGGCTTTATGAAAGCTGAGAGTTTGTGAACCTGCCTCATCATCCCAGGTGGAAATGTTTGTGTAGGAAATGGCTGTATCTGCTATGTGTTTGTGGTGTATGGCCTGTATGATTTTGAAATATTGTTTACTGAGCATTCTGGTGTGTGCATCTGGTGGGTGATTGAGTGTGGATGTATGCTGTGTGTCCATGGTTGTGGCTGTATGTGTGGTAGGGCGGTTGACATGTGTTCTGCGGTGTGTGTTGAGGGACATGAGTGGTTGTGGTGTAGTGTGTGTGTGTGAGAGCTGTACCGACTTACCTCTGCCACTCGAGGGCACATCCTTTCCTCTGTGTAAAAACATTTGTTAATCGTCAAGAAATGTGTGGGCTCTTACCTAGGGAATGCAGGTGGAGGTCTCTGGTTTGCTGGTCCTTTTGGGTGGGTGCCGGGGTAGGCCTTGAAAGTGGCTTGGTGTATCTCCTGGAAGGTAGGTGTGGTAGGAGTTTTCCCGGTGGGCCTGCTGAGACAGCTTGGAGGAGAGGCTTTCCAAAAAACAGTCTGCAAATTGTTAGTTAGGTGCAGAAGTCCAAGTGTTTGGAGAAAATGGAGGCCTGATAGCTAGGCCAGAGTGCAGCCTGGTAGAGCCCTCCACAGACGATTTAAAAAAGGTATTTAACTTTAATAGGTTAAAATTTTTTAAGAAAATTAAAACCAGAATAAAAGACAACTAATAAAACACAATGGTGTACTTAAAAGGCTAAAAAAGAGTGAAAGGTGTCCTGTGCCGTCGAGTGGTTCCTGACGTTTCGCAGAGTTGCTGCTTCATCAGAGGAGTTGTGTG
>VHQL01000025.1:0-49429 GCA_014673565.1 Sebastes schlegelii
ACGCACCACGAGTCACACCAACGCACCATAAGTCACACCAACGCACCACGAGTCACACCAACGCACCACGAGTCACACCAACACACCAACGCACCACGAGTCACACCAACGCACCACGAGTCACACCAACACACCAACGCATCACGTGTCACACCAACACACCACGAGTCACATCAACGCACCACGAGTCACATCAACGCACCACGAGTCACACCAACGCACCACGAGTCACACCAACGCACCACGAGTCACACCAACGCACCACGAGTCAAACCAACGCACCACGAGTCACACCAACACACCAACGCACCACGAGTCACACCAACGCACCACGAGTCACACCAACGCACCACGAGTCACATCAACGCACCACGAGTCACACCAACACACCAACGCACCACGAGTCACACCAACGCACCACGAGTCACATCAACGCACCACGAGTCACACCAACGCACCACGAGTCACCAACACACCACGAGTCACACCAACGGACCACGAGTCACACCAACACACCACGAGTCACACCAACGGACCACGAGTCACACCAACGGACCACGAGTCACACCAACGCACCACGAGTCACACCAACGCACCACGAGTCACATCAACGCACCACGAGTCACATCAACGCACCACGAGTCACACCAACGCACCACGAGTCACACCAACGCACCACGAGTCACACCAACGCACCACGAGTCACACCAACACACCAACGCACCACGAGTCACACCAACGCACCACGAGTCACATCAACGCACCACGAGTCACACCAACGCACCACGAGTCACACCAACGCACCACGAGTCACATCAACGCACCACGAGTCACATCAACGCACCACGAGTCACACCAATGCACGAGTCACATCAACGCACCACGAGTCACACCAACGCACCACGAGTCACACCAACGCACCACGAGTCACATCAACGCGCACCACGAGTCACACCAACGCACGAGTCACATCAACGCACCACGAGTCACACCAACGCACCACGAGTCACACCAACGCACCACGAGTCACACAACGCACCACGAGTCACACCAACACACCAACGCACCACGAGTCACACCAACGCACCACGAGTCACACCAACGCACCACGAGTCACATCAACGCGCACCACGAGTCACACCAACGCACGAGTCACATCAACGCACCACGAGTCACACCAACGCACCACGAGTCACACAACGCACCACGAGTCACACCAACACACCAACGCACCACGAGTCACACCAACGCACCACGAGTCACATCAACGCACCACGAGTCACACCAACGCACCACGAGTCACACCAACGCACCATAAGTCACACCAACGCACCACGAGTCACACCAACGCTACCACGAGTCACACCAACACACCAACGCACCACGAGTCACACCAACGCACCACGAGTCACACCAACACACCAACGCATCACGTGTCACACCAACCACACCACGAGTCACATCAACGCACCACGAGTCACATCAACGCACCACGAGTCACACCCACGCCAACGCACCACGAGTCACACCAACGCACCACGAGTCACACCAACGCACCACGAGTCAAACCAACGCACCACGAGTCACACCAACACACCAACGCACCACGAGTCACACCAACGCACCATAAGTCACACCAACGCACCACGAGTCACACCAACGCACCACGAGTCACACCAACACACCAACGCACCACGAGTCACATCAACGCGCACCACGAGTCACATCAACGCACCACGAGTCACATCAACGCACCACGAGTCACACCAACGCACCACGAGTCACATCAACGCACCACGAGTCACACCAACGCACCACGAGTCACACCAACGGACCACGAGTCACACCAACGGACCACGAGTCACACCAACGCACCACGAGTCACATCAACGCACCACGAGTCACATCAACGCACCACGAGTCACACCAATGCACGAGTCACATCAACGCACCACGAGTCACACCAACGCACCACGAGTCACACCAACGCACCACGAGTCACATCAACGCGCACCACGAGTCACACCAACGCACGAGTCACATCAACGCACCACGAGTCACACCAACGCACCACGAGTCACACCAACGCACCACGAGTCACACAACGCACCACGAGTCACACCAACACACCAACGCACCACGAGTCACACCAACGCACCACGAGTCACACCAACGCACCACGAGTCACATCAACGCGCACCACGAGTCACACCAACGCACGAGTCACATCAACGCACCACGAGTCACACCAACGCACCACGAGTCACACAACGCACCACGAGTCACACCAACACACCAACGCACCACGAGTCACACCAACGCACCACGAGTCACATCAACGCACCACGAGTCACACCAACGCACCACGAGTCACACCAACGCACCATAAGTCACACCAACGCACCACGAGTCACACCAACGCACCACGAGTCACACCAACACACCAACGCACCACGAGTCACACCAACGCACCACGAGTCACACCAACACACCAACGCATCACGTGTCACACCAACACACCACGAGTCACATCAACGCACCACGAGTCACATCAACGCACCACGAGTCACACCAACGCACCACGAGTCACACACCAACGCACCACGAGTCACACCAACGCACCACGAGTCAAACCAACGCACCACGAGTCACACCAACACACCAACGCACCACGAGTCACACCAACGCACCACGAGTCACACCAACGCACCACGAGTCACACAACGCACCACGAGTCACACCAACACACCAACGCACCACGAGTCACACCAACGCACCACGAGTCACATCAACGCACCACGAGTCACACCAACGCACCACGAGTCACACCAACACACCACGAGTCACACCAACGGACCACGAGTCACACCAACACACCACGAGTCACACCAACGGACCACGAGTCACACCAACGGACCACGAGTCACACCAACGCACCACGAGTCACACCAACACACCACGAGTCACATCAACGCACCACGAGTCACATCAACGCACCACGAGTCACACCAACGCACCACGAGTCACACCAACGCACCACGAGTCAAACCAACGCACCACGAGTCACACCAACACACCAACGCACCACGAGTCACACCAACGCACCATAAGTCACACCAACGCACCACGAGTCACACCAACGCACCACGAGTCACACCAACACACCAACGCACCACGAGTCACATCAACGCGCACCACGAGTCACATCAACGCACCACGAGTCACATCAACGCACCACGAGTCACACCAACGCACCACGAGTCACATCAACGCACCACGAGTCACACCAACGCACCACGAGTCACACCAACACACCAACGCACCACGAGTCACACCAACGCACCACGAGTCACATCAACGCACCACGAGTCACACCAACGCACCACGAGTCACACCAACGCACCACGAGTCACACCAACGCACCACGAGTCACACCAACACACCACGAGTCACATCAACGCACGAGTCACATCAACGCACCACGAGTCACACCAACGCACCACGAGTCACACCAACGCACCACGAGTCACACCAACGCACCACGAGTCACATCAACGCGCACCACGAGTCACACCAACGCACCACGAGTCACATCAACGCACCACGAGTCACACCAACGCACCACGAGTCACATCAACGCACCACGAGTCACACCAACGCACCACGAGTCACACCAACACACCAACGCACCACGAGTCACATCAACGCACCACGAGTCACATCAACGGACCACGAGTCACACCAACGCACCACGAGTCACACCAACGCACCACGAGTTACACCAACACACCACGAGTCACATCAACGCACCACGAGTCACACCAACACACCAACGCACCACGAGTCACATCAACGCACCACGAGTCACATCAACGGACCACGAGTCACACCAACACACCACGAGTCACACCAACGGACCACGAGTCACACCAACGGACCACGAGTCACACCAACACACCACGAGTCACATCAACGCACCACGAGTCACACCAACGCACCACGAGTCACACCAACACACCACGAGTCACACCAACGGACCACGAGTCACACCAACGGACCACGAGTCACACCAACGCACCACGAGTCACACCAACGCACCACGAGTCACACCAACGCACCACGAGTCACACCAACGGACCACGAGTCACACCAACACACCACGAGTCACATCAACGCACCACGAGTCACACCAACGCACCACGAGTCACACCAACGCACCACGAGTCACACCAACGCACCACGAGTCACATCAACGCACCACGAGTCACATCAACGGACCACGAGTCACACCAACGCACCACGAGTCACACCAACGCACCACGAGTCACACCAACGGACCACGAGTCACACCAACGCACCACGAGTCACATCAGCCTCCTGTGATCTGATGATCAACTTCCTCTTCTTCCTCTTCTTCAGGACGGAGAGACGCCGCTGGACATCGCCACCAGACTAAAGTTCAAGAAGATTGTCCTCATGCTGAGGAAGAGTCAGTGACGCCTCTCTGGTCTAGTTCAACTGCTAACAACATTAGCCTAGCTTAGCACAAACACAACAACGTTAGCCTAGCTTAGCACAAACACAACAACGTTAGCCTAGCTTAGCACAAACACAACAACGTTAGCCTAGCTTAGCACAAACACAACAACGTTAGCCTAACTTAGCACAAACACTCAAAGAATAGTCAAGTGTAATAATTATTTTTTTTTAAGACAAAACAGAAATCAAAGTTGAATAAGAGCGGAGAAAGCGAAACGATCTGAACACATGAATCTGTCTGTAGATAGTGTAACATACAAATCAAGTTCTACATTCCAAATTCACATTTTCTTTATTTCAAAATAAACTTGGTCATTAATAAAACATGTCATCGTGTTTCATTGGTTTATATTTGGAAGAAATACAGCAGATTAAAAATGTTACAGAAATCATTTTAAAGACTACAAGTTGAAAAATCATTTAAAAAAACATGGAGGGAAGCTGAAAGACATGAGAATAAAAACATGTGACTCTGTTCCAGCTGGTCACATGGTGGTTTAATTAAAAACAATACAAATCAGACTTGTTGGGAAACAACAGGTATAAACTTAAAAAAGAAGCATAAAAGTTAGATTCTGGTTTTATAGAAGTCTATGAGAAAATGAGCTTCTACTTCTCTCTTGATGTATGACCTCAGTAAACATTGTAAACATGAGTTTATGTTTCAAGTCTTCTTCATACAGCATGATGTTCATTTAGTAACTGATGGTCCCATTTAGAGTCAGATAGACCATAAAGCAGGGGATGCTTTAGGGCGGGGCTACCTGCTGATTGACAGGTCGACACCACGGCGTTGTCCGGTCTGGGAGTTGTCCGTGTTTTCATCTTACAACGTTAACCCTTTAATCACAGCGTGATTTCACTTCATCAAAGTTAATTGTAACAATTTGTTCGCCTGAAAATATCTTATTCAGCGTTGAGTTATACTTAGCTCCACCCTCTCGTGTCTCTTCTGGTTGCAAAAATCCAAGATGGTGACAGCCAAAAACCAAAATGGCGACGGCCAAAAACCAAGATGGCGGCGGCCAAAAATCAAGATGACAACGCCAAAAAACAAGATGGTGACGACTAAAATCAAAATCGAGGCTTCAAAATGTCAGGTATACAGGTATAATGTTTACCATGGTCACCATCTTAGTTTAGCAAGTTAAAAATTAAAAAATTCAAGTTTAACACACTCATTAAAACCTGCAGAACATCTGCTGCTCATGTATACTGTACTGTAGTACTCTGACTGTAGTAACTGTAGTACAGATGTGTACATCATCACAGTGTCTCTACTGGTGTTCCTGCAGCAGCTTCAGGATGGATGGAAACATCTGCTCAGGAGCGTCAAGACCCCAAATAAAGTCCAGATGGTCCCAGTGGTCAATGTGCTGATGGTAGACCAGGTTAGACACCTGCACACAGACAGACAGGTGGACAGACAGATCCATTTATCACTATTAATAATAATTAATAATTCGTAGAATATTCCTAAGATTACTATTTTTCCTGAATTTACAGACGTCATCGTGACCTCGTTGAATCAGAGGACTCACCTGAGTGAGGAGGACAGCCACGTCTTTGGGGTCCGACAGCGTATCGTGTCCCCCTGAAAACAGAGCGGTGGGAACCTTCATGTCCTGGACGTTATACTGAGGGGGAGTGGACTGAGGACGGGACGCATGGAGGACACACAGAGACAGGTAGAGTCAGTGATACAGTAAATCCACCTCTAAGAACTGATCCAGAACTGGACTCTGGTGAGTCTCAGGTAGAGTCTCACCTGGTTGTAGTGCTTCTTGTTTCCTGCGGATCCAAAGTCAAACGCCATCAGCTTCCCTCCGTGAACCGCCTGAAGACAACGACAGCAGGTCAGTGAAGGTCCTCACTAGTACAGGAAGACAGTGTGTGTGTGTGTGTGTGTGTGTGTGTGTGTGTGTGTGTGTGTGTGTGTGTGTGTGTGTTTGTTACCTGGGCCCAGTGGACCATGTTCTGGACCGAGGTCCCAGCAGGACAGTGTTCGGTGTAGACCGGAATCCGAGTCTGGAAACAAGGAAACACTGAAGATGCTAGCTAGATAGACTGACATTTTGAAGCCTTGATTTTGATTTTGGCGTTGTCATCTTGGTTTTTTACTATTCTATTCTATTTATTTTTATATAACGTCCAATCATAACAGAAGTTGGTCCAAAATGGCTGCAGCGGCTTTTGTCAAAAAAACACACCGGAGTTTCGTCTCTTTGCTTCTAAACTCTTTGCCGATACCGTTCCACTCTCCACCAGCACCACTCTGCTGTTGTCGTTTGTTATCACCCAAACTACCTGCAGTCAGTTCTTCTTCTCTGCTCTGAAACAGTAGTAGCCGGTGGCAGCCATGATACCTCCAGGGTGAAAGAAGGCTCTGGAGCAGAGAAGAGGAAGAAGAACTGAGTTCTGGTTAAACTGGTAGATTTCTTTTGTGGGTTAATAAATGATGGTATCAGATTGGTGCATAGACTGGTGGACTCATCGATACCCGATACCGGTATCGGTATCGGTATCAGAACAACTCTATCTATAAGGCAGCCAAAAATCAAGATGACAACGCCAAAAAACAAGATGACAATGCCAAAAACCAAGATGACAACGCCAAAAAACAAGATGACAATGCCAAAAAACAAGATGACAGTGCCAAAAATCAAGATGGTGACCGTGACTAGCAAGTTAAAAATTAAAAAATTCAAGTTTAACACACTCATTAAAACCTACAGAACATCTGCAGCTCATGTATACTGTACTGTAGTACTCTGACTGTAGTAACTGTAGTACAGATAATGGTATCTGATCGGTGCGTAGACTGGTGGACTCACTGATACCGATATCTGAACAACTCTATAAGTATCTGGGGCGGTCCACATGGACTCCATTCATAGTAACAGTGACATGTGGTCAAAAGCTCAAGAAGGCTAGTAAGTGGACCTTGAGTGAAGATCGTTTAGTTAAAAACATTAATAATAATATTCCTGTTTAAAAACCCAGAATCCCACAAATATTGTAGTATTTAAAAAATAATAAATATATGAATAAATATATAAAAATATTATTGATCCAAACAGATTTTATTTAAAATGTATAATATATGAACTTTAATATTTTAAAATATATAAAACATTTTTACTTCATATATAAACATGTGATGTAACATGTTAATTATAAGAATGAATAGATGAGTTCTGTTGTTAATCGACAGTAAACTGATCAATAATATTTCATATCTATAATGTGTTTAATACGAACCAGGTTGAGGTTTTTCTCGTCGAAGCCACAGAGGACGAAGAACAAGTTCCCACACAACTCGCTGAGCAGCTGCTTCGCACACACGTGTTCCGCAAACCACTCGATCATGTGACTCTGAGGCAGGAAGTCCTGCTTACCAAACAGGTCCTGATGGAGACGCAAGGAAATCAATCAATCAATCAATCAATCAATCAACCAATCAATCAATCAATCAATCAACTCAATAAGTAAATATAGAGCTGCTCAGTTTGATGATAGCTAGTTAGCAGGTCAGGTGTTGATAGCTCGTTAGCAGGTAAGGTGATGATAGCTCGTTAGCAGGTCATGTGATGATAGCTAGTTAGCAGGTCAGGTGATGATAGCTCGTTAGCAGGTCAGGTGATGATAGCTCGTTAGCAGGTAATGTGATGATAGCTAGTTAGCAGGTCAGGTGATGATAGCTCGTTAGCAGGTCAGGTGATGATAGCTCGTTAGCATGTCAGGTGATGATAGCTCGTTAGCAGGTAAGGTGATGATAGCTCGTTAGCAGGTCAGGTGATGATAGCTCGTTAGCAGGTCAGGTGATGATAGCTCGTTAGCAGGTAATGTGATGATAGCTAGTTAGCAGGTCAGGTGATGATAGCTCGTTAGCAGGTCAGGTGATGATAGCTCGTTAGCAAGTCATGTGATGATAGCTAGTTAGCAGTTCATGTGATGATAGCTCGTTAGCAGGTCATGTGATAATAGCTCGTTAGCATCGTACCCAGATGAGGAAGTTGGGCAGGACGGACAGCTTGGTCATGGGGCTGGTGGTGAAGCTGACGGTTGCTACGGGAGCCAAACCGAAGAATAGCTTGATCTTACTGGCCAGTTCTGGCAGCGCGGAGAACGCTATGAATCCTGGGAAGACAGAGACAGAGACGTGTCAGAGTGATATCATCGAGTTATCATGCAGTAGGTACTGTGTTACCTATCGTGGTTCCCTGAGAGTGTCCGATGTAGTAGATCTGCTCCTGACCCGTCACCTTCAGGATGTGGTTTATAACAGCTGGAAGGTCCTTCAGAGCCATCTCATCATGACTACACACACACACACACACACACACACACACACACACACACACACAGGTGATGTCAGACAGGTGATATGATGTCAGACAGGTGAGGTGATGTTAGACAGGTGAGGTGATGTCAGACAGGTGTTGTGATGTCAGACAGGTGAGGTGATGTCAGACAGGTGAGGTGATGTCAGACAGGTGTTGTGATGTCAGACAGTTGTGATGTCAGACAGGTGAGGTGATGTCAGACAGGTGAGGTGATGTTAGACAGGTGAGGTGATGTCAGACAGGTGATATGATGTCAAACAGGTGTTGTGATGTTAGACAGGTGAGGTGATGTCAGACAGGTGTTGTGATGTCAGACAGTTGTGATGTCAGACAGGTGAGGTGATGTCAGACAGGTGAGGTGATGTCAGACAGGTGTTGTGATGTCAAACAGGTGTTGTGATGTCAGACAGGTGTTGTGATGTCAGACAGGTGTTGTGATGTCAAACAGGTGTTGTGATGTCAAACAGGTGTTGTGATGTCAGACAGGTGTTGTGATGTCAAACAGGTGTTGTGATGTCAAACAGGTGTTGTGATGTCAGACAGGTGTTGTGATGTCAGACAGGTGAGGTGATGTCAGACAGGTGAGGTGATGTCAGACAGGTGAGGTGATGTCAGACAGGTGTTGTGATGTCAGGCAGGTGTTGTGATGTCAGGCAAGTGTTGTGATGTTAGACAGGTGTTGTAATGTCAGACAGGTGTTGTGATGTTAGACAGGTGAGGTGATGTCAGGCAGGTGTTGTGATGTCAGGCAGGTGATGTGATGTCAGACAGGTGTTGTGATGTCAGACAGGTGAGGTGATGTCAGACAGGTGAGGTGATGTCAGACAGGTGTTGTGATGTCAGACAGTTGTGATGTCAGACAGGTGAGGTGATGTCAGACAGGTGATATGATGTCAAACAGGTGTTGTGATGTTAGACAGGTGAGGTGATGTCAGACAGGTGTTGTGATGTCAGACAGGTGAGGTGATGTCAGACAGGTGAGGTGATGTCAGACAGGTGTTGTGATGTCAGACAGTTGTGATGTCAGACAGGTGAGGTGATGTCAGACAGGTGAGGTGATGTCAGACAGGTGTTGTGATGTCAAACAGGTGTTGTGATGTCAGACAGGTGTTGTGATGTCAGACAGGTGTTGTGATGTCAAACAGGTGTTGTGATGTCAGACAGGTGTTGTGATGTCAGACAGTTGTGATGTCAGACAGGTGTTGTGATGTCAGACAGGTGAGGTGATGTCAGACAGGTGAGGTGATGTCAGACAGGTGAGGTGATGTCAGACAGGTGATGTGATGTCAGGCAGGTGTTGTGATGTCAGACAGGTGAGGTGATGTCAGGCAGGTGTTGTGATGTCAGACAGGTGATGTGATGTCAGACAGGTGTTGTGATGTCAGGCAGGTGTTGTGATGTTAGACAGGTGTGCGTACCTGAACCTCCAGAAGTCGTCCTGGTCCGGTCTAAGGTTCTGGTGTTTCCTGGACCAGGTGTTTCCTCGGCTGTTTCCGATCCAGACATCGTAGCCGGCGTCGGCGAGCACGTAGCCCAGACTGGAGTTGGGCGGGTTGGTGATCCAGTTGCTGCCGGCAGCCAGGAGGCCGTGTTGGAGGAACACCGCCGGTCCCGCACCTGTACACCACGACCAGTACTCTGTTACTATGACTACTGTAAAAGTACATAAATACTACGATGCACAAATACTTCGTCACGACTCAGTCTGACCTGCGGTGTGTTTGAGTCCGTGTGGGATCCGGTTGACGGTCAGGATGTACCCGTCCTCCGTCAGAACCTCGTGTTCCTCCGCCGGGTAACGCCACCGCTGGATGATCTCCGTCTAACAAACACACACACACACACACACACACACACACACACACACACACTACTACATTGGCCAGAGTTTTGTCTTTTTGCTTCTAAACTCTTTGGCGGCGCGTCGGCCATCTTTGTTTGCAGTCTGTAGTTTGTTTACTCACGATGTTCATGTGTACTTCAGGGTCCAGCTCCTGGTGCGGTTTACCAGAGCGCCGCTGGACGTCAGAGAGTCTCAGAGCAGACGGTCCGGTGTGGACGAGACCGGAGAGCGCCAACACACACACCACAACACACAGCATCATCTGTCACACACGCGCACACACACACACACACACACACACACACACAAAGTGTTTGTTAGAGACGTTTTATGATACTGTAACTTCCCACCCTCTGACTGTGACCTTAAACACATCTGGAGCTGAAACAGGACTTCAGCTTCAGTCACATGACGGACTGATGAAAGTTTGACTTAAAGGGGAAGTGACATCATCAGTCACATGACAGGATTCTAATGTAATCTGATAAACTATCCGTGTAGTTTCTGAGAGGAGAACCGGTCTGAACCGGTCTGAACCAGCAGATCTCTCCAGGTGAGGATCAGTCAGAACTTCATTCAGAGTCCCACTGAAGAACCCGACTGAGATATCTCCAGCATCAGGAGACACTCCTCTAAATGATCCATAAATGAGTTTGTGCTGTTTGTGGGCTGGACTCTGATCAGCTGATATCAGCCCTCACATTCTCTGTTTGTTCAGTAAAGAAGCAGAAGAGCAGACGGACTCAGAGGTCAGAGGTCAGAGGTCACAGAGATGATTAATGAACATGAAGCACATGTTCCACTTCTTGTTTCTCTCTCTGAAAGAGGAACTCTCAACTTTCACATCTGTTGACTGAAGAGCTGCAGCAGCTGTTCCAGATGTTGTGATTAGTTTCTTTCCATGCAGATAGAAGAATCAGAACTAATGACTAGTGATTTAGTGTTTGACTGCAGCTCGTTGAAGCTGTGATGAAGTGATGATGACGTGATGAAGATCATGTGAGGCAGTGTGAATGAAAGGAGGTGATTTATCTGGTTCAACAGCCTCAGGACGACTCCGGTCCCGAGAACACAGATCCTGATGATGCCTTCAAATGTCAAAATCAGTTTCATGTCCTCTGTCTGCAGCCTGTTTAACCTCTTCTGTACCAGAGCCCATTCAGTGTTCTGCCTGTTATAAACCAGATGTTACCACCTGTATAAACCAGATGTTACCACCTGTATAAACCAGATGTTACCACCTGTTATAAACCAGATGTTACCACCTGTATAAACCAGATGTTACCACCTGTATAAACCAGATGTTACCACCTGTATAAACCAGATGTTACCACCTGTTATAAACCAGATGTTACCACCTGTATAAACCAGATGTTACCACCTGTTATAAACCAGATGTTACCACCTGTTATAAACCAGATGTTACCACCTGTATAAACCAGATGTTACCACCTGTTATAAACCAGATGTTACCACCTGTATAAACCAGATGTTACCACCTGTATAAACCAGATGTTACCACCTGTTATAAACCAGATGTTACCACCTGTATAAACCAGATGTTACCACCTGTTATAAACCAGATGTTACCACCTGTATAAACCAGATGTTACCACCTGTTATAAACCAGATGTTACCACCTGTTATAAACCAGATGTTACCACCTGTATAAACCAGATGTTACCACCTGTTATAAACCAGATGTTACCACCTGTTATAAACCAGATGTTACCACCTGTATAAACCAGATGTTACCACCTGTTATAAACCAGATGTTACCACCTGTATAAACCAGATGTTACCACCTGTATAAACCAGATGTTACCACCTGTTATAAACCAGATGTTACCACCTGTATAAACCAGATTGTACCACCTGTATAAACCAGATGTTACCACCTGTTATAAACCAGATGTTACCACCTGTATAAACCAGATGTTACCACCTGTTATAAACCAGATGTTACCACCTGTATAAACCAGATGTTACCACCTGTATAAACCAGATGTTACCACCTGTTATAACCAGATGTTACCACCTGTATAACCAGATGTTACCACCTGTTATAAACCAGATGTTACCACCTGTATAAACCAGATGTTACCACCTGTTATAAACCAGATGTTACCACCTGTATAAACCAGATGTTACCACCTGTATAAACCAGATGTTACCACCTGTTATAAACCAGATGTTACCACCTGTTATAAACCAGATGTTACCACCTGTTATAAACCAGATGTTACCACCTGTTATAACCCAGATGTTACCACCTGTTATAAACCAGATGTTACCACCTGTTATAAACCAGATGTTACCACCTGTTATAAACCAGAGTTACCACCTGTTATAAACCAGATGTTACCACCTGTATAAACCAGATGTTACCACCTGTATAAACCAGATGTTACCACCTGTTATAAACCAGATGTTACCACCTGTATAAACCAGATGTTACCACCTGTTATAAACCAGATGTTACCACCTGTATAAACCAGATGTTACCACCTGTATAAACCAGATGTTACCACCTGTTATAAACCAGATGTTACCACCTGTATAAACCAGATGTTACCACCTGTTATAAACCAGATGTTACCACCTGTATAAACCAGATGTTACCACCTGTATAAACCAGATGTTACCACCTGTATAAACCAGATGTTACCACCTGTTATAAACCAGATGTTACCACCTGTTAACAGTCTGGTTTCTGTCTGGTGTTCAGCTGGTTCTCAGGCTGGTTTTAACATCTTTCCTCCATAATTTACATCAACTTTTCTGCCTGTTCTTCTTCAGTTTTCAGCCTGTTTCAGACCGCTAGAAGTTTTTAAACTCAGTTCTTTTCCAGTTTGCAGCCTGGTGTCTCTCTGTTGGTCACTTCTTTTCTGGCTGATTTTTAACCTCCTCTGAACCAGAGTCCATTCAGTTTGCAGCCTGTTATAAACCTGATGTTACGACCTGTTAACAGACTGATTTTAACATCATTTGTGTCACATTTCTATCAGCCTTTCTCTCTATTTCTCCTCTGTTTTCAGGCTTGTTACAGGCTGCTGTCTGTCTGCTGTCTGTCTGCTGTCTGTCTGTTGTCTGTCTGCTGTCTGTCTGCTGTCTGTCTGCTGTCTGTCTGCTGTCTGTCTGCTGTCTGTCTGCTGTCTGTCTGTTGTCTGTCTGCTGTCTGTCTGCTGTCTGTCTGCTGTCTGTCTGTTGTCTGTCTGCTGTCTGTCTGCTGTCTGTCTGTTGTCTGTCTGTTGTCTGTCTGTTGTCTGTCTGCTGTCTGTCTGCTGTCTGTCTGTTGTCTGTCTGTTGTCTGTCTGTTGTCTGTCTGCTGTCTGTCTGCTGTCTGTCTGTTGTCTGTCTGCTGTCTGTCTGCTGTCTGTCTGTTGTCTGTCTGCTGTCTGTCTGTTGTCTGTCTGCTGTCTGTCTGCTGTCTGTCTGCTGTCTGTCTGCTGTCTGTCTGCTGTCTGTCTGTTGTCTGTCTGTTGTCTGTCTGTTGTCTGTCTGCTGTCTGTCTGCTGTCTGTCTGCTGTCTGTCTGCTGTCTGTCTGTTGTCTGTCTGTTGTCTGTCTGTTGTCTGTCTGCTGTCTGTCTGCTGTCTGTCTGCTGTCTG
This sequence comes from Sebastes schlegelii, assembly GCA_014673565.1. Taxonomy (NCBI): domain Eukaryota; kingdom Metazoa; phylum Chordata; class Actinopteri; order Perciformes; family Sebastidae; genus Sebastes; species Sebastes schlegelii. The sequence goes on from VHQL01000025.1 coordinate 14,339, forward strand.
TCTGCTGTCTGTCTGCTGTCTGTCTGTTGTCTGTCTGTTGTCTGTCTGTTGTCTGTCTGCTGTCTGTCTGCTGTCTGTCTGTTGTCTGTCTGCTGTCTGTCTGCTGTCTGTCTGCTGTCTGTCTGTTGTCTGTCTGTTGTCTGTCTGCTGTCTGTCTGCTGTCTGTCTGTTGTCTGTCTGTTGTCTGTCTGCTGTCTGTCTGCTGTCTGTCTGTTGTCTGTCTGCTGTCTGTCTGCTGTCTGTCTGTTGTCTGTCTGTTGTCTGTCTGCTGTCTGTCTGCTGTCTGTCTGCTGTCTGTCTGTTGTCTGTCTGTTGTCTGTCTGCTGTCTGTCTGCTGTCTGTCTGCTGTCTGTCTGTTGTCTGTCTGCTGTCTGTCTGCTGTCTGTCTGCTGTCTGTCTGTTGTCTGTCTGCTGTCTGTCTGTTGTCTGTCTGTTGTCTGGCTGCTGTTCAGCTGGTTTTAACAGATATTTTCCATAATTTACATCAACTTTTCTGCCTGTTGTTCTTCAGTTTTCAGCCTGTTTATAACCAGATGTTTATAACCAGATGTTTCAGCCTGTTTATCAACATGAATAACTCTCTAATAGATTATGAATAATAACTAATAATAGCACGTTAATAACGGTATTAATAACGGTGTGGATCACTCACCTGGCTGCAGCTCTCTGATGATCAATGACCTCTCTGATCTCTGATCAGCTGATCGGGTTCCTCTCGGCGGTGACGTCAGAGGGAGTGCCGCTCTGTGATTGGTCGAAGATCAGACTCTGTTTGTTTAAAACCATTTGATCAATCTGAGCGATCTGATCAATCTGATCAATCTGAGCGATCTGTTCTCTGGTCGACTGTTTAACTGTCTGATCGAATCAACACAGACCGGAAACAGAAAACAACACAGACCGGAAACAGAAACCAACAGACCGGAAACGATCTGGAGGAATAAAAACACTGAAAATAAAACACAATAATAATCAAATTAATCACAATAACAATAATGATCTCCATAAAATAAATAAACATTAATTTACTCAGTCAGACTCACCTTCAAAATAAAAGCACGGTCCGTCACTTCATTACAGTAAAATTATAAACTCAAACACAAACTAAATCTGTTAATATGATTTATGAGCACATGTCTACCTACTGGATGTATAAAATCATGTCTTTACATAGATGTGCATTTATTTTCTACATATTAAAAAAAAAATATAGGCAGCAGAAATGTTTGTGTTGTTCTTTATATATATATGTATTAATATATATATTAATACATATATATGTATATGTATTAATATATACATATATGTGTATATATTAATACATATATGTATTAATATATTTATATATATATTTATCCTTATTCTAAATATTAAATATATTATAATATTAGAGGAATAGTAACTACTGACTGCTGTACCTGTGTACCTGTGTACCTGTATACCTCTATACCTGTGTACCTGTGTACCTGTGTACCTGTATACCTGTATACCTCTATACCTGTGTACCTGTGTACCTGTGTACCTCTATACCTGTGTACCTGTGTACCTGTATACCTGTATACCTCTATACCTGTGTACCTGTGTACCTGTGTACCTCTATACCTGTGTACCTGTGTACCTGTGTACCTGTATACCTCTATACCTGTGTACCTGTGTACCTGTGTACCTGTATACCTGTATACCTCTATACCTGTGTACCAGTGTACCTGTGTACCTCTATACCTGTGTACCTGTGTACCTGTATACCTGTATACCTCTATACCTGTGTACCTGTGTACCTCTATACCTGTGTACCTGTGTACCTGTATACCTCTATACCTGTGTACCTGTGTACCTGTGTACCTGTGTACCTGTATACCTGTATACCTCTATACCTGTGTACCAGTGTACCTGTGTACCTCTATACCTGTGTACCTGTGTACCTGTATACCTGTATACCTCTATACCTGTGTACCTGTGTACCTCTATACCTGTGTACCTGTGTACCTGTATACCTCTATACCTGTGTACCTGTGTACCTGTGTACCTGTATACCTGTATACCTCTATACCTGTGTACCAGTGTACCTGTGTACCTCTATACCTGTGTACCTGTGTACCTGTGTACCTGTATACCTCTATACCTGTGTACCAGTGTACCTGTGTACCTCTATACCTGTGTACCTGTGTACCTGTGTACCTGTATACCTCTATACCTCTATACCTGTGTACCAGTGTACCTGTGTACCTCTATACCTGTGTACCTGTGTACCTGTGTACCTGTATACCTCTATACCTGTGTACCTGTGTACCTGTGTACCTGTATACCTGTAGTGGAGTACAGACTAACAGAATACAGTATTTAGCTGTGATATGAAGTATAAGTATAAAGGTATAAAGTACATCATTTTTCTTCCTGATTTATTTGGAGGTAATAAGACCTTTATTGTGAAAGTGTCAGCCGGATGTCTGGTGTTGTTCCGGGTCATTGAAGCCGGTCTGAACGGACCCGGGATAGGTTTTGTTGGTCCATCTCCGCTCAGCTGTTTCATAACGCAGGAGGCGGTTCTGACCCGGGTCGGGGTCAAACCCGGGTTATACTGAGGTTATACAGTGGTTCTATACAGTTATCCCGGTTCGGTTCCGGTTCGGTTCTGGAGATGTCCCGGGTTCTGATCGTGGGCGCGGGTCTGACGGGCAGCGTGTGCGCGTGTCTGCTGAGGAGAGAGCTGCAGAGCAGAGTGCACATCGAGGTGTGGGACAAAGCGAGGGGCGCAGGTGAGCCATTCAGAACTCCATCCAGAAATACCAAGATTTAATATTAATGAGCTCTCAGAACCGCAGCAGCTCCACTGATCACCACTCAGAACACAGATTATGGATCAGTACACTTCACGCTTCAATTCGGCTCGGTAGTAATCCATAAACATTAATAAATATCAGGCTTTTAAACGGGCAACACGGCTCAGGTGACTGTCAGCGGTGGCGAACAGATCTCCATTCAAAAATCTGACAATTGAATCCTCCCGAGCTGTCAGCCTCACAGAGTCAACCTGCAGAACATCACTGAAGAGCTTTACAGTATCAGTAGATACTCCTACCAACTTCGGCCTGGAAGTTATCTATAATTGTAACTTCATTTCAATAAAATTTAAACTTTTTGAACGAGATGTTCCTGCTGCAGAACCACGAGTCCCGTTCCTTAGTTTAGAGTCATTAGAGTGAATCCAGTTTTAACTCTCTTCTACCAGTTCAGTGTGATTTACTTCAACAGTCATGTCTGCTGAGAGGAGAGACGTTAATACAGCTCAGACAGTGAAGCAAGACGATGTCAGTCAGAACACATCTCCATTCAGAAATCCTCTAATTTAATATTCCAGAGCTCACAGCTTCACAGAGTTACACTGTAAAACACAAACAAACACAGTTTCAATATCAGTAAACTGTCTTCTTCCATTCGGCTCAACTCTGATCTATAAAGTTAACTTAAATACATTAAAACTTTAGCTTTTTATCTGCTGTGGTGTATTGGTCCTCCTGTCTGTTGATGTTGTTGAAGGCTGTAAGTTCAGAGGTCAGACCAACTTTAAAAGTTTCTCTTTTTCTGAAATCAGTTTGATTTCTGTTTAGATTTATTCCCGAATAGAAGAATGTTTCCTGTTTATTCAAATCCACATCTCAACTTCTTTATTACAGTTAATGCTGTTTTACCACAAACTGATGAAGACAAAATCAGTGAGATTTATAATGGAGTCTGGTGGAGAGGAGATCTGAACCTGTCTCTCTGTCCGTCTGTCTCTCTGTCTCTCTGTCTGTCTCTCTGTCTCTCTGTCTGTCTCTCTGTCTCTCTCTCTGTCTGTGTCTCTGTCTCTCTGTCTCTCTGTCTGTCTGTCTTTCTGTCTCTCTGTCTCTCAGGAGGCAGGATGTCCACAAGTCGTCCTCCTGACCCTTCGTCTCACTCAGCTGACCTTGGAGCTCAGTACATCACCGCCACATCTGCCTACGCTCAGTCACACCACAGGTACGACACACCTGTCTCACACCTGTCTACCTGTGTGTTAGTGTGTACTCAGAGCTGCTGGTCTTTTATTGTGAAGGTGTGTGTTAGTGTGTACTCAGAGCTGCTGGTCTTTTATTGTGAAGGTGTGTGTTAGTGTGTACTCAGAGCTGCTGGTCTTTTATTGTGAAGGTGTGTGTTAGTGTGTACTCAGAGCTGCTGGTCTTTTATTGTGAAGGTGTGTGTTAGTGTGTACTCAGAGCTGCTGGTCTTTTATTGTGAAGGTCTGTGTTAGTGTGTACTCAGAGCTGCTGGTCTTTTATTGTGAAGGTGTGTGTTAGTGTGTACTCAGAGCTGCTGGTCTTTTATTGTGAAGGTGTGTGTTAGTGTGTACTCAGAGCTGCTGGTCTTTTATTGTGAAGGTCTGTGTTAGTGTGTACTCAGAGCTGCTGGTCTTTTATTGTGAAGGTCTGTGTTAGTGTGTACTCAGAGCTGCTGGTCTTTTATTGTGAAGGTGTGTGTTAGTGTGTACTCAGAGCTGCTGGTCTTTTATTGTGAAGGTCTGTGTTAGTGTGTACTCAGAGCTGCTGGTCTTTTATTGTGAAGGTCTGTGTTAGTGTGTACTCAGAGCTGCTGGTCTTTTATTGTGAAGGTGTGTGTTAGTGTGTACTCAGAGCTGCTGGTCTTTTATTGTGAAGGTCTGTGTTAGTGTGTACTCAGAGCTGCTGGTCTTTTATTGTGAAGGTCTGTCTTAGTGTGTACTCAGAGCTGCTGGTCTTTTATTGTGAAGGTCTGTGTTAGTGTGTACTCAGAGCTGCTGGTCTTTTATTGTGAAGGTCTGTGTTAGTGTGTACTCAGAGCTGCTGTCTGCTGGCGTCCTGCAGCCTCTCACGTCGCCGGTTGAAGGACTGAAGCACAGAGACGGGAACACGGACTACATGACGCCGCTCGGCATCGGCAGTTTGGTCAAACACTTCCTGTCTGAGTCAGGTACGCACCTACCTGTCTGTCTCTCTCTACGTCTCTCTATGTCTCTCTGTCTTTCTGACCGTCTGTCTCTCCGTCCGTCTGTCTTTCAGGAGCTGATTTGTTCTTGGAGCGTCACGTGACCGGCCTGTACCGCCGCGGTGCATCATGGGAGGTCCAGAGGAAGACGGGAGACAGCCAGATGTTTGACGCCGTCGTCCTGACGATGCCGGTCCCTCAGATCCTTCAGCTGCAGGGAGACGTGGGACACAGTGAGACACATTTATACTCCTGTAACAGTGGTAGAAAGTACATTTACTCCAGTACTGTACTCCGGTACTGTTTTGAGGTACTACTAGTACTCTGTACATCTACTGTAGTACATCTACTGTAGTACTTCTACTGTAGTACATCTCAGAGGGAAGTACTGTACGTTCTACTGCTCTACATTTATCTGACAGCTGAGGCTTTTATTTTGAAAACATGAACAGTTTGTAAAATACATTTTATTTATTTATCTCAAATACTAATGTACTAATACTATCAAGTACTACATGTACCTCTGAGATGTAGTAGAGAAGTAGAAATACCCTGCCTGTGTACTAAAGTACAGTACCTGAGTAACTGTACCTGGAGGTGACGTACTGTGTGTAGTCTGTAATCCTGATGGACACCATTTCCCACAATGCACTGAGGGACGACATCAGAAAGGTCTAGGAACAAGTTGAACTGACGTCTTATTGCATCACTTCCTGTTAGTACGAAGCAGATGTTCTTGTACTCTAACTGTACTTACAGTGCAAGTACTGAGTACACGCTGTACTGTGCACATGTAGTACTCGGCTGTAGTGATGCAGTTTGACCACACGGAGGCAGCAGCTTCCTCTCTCTCACACACACACACACACACACACACACACACTACAGATCAAGTGTGTGTGTGTGTGTGTGTGTGTGTGTGTGTGTGCTGCAGACAATGGCCCCTCCTCCTCCTGTGTCTCTAGATGATGATGTCATCTTCAGCTCATCTGATTGGCTGACAGGGGACAGCGCCCATTTCCTCTCTACACACACACACACACACACACACTCTGAAATACACACTGAGGTTATTATTAGCTGCAGTTTGAGTGAATCATGAAAACGTCCTCTACCAGACTGAGATCCTGTTAACACTTTACTGCTGGCTGGGGGGGGACAGGGAGTCTTTAGGGGGTCCAGGAGGATCCTCTGATGCTCTAGGTCTCTAGTTTGATCCATTCCATTTTAACCAGTTAACCTGTCCACCTGTCTGTCTCTCTGTCTGTCTCTCTATCCACCTGTCTGTCTCTCAGTGCTGTCTGTCCCTCAGAAGCAGCAGTTGGACGGGGTCGTGTACTCGTCTCGCTTCGCCCTCGCTCTCTTCTTCCCTCCAGATGTGGTCTTCAGTTTTCCCTGGTCGGCTCGCTACGTCTCTGACAACCGCTGCATCCGTTACATCGCTGCCGACGCCCGCAAACGCAACGCAGGTCTGTCTGCTCACCTGTCTGTCTGTCTGTCTGTCTGTCTGTCTGTCTTTCTGGTCCAATTCACCCCTGCCAATTATCGCGGGTGATCCCGATTCCAGGTCTAACACCACACCTGTGTGACATCACAGTCTAACATCACACCTGTGTGACATCACGGTGTAACACCACACCTTTGTGACATCACAGTGTGACATCACAGTGTAACACCACACCTGTGTGACATCACAGTCTAACATCACACCTGTGTGACATCACGGTGTAACACCACACCTTTGTGACATCACAGTGTGACATCACAGTGTAACACCACACCTGTGTGACATCACGGTGTAACACCACACCTTTGTGACATCACAGTGTGACATCACAGTGTGACATCACGGTGTATCACCACACCTGTGTGACATCACAGTGTGACATCACAGTGTGACATCACAGTGTGACATCACGGTGTAACACCACACCTGTGTGACATCACGGTGTAACACCACACCTTTGTGACATCACGGTGTAACACCACACCTTTGTGACATCACAGTGTGACATCACGGTGTAACACCACACCTTTGTGACATCACAGTGTGACATCACGGTGTAACACCACACCTGTGTGACATCACAGTGTGACATCACGGTGTAACACCACACCTGTGTGACATCACAGTGTGACATCAAGGTGTAACACCACACCTGTGTGACATCACAGTGTGACATCACGGTGTAACACCACACCTTTGTGACATCACAGTGTGACGTCACGGTGTAACACCACACCTGTGTGACATCACAGTGTGACATCACGGTGTAACACCACACCTGTGTGACATCACAGTGTGACATCAAGGTGTAACACCACACCTGTGTGACATCACAGTGTGACATCACGGTGTAACACCACACCTTTGTGACATCACAGTGTGACGTCACGGTGTAACACCACACCTGTGTGACATCACAGTGTGACATCACGGTGTAACACCACACCTGTGTGACATCACTGTGACTTAAACAAGCGTCTGAATCTCTGTGTCTGTGTCCGTCCAGATGCTCCCGGTCGCGGTCCGTCCCTCGTCGTCCACACCAGCGTCCCGTTCGGCGTGGAGCACCTGGAGCAGGACAAGGAGGATGTCCAGCCAATCATATTACAGGAACTCAACAAGCTGCTTCCTGATCTGCCTCAGCCAATCAGCATCAAGTGTCACAAGTGGAGGTACTCGCAGGTGAGCCGGCGAACACTGAGGAATCCCACGGACCCTGAACTCCTCCCTCAGATTTCTGACCCTCCCCGTCCTCCCTCCTACAGGTGCTGACCTCGGTGCCGGACTGTCCGGGTCACATGACCGTCCTCGACAGCCCGCCGCTCGTCTGCGCCGGCGACGCCTTCGTCCACTCCAACTTCGACGGCTGCGTGGAGTCGGCGCTGAGCGTGCTCCGTGTGCTGAAGGACTCGCTGTGACGCCGCCGACGTGACGGGAAGTGACTCAGACTGGCAGGAAGTGACCTTTACAGTAATCAGTAATCTGTTCAACCGTTAATGTATTTTTTTTAATTACATTCACTTATTAATGTTTCACTTATTGTTTGTCTTTAAATAAATAAATAAATGAATCTAATGTTCAGTAATTATGTGGTCCGACTGTCTGAACTTTAAACTGGTTTAAACTTAAACCTGGTTTATTATTATTATTATTAATATATTTATTATTATAATGACTATTATAATTATCACTATTTTTATTATTATATTTATTATTATTATAATTAATAATAATAATTATAATAATATATTAATATACTAATAATCGTCATTGTTATTATTACTATTATTATAATAATATTATTGTAGTTATTATGAGTGTAACTGCTTTTTGATGAATAAAGTGAAACTGACGTTTCTCTGCTTCACTTTGATCTTTTTATAGAAGCAGATAAGACAGAATTAGTTATGGTGTGTGTGTGTGTGTGTGTGTGTGTGTGTGTGTGTGTGTGTGTGTGTGTGTGTGTGTGTGTGTGTGTGTGTGTGTGTGTGTGTGTGTGTGTGTGTGTGTGTGTGTGTGTGTGTGTGTGTGTGTGTGTGTGTGTGTGTGTGTGTGTGACCTAATTTTTCCTCGTCCGTTCTCCAGTCGTTTGGAGTAGTGCTGCTGCAGTGCATTGTGGGGGAAGCGATTATCATTTCTGCCGAGTCACTGGTGGATCTGACAACATCAGCACAGAACCCCAGCTGAAGGCTAAACATAGAGCTATAGCAATGTAGAGTTATAGCAATGGAGTCTGGTCTAAATGTAGAGTTATATCAATGTAGAGTTATCTCGATAGAGTCCGGTCTAAACGTTTTGTTCAGTACTTTGTTTTCTGATTAAATATCTGCAGAACTAATGATACTCCCACAGCGCTGGAAGAAGTACTTTTACTTCAGTAGTAATACCACAGCGTAGAAAAAAAACTTAAAAGTAAAATTCCTGCATTCAACATCTTAAGTACAAAAGTATTACTACCCAAAGTACTCATTGTGCAGAGTAATCTATTTGACTGTGTATTGTAGTATTCTGATGATTGGTGCTGGTAAAGGTAAACGTATTTAACTTTATTTTGTTTATTCTACATTATTTTACTTTTTGTCTGATAATTAATTACTATTTTTCTGAAATTTAACTTATCTGTAGATATTTTAATAATATCTTTTTTCGGATATTTTATTGATATTATTTAGGATATTTTACATTTTTTGTCTGATAGCCTAATTCAGTAATATTTTGGGATATTTTGCTATTTTTTATTTTACTAATATTTCTTGAATAGTTAACTAATACTTTTTTCGAACATTTTACTGATATTATTTAAGATATTTAACAATGTTTTGTCTGATACTTTACTAATATTTTTGGGATATTTTTTCATCATTTTAATGACTATATACTGCTGGCAGTTTAATCTATAATATTACATCATCATTTATTAATTGATTTTATTTAGTTTTAATAATCTGAATCTGTAAAGTAGCTAAAGTTATTAAATAAATGTAGTGGAGTAAAAAGTATAATATTTATTCTGAGATGTAGTGGAGGAGAAGTAGAAAGTAGCCAAAAGAGTAAAGTACAAGTACCTTAAAATTGCACTTGAGTACATGTACTTAGATACTTCCCATCAGCCTTAGTTGTACTTTGTGTTTCCTGGTAATTAGACACCCTCGGACTCATGGGAGTTGTAGTTCTTAAAATAATCATCACAGACAACAGCAGCTGTTTATAAATAGTTTATTCACCTTTACAGTGTTTTTATTTAATTATAAAACAAGAAGGAGGGAAATAATAAAAGAACCGTGGGGGGGTGGGGGGGGTGTTTATGGACTGCTGAGCTGAAACTGAAACTGAAACCTGAAAGTGAACCACAACAACATTCTGCTCGAGAGTTCCTGATCAAACATCCGTTTAGTGTCATAGTTTCCATAGTGACGTTCTCTAAACCCCGCCCCCAAACGGTGATTGTCCAATCACATCTCAGCAACAGTAACTAGTCACAGGTAGCTTTAGCATCAGTCTGTTAGCACGATAGCATGATCTGTTAGCTTTAGCATCAGTCTGTTAGCATGATAGCATGATCTGTTAGCTTTAGCATCAGTCTGTTAGCATGATAGCATGATCTGTTAGCTTTAGCATCAGTCTGTTAGCATGATAGCATGATCTGTTAGCTTTAGCATCAGTCTGTTAGCATGATATCATGACCTGTTAACTTTAGCATCAGTCTGTTAGCACGATAGCATGATCTGTTAGCTTTAGCATCAGTCTGTTAGCACGATAGCATGATCTGTTAGCACGATAGCATGATCTGTTAGCTTTAGCATCAGTCTGTTAGCATGATAGCATGATCTGTTAGCTTTAGCATCAGTTTGTTAGCATGATATCATGATCTGTTAGCTTTAGCATCAGTCTGTTAGCATGATATCATGACCTGTTAACTTTAGCATCAGTCTGTTAGCACGATAGCATGATCTGTTAGCTTTAGCATCAGTCTGTTAGCACGATAGCATGATCTGTTAGCACGATAGCATGATCTGTTAGCTTTAGCATCAGTCTGTTAGCATGATAGCATGATCTGTTAGCTTTAGCATCAGTTTGTTAGCATGATATCATGATCTGTTAGCTTTAGCATCAGTCTGTTAGCATGATATCATGACCTGTTAACTTTAGCATCAGTCTGTTAGCACGATAGCATGATCTGTTAGCTTTAGCATCAGTCTGTTAGCACGATAGCATGATCTGTTAGCACGATAGCATGATCTGTTAGCTTTAGCATCAGTCTGTTAGCATGATAGCATGATCTGTTAGCTTTAGCATCAGTTTGTTAGCATGATATCATGACCTGTAGCTTTAGCATCAGCCTGTTAGCACGATAGCATGACCTGTAGCTTTAGCATCAGCATGTTAGCATGATATCATGACCTGTTAGCTTTAGCATCAGCCTGTTAGCACGATATTATGATCTGTAGCTTTAGCATCAGTCTGTTAGCACGATAGCATGACCTGTAGCTTTAGCATCAGTATGTTAGCACGATAGCATGATCTGTTAGCACGACCTGTTAGCTTTGGCCTTAGTCTGTTAGCATGATATCATCACCTATTAGCATCAGTCTGTTAGCATGACCTGTTAGTTTTAGCCTTAGTCTGTTAGCATGACCTGTTAGCTTTAGCATCAGTCTGTTAGCATGACCTGTTAGCTTTAGCATCAGTCTGTTAGCATGACCTGTTAGCTTTAGCCTTAGTCTGTTAGCATGACCTGTTAGCTTTAGCCGTAGTCCGTTAGCATGACCTGTTAGCTTTAGCCGTAGTCCTTTAGTATGACCTGTTAGCTTTAGCCTTAGTCTGTTAGCATGACCTGTTAGCTTTAGCCGTAGTCCGTTAGCATGACCTGTTAGCTTTAGCCTTAGTCCGTTAGTATGACCTGTTAGCTTCGGCATCAGTCTGTCAGCATGATATCAAGTTCACATTTAAGACCTCTTTACTGGGTTGTTGTTTTAAAACAAGTCAGCCTGAAACATTAAAAAGTCAGTCGGAGACCTTGTAGAGCTAACATTAGCTTAATTAGCTCGCTAGCTAGCTAGTTGATAAATCAATAAAGAGACGGCGGTTAGAAATAAAAGGACCCATTTAAATACTGTTCTTCTGTTGTGGTAAAATGAACGCGTGCTGTGGTCTGGTTAGCAACAGTAACTAAGGGGGGGGCGGGGCTTAGCGAATGGTAATCATGTTGAAATGTTTATCGGGTCGATGTTTAACCACATCTGTCGTCATCATCAGAGAGCCGGTTCAAATAAACGTTGTTTGAGGTGAAACCGTTGACGAGCAGAAAGCTGTTGCTGGCTTCGAGTAAAGGTGCGGTCACATGACGCCTCCGTCCCACTGACACTAGCGCCGCCTCCGTCCTAACGACACTAGCTCCGCCTCTGTCCTAACGACACTAGCTCCGCCTCCGTCCTACCGACACTAGCTCCGCCTCCGTCCTAACGACACTAGCGCCGCCTCCGTCCTAACGACACTAGCTCCGCCTCTGTCCTAACGACACTAGCTCCGCCTCTGTCCTAACGACACTAGCTCCGCCTCCGTCCTACCGACACTAGCTCCGCCTCTGTCCTAACGACACTAGCTCCGCCTCCGTCCTACCGACACTAGCTCCGCCTCTGTCCTACCGACACTAGCTACACCTCTGTCCTACCGATACTATCAATCATTTTAATAAAAGACTGATTCAACCAGGAATTTCCTGTTTTAGGTTTGAAATGTGGACGCCATTATTGTTACCAGACCGCCGCCGCGCGTCTGAGTGGCGGGCAGGTTCTGTTGAACGCAGAGCGAATGTGACCGCACCTTAAGGCAAGAAGAAGAAGAAAGAACATGACCGTGTTTACCGTGTCAACTAACCAAACTAACCGACAAACAAACACAAAATAATACAAGATAATCAGGTCTGAGCTTCGTTTTGGCAGGTTTGGTGACGTAAACAGAAAAAAGAGTCAAAGCGTCGTCTGGTTGGCTGAAACGGACAAAAACAAGGAAACGTTCTTGCTGAAGGTTCTGAAGTTCTGTTGATGTTAACGGTGATTGTTGAAGGTTCAGAGTGGAGCGTTAAAACACCAAAAACAGAGCGCCAGGTTCACCACTGGTAGCGCCACGGATCTTAAGTACTGAACTCAGTGACGGTGAAACGTTGAGGTTCAGGGGTCCCAGGCGTCGGATCGGTTTAAGAACCCTGAACATCTGTCAGAACGGACCAAGGTCGACCTTCGTCGTATAGTTCTGGATAATCGTCTGCTTGAATCAACACTGGTTCTGTTAACTCCGGATCTCCAGATGGACTGGTTGAACTGGTCAAAAGAAAACGACATGGAGCACCTGGAGCAGTCGGAGACGTGGACAGCACCTGCCTGGCCTCAAATACCTGAAACCCGTTCAGTTCACACCGGTACAGCTACCGGTACTGGTGCTGTAGGTTCAGGGTCTGGAACATGCTAACGGGTGTTTGGATACGTCTGCGTGGCTTTGTTTTCTTTTATGTTCTGAACAAGCCTCCCAATATGAAGTTGTATTAACCAGTCAGACTCCTTCTCTGTTAGTAACCATGGTGACGGATTTTAGTGGGCGGAGCGTTAAGTTTAACATGAACCAACGGGACCAGATTAGCCGACCCCTACGCCGCTAGAGACTATTGCAGGAGGAGGACACGGCTGGCAAACACTAGCTAGCTAGTCTGTCTACAGAATTGAATAGTTAGCTAGCTAGCTTGTCCGGAGCCTGACTAGCTAGCTAACGCCTGCTCTCCTCCCGGTGAAGTCGTCTCCTAGCGGCGAGGAGTGAGGCAGAGGGACCGTGACTCAGCGCTGTCCTCTGTTGGACTCATTTCCTCGCTAAGTAGCCAGCTGTCCGACAAGCGGGCCGGTGGCCAACGGCAGCGCTGTAAAGATAAATTGAGGGCGTATAAATCTTTCAGTTTGCAGTAGTTAGTCGTGTTTTCTGGGAGAACTTGTTCAGGTTTTAACGAGTCTAGACGACACCGGTCACGTCTGAACGGGTTGATGACAGGAAGTGAGGCCAGGCTTGACAGCACCTGACAGGACTCGAGACAGGAAGTGCGTTGTTGCTGTAAAATAACACAAACCGAGCCTGTGGATAGATCGCCACGCTGACGACAGAGCTGCTTGGCGTCACAGAGCGAGACTGGACGAACACTCGTGGCTGGTAGAGAGCACCACAGATGGACAACAGGGCTCGGCGTCGGACCCGGCGAGCTTAGCACCAAAAACCCAACAAGATGAACTGGAGACCCGAAGACGGCTGGTCAGAAGCACTACAAGGCTTCCTCAAGAACGCGATCACACAGGACACAACCTTATCAGCAGCTGGAGCCTTTTCCTACTTGTTCCTTCGAGAACTTTGGAGTCCTATTTTTGTGATCCAGATCTTTACAACCTGAAATCCTTCCTTGACTTACAACAACCTGCACAGCTGGAAACATCTCCTCTACACTCCTCTTTATTTTTGTGGACATTTTTTTTGCTCTGGAATCTGGCGTCCCCATTCTTAATCCCGCTGATTGGCTCAGTCATTTTTCCAACCAGGGAAATGGCCATCAATTCAGATGTCTGCAACCCGCCTGGTACACCTTACTGGGAAGAAGTGAAGAGCTTTCAAGCAGAAAAACACCCTACGACTCTGAAGCCACTTCCTTTAAGGACACCGGAGTAATTCCTTTACAGCACCTTCACCAAGAGAGGCTCAGTAAACAGCTTCCAGCTCGGAGTGTCAAGACTAAGAATGGACGAGTGTCCTCTGGACGTCGGATTAGTCTGGGAAGAGTCCCAGAGGAGAACTCTTGTTCCCCTGCTCTGTCAGGGTTGACAGACCTCTTTTACACATCTGGAATAGGGATGCACCTATACCAGTATCGGGTATCGGGTCCAATACTGTGCTCATGTACTCGTACTCGCAAAACGTCTCCGATACAGTGGCCCCGATACCACTTTACGGCAGCGTGACGTTAACCTCTCGTCACCATCTTTCGGGTCCTATCGCACGCGCTCAAGCTCCACCTCCCCGACGTTGTGGGCGTGACGGGCCGGTGGTGCACTCGACCCTGCTGGGCCAGAATCCCACCTCCGGCCCTCACTTTCATTGCGCCACAGTGTTTTGCTTGCACCCTCTGACTCGCACGTGCATTAGACTCCTTGGTCAGTGTTTCAAGACGGGTCGGGTGGGTTGCCGACATCGCCGCAGACCCCTGGCGCCTTTTACATGGGCCGAGCCCCGCCCTGGGGGCACGACGCGGTTGGGGCGCACTGAGGTCAGTCCGCCCCCGTGACACTTTGTCCACGGCCCCAGGAAGCACCTTCTCCCCAAGCCTTTCCAAGCCGACCTAGTCGGTGGCGGCGCACCGCCTTGTATGCGGGACTCCCCAGCCTGCCATGTGGCGCTCACACCCTCCAGCTGGCTGTTAACGAGGGTCTTTAGACACAGAGAAGTACTCGTATTGGTACTCGGTATCGGAGAGTACCCAAATGTAAGTACTTGTAGACATGAGCATCTTCTAGATGGTTTTATAACGACGATGTCGGCTGTTCTGTCCGTACAGCTTCTCAGAATAAGGATTTCATGTTTTCTAGTACGTCATGTGTGATCAGGATCTTGATGAGGCCTAAAGGATCGACAACAGACCCGATCCAGAGTCTTGATACCAACACCTACGATGGACAATCAATAACTCCAGGACCAACGCAGAGCCACTGATAGGTGGTAGCACCAAATGTTAGGACGGAAATCAGACACATCAGGATTAAAACTTCTACCCAAACCTGGTCTGGACTTCAGATGTTCCTTCAGATGATCATCAGGGATGCTCCCATTGATCGGGCTGCTGTTCAATACAAATTACTTTATAGGTGGTCTCTAGATTTATCAATTAGAAAACTTCAGTGCCTGTTCGTCTGAAATAGCGGTCATTAAGTCCAATCATGGCCCAACATCAGAACTAGTGGGTAAGAGCCCAAAGAGCAGGATCCAACTGGTCTCCATCTGAACAGATGAATCAGAGCATCCCGTATGTTCATCTTCTTCTGTTAAATCCAGACTGAATAGTCTCGAACCTGCTAATGTGATCCTCAAACTGTCACCCCTGGTGTTAAGGTACAGTTTGCAAGTAGAAGTAGTACTAGCGAGTAAAACCATTAATAGAGTACTAGGACAGAATACTAGTAGATACATACAGAGCATCATGTCAGAAACCAAACAGAGGCCTCAGTAGAACAGAGTTCCTCAACATCTGCCGGCCGCTGATCCCCAAAAATACAAAAAAATCGATCAGCGTTATCCGTCGTGGAGATCGACCGCAAACCCACGTTAGGTCCGGACCCCTCGGGTTGAGAAACTCTGAGCTACAAACGGCAGCTTTATGAACGGAAACCAGGCGCTCTGGACTCCTGACTCCTGTTCTCGGGGTGTGTTCGCCTAAATAGGTGTGTAGCTTAAAGCAGGTCAGTTGTTTAGCTTAATGTTTGATAGAAGTCGGAGTAGAACTGAAACACACTGAAGCTGATTGAACTGAAGACAGAAAAAAGCATTTTGTTCACAGTAGGTTTGTACTGCAGGTTGTGTGTGTTCAAGTTCCTCATTGTCTTCTCCGGGCTCATCTTCTCTCTGTGTGCTCTGCTACGACCCGACGCCGGTCCAAAGTCTAGTAAACACTTTGCAGCAATGAGACCGGTCCAGTTGGTCCAAAACATGACTCAAGACTGGACAAAAAAACTAGTCTGGAAGGACTCAGAAGTTCTTTGGTAGTTTCCAATGTCAAGAACGCAAAAAACAATCAGGGTGTAAAACCCTCAGAACAAGATCCAGAGTTAAGGTCCTGACTAGGGATGCACCGATACCAGTATCAGGTATCAGGTACAACGCGGTTGGCCGACAGTCGCACCGGGAGCAGGGGCCGCGAGCCACCTTTGCCCGAGCCTTTCCAAGCCGACCTAGAGCCGGTGGCGGCGCACCGCCTCGTATGCGGGACTCCCCAGCCTGCCATGTGTCGCTCACACCCTCCAGCTGGCTGTTAACGAGGCTCTTTTGGCACAGAGAAGTACTCGTATCGGTACTTGGTATCAGAGAGTACCCAAATGTAAGTACTTGTACTCAGTCTGAAAAAAAGTGGTATCGGTGCATCCCTAGTCCTGACGAACTCAGACCGGTCCAACCGACTCAGTACAAACTGGCGTTACACTAACTGGTCCAAGCTGGTCCTCCTTTAGTGCCCCTCGGTTGTCCAGATTCAGTTTCAGAGAACAGTTGAACTTCACATTATAACGATAAAGAAATAAGAGATTTCATTTGGTCTTCAGAACTTGTTGTTAACTAAAGACGAGGAGACGAGAGCACACAGAGAGAAGAGTCGACTGTCGGAAACAGCTTAACGGAACTGGAGGTTGAAGAGATGAAGGAACCGATTGGTCTGCGTAAAGTTTCCTACGACTGGTGAGGGAGGAAGGACACGGGGGGGGGGGGGGGGGTCATCCAACAAACATCTACAGAAATCTACTTGTCTCTCAGTTTGTTCAAGTTTTATTCTTTAAACCTCCCGTCTGTCCATTCATCCGTCTTATTGTCCGTTCGCCCGGCCTCCTGGCCCGGCCCACACCTTTACCCCCCCCAGCCCTCCTCGCCTCTGACCGCCGTGTCATGTGATTGTCCAGCTGTGCATTGAGCAGAAGATTGGAGGGGGTGTGGGGGGGCAGGTAGGTCAGTCGTGGTCCGTTGGTTATATTCCCCGTTAGCTAACAACACGCCAGTCTCAGTTTGGGGTTCATGAGCGTGTAAATATACAGAATATATATATATACATATACATATGTATATATATATATTCTGTGTGTGTGTGTGTGTGTGTGTGTGTCAGACTTTCGTGATCTGATTGTGATGGTCGTCTTCAAACGGCTCGTTTTCCGGGTCCGAGTCCGTCGTGTCGGAGTAGCGGTAGTGATCCGGTTCGTTGTCGCTGACGTCCGGCGTCACCGAGGCCGACGTGCTGCTGGCGTCGGAGTTGGCTCCTTCCTCCACCGTCTTGGTGAAATACAGCTTCACCTGGAGACAGGAAGACGGTTAGACGTTCAAACAGCTTCACCTGGAGACAGGAAGACGGTCAACCAGTGACTAAACAACGTTTACAAACAACGTCCACTAGTGACGACCTGATGGGGCGGAAACAAACCGCGTTCACACCAAGAGCGAAGCAACTTTCGCCTCGCTTTACTGGCGCTAGTTGGACCGCCGGTATCATCTGTGTTCGTTCGCTCTAGCTCAGGGGTCAGGGGTCAGGGGTCAGCAACCTTTACTATCAAAAGAGACATTTTAGGCAAAAAAACAGCAAAATCTGTCTGGAGCTGCAAATCATGTGATCATTGTGATGAAGGTAACTCAGTTTATAGTCTCAGTATATAGTATATCAGTCTAATGCAGTGAGGGCCAAAGAGACAATGGACTACGGAGTATTAGGACCACACTGAGGGAAACAACATCTGAGATTTACACAATAAAGTCAGAATATTAGGACTTTATTGGAACCATCTGAGAGGAGCTTCAGGTGAGTCAACACAAAGGTAACATCTGTAAACCTTCTACTGAATAAGCCTCCATGTTTAATAACCTCTCTGTGGTTCTGTTCTCTGAGCGGACTATAAAGGTTCTACCTCTCTGTGGTTCTGTTCTCTGAGCGGACTATAAAGGTTCTACCTCTCTGTGGTTCTGTTCTCTGAGCGGACTATAAAGGTTCTACCTTGATGTGGTTCTGTTCTCTGAGCGGACTATAAAGGTTCTACCTTGATGTGGTTCTGTTCTCTGAGCAGAACCTCTTCCTGTGGTTCTGTTCTCTGAGCGGACTATAAAGGTTCTACCTTTCTGTGGTTCTGTTCTCTGAGCGGACTATAAAGGTTCTACCTTGATGTGGTTCTGTTCTCTGAGCGGACTATAAAGGTTCTACCTTGATGTGGTTCTGTTCTCTGAGCAGAACCTCTTCCTGTGGTTCTGTTCTCTGAGCGGACTATAAAGGTTCTACCTTTCTGTGGTTCTGTTCTCTGAGCGGACTATAAAGGTTCTACCTCTCTGTGGTTCTGTTCTCTGAGCGGACTATAAAGGTTCTACCTTGATGTGGTTCTGTTCTCTGAGCAGAACCTCTTCCTGTGGTTCTGTTCTCTGAGCGGACTATAAAGGTTCTACCTTTCTGTGGTTCTGTTCTCTGAGCGGACTATAAAGGTTCTACCTTTCTGTGGTTCTGTTCTCTGAGCGGACTATAAAGGTTCTACCTTGATGTGGTTCTGTTCTCTGAGCGGACTATAAAAGGTTCTACCTCTCTGTGGTTCTGTTTTCTGAGCGGACTATAAAGGTTCTACCTTGATGTGGTTCTGTTCTCTGAGCGGACTATAAAGGTTCTACCTTGATGTGGTTCTGTTCTCTGAGCGGACTATAAAGGTTCTACCTCTCTGTGGTTCTGTTTTCTGAGCGGACTATAAAGGTTCTACCTTGATGTGGTTCTGTTCTCTGAGCGGACTATAAAGGTTCTACCTTGATGTGGTTCTGTTCTCTGAGCGGACTATAAAGGTTCTACCTTGATGTGGTTCTGTTCTCTGAGCAGAACCTCTTCCTGTGGTTCTGTTCTCTGAGTGGACTATAAAGGTTCTACCTTGAAGTTGGGGGAGAAGTTCCTGTTGGCCTTGTCCTTGTTGGCCTTGTCCAGGTCGTTCTTGGTCAGCGTGAGAACCAGGAAGTCCCTGTCGTTGGGTTCTCCTCCCGTCATCATCATCATCATCATCCTCTCCGGGTTCTGCTGCGTTCTGTCGGCCGGTTCCCGCGGCGTCCCGGCGCTGCCGTTCTCCAGCCTGTCCAGGTTCTCCTCCGGCCCGGGAATGAAGAAGGTGTTGACCCAGAAGTGGAACATCTTCTCCTGTAGGGGACACAACATGACAGGGTCAACAGAACCACTTCCTGTCTGCCTCTGGTCTGTAAAGAACCACTTCCTGTCTGTGTCTGGTCATTAACTCCTCTCACAGTGACGAAGAGGAAACAGGTTTAATATCTGTCAGGTGTCTTTGTTGTCTCCGGGCTGCAGATGTGGGACAGATGTGAGTGTTCCTCACCTTCTTCATCATCTTGTTCTGCTTGTGGAAGAACTCCACCTTGATGTCTCCGCAGACAGGAAGTGGCTGCGGGAACTCAAACAGCATCAGCTTGTCTTCCCGCCGGGTGTTGGCGGGGTTCGACGTGTGGATCTTCACCTTCAGCTGGTAGACCACGAACTGAGGATCTACACACACACACACACACACACAGACCATCAGGACTCACTGTGGATGTGTGTGTGTGTGTGACGCTGTGGACAGATGTGCGTTGGACTCACTGCAGGTTCCTCCGGTGAACATGGGGATGGTCTCAAACAGCATCTTGTGGAAGAGCAGAGCGACGGGTTTGTACAGCAGCTGGTTCCTCAGCAGGAAGCTGTAGTAGAGGACGTAACGCCGCTGACTGGGGATGGTCACGCCCTGAACACACACACACACACACACACACACACACACACACACACACACACACACACACATCATTGACTGAGACCAGACCTCCTGAACATCTGGATCTCCCCCTGGTGGCTGTCTGCAGAGTAGCCCTCTTTACTCTGTTAGTAACCATGGCAGCGTTAGCTAACGCTGGCTAGCTGACGCTGGCTAACTCTGGTTGGCTAACGCTGGCTAGCTGACGCTGGCTAACTCTGGTTGGCTAACGCTGGCTAGCTGACGCTGGCTAATGCTGGCTAGCTGACGCTGGCTAATGCTGGCTAGCTGACGCTGGCTAACGCTGGCTAGCTAACGCTGGCTAACTCTGGTTGGCTAACGCTGGCTAACTCTGGTTGGCTAACGCTGGCTAACTCTGGCTAGCTGACGCTGGCTAACGCTGGCTAGCTAACGCTGGCTAACTCTGGTTGGCTAACGCTTGCTAGCTGACGCTGGCTAACTCTGGTTGGCTAACGCTGGCTAGCTGACGCTGGCTAATGCTGGCTAGCTGACGCTGGCTAACGCTGGCTAGCTAACGCTGGCTAACTCTGGTTGGCTAACGCTGGCTAACGTTGGCTAGCTAACGCTGGCTAGCTGACGCTGGCTAACACTGGCTAACGCTGGCTGGCTAACGCTGGCTAGCTAACGCTGGCTAGCTGATGCTGGCTAACACTGGCTAGCTAACGCTGGCTAACACTGGCTAACGCTGGCTGGCTAACACTGGCTAACGCTGGCTAGCTAACGCTGGCTGGCTAACGCTGGCTAACTCTGGTTGGCTAACACTGGCTAACGCTGGCTAGCTAACGCTGGCTGGCTAACACTGGCTAACGCTGGCTAGCTAACGCTGGCTAACGCTAGCTAACGCTGGCTAACGCTGGCTAACGCTGGCTGGCTAACGCTAGCTAACACTGGCTAACGCTGGCTAGCTAACGCTGGCTAACGCTGGCTAACGCTGGCTAACGCTAGCTAACACTGGCTAACGCTGGCTAGCTAACGCTGGCTAACGCTAGCTAACGCTGGCTAACGCTGGCTGGCTAACGCTGGCTAACGCTAGCTAACACTGGCTAACGCTGGCTAGCAAACGCTGGCTAGCGCTAGCTAACGCTGGCTGATTATACTACTGTTTGATGACCATATTGTAGTGGAGGCCACGCCCACCCCAAGCTCTCTGATTGGTCGCACTACTGGATCATCTCCATCTTGCTTCTGTTTGATATTATATTACAGATGTTTTTCTGATGGGGGGGTCAGGAGAGATCATCTTCCTCTGAGCTCTGACTCGTGGTTCCGTTACCTTCTTGTCCCGGGTGCGGACCTCTCCGTAGAAGTCCAGCGCCTCCTGAGCCTCCTGGAACTTGCCTCGGTGCAGCAGGTAGGCGCAGATCATGACGCCGGTGCGACCTTTTCCCGCCTTGCAGTGGATGGCGGCGACGTGCTGCTCGTCTTCGCTCAGCCACTGATCCAGGTCCTCGCAGAACGGCTTGATCAGCTCCAGCTGGGGCGGGTTGTGGTCCTCGAACGGGTACTGAGCGACTGACGGAGACGAGACGGGACAGAGCGGTGAGACACGGCGCTCACCTGACGCCTGACCGCGTCTCATCCATCAATAATCACAATTATTCATATTAATAAACAATCTCACCTCGACAGCTGAACTTTGACGTGTCGTAATGTCGCTCCGCACATCTGTGGACACACAGACAGATGTTCTCATAACGACTCTCAGCAGGAGCTAACGGCTAACAGCTAGCATATTAACGATCCCCCTGTAACCACGGCAACAGAGAGATAAGTACTCACAGGTTGTAGATCTTATAGTGATTCTTGTGCTTTGAGTCTAGAAACCTGAGAGAGAGACAGACGGCGTCAACACTCTGGACATAAACACATGATGATGAAGAAGAGTATTAATGAACGTCGTCTCACTTTACGACGTCGTCGATGTTGTTCCTGTAGACTCCCTCCAGACGCTCGGCGGGGAAACCCATCGCGATGATGTTGGGATAGATATCTGATGGCTCTGATAAGGATCCATGTTTTTAGTTTGATCCTATGGTTTAGGTTGATTCACTACATTTCCCACAATGCAGCGGAGGAGTTGTGAGGGCGAAACAAAGAGTTTCTCTCTTTCAAATGAAACTCGTTAGCTCGTGTTTACAGCACGAGAAGTCGTGTACCCGATATGTTCGGTCTTCAAGTGGTGAGAAAACCGTTGCTAAGCAACGACCATGTTTACGTTACTGACGGCGTCTAGAAGCCACAGAGGCTAGCAAGCGGGTACTGAATGTGTTCTAATCCAGATGTTCCTCATGTTTAACAGCAAACTGAATGTGTTCTAATCCAGATGTTCCTCATGTTTAACAGCAAACTGAATGTGTTCTAATCCAGATGTTCTTCATGTTACAGCAGACTGAATGTGTTCTAATCCAGATGTTCTTCATGTTTAACAGCAGACTGAATGTGTTCTAATCCAGATGTTCTTCATGTTACAGCAGACTGAATGTGTTCTAATCCAGATGTTCTTCATGTTACAGCAGACTGAATGTGTTCTAATCCAGATGTTCTTCATGTTACAGCAGACTGAATGTGTTCTAATCCAGATGTTCTTCATGTTACAGCAGACTGAATGTGTTTTAATCCAGATGTTCTTCATGTTACAGCAGACTGAATGTGTTCTAATCCAGATGTTCCTCATGTTTAACAGCAAATTGAATGTGTTCTAATCCAGATGTTCTTCATGTTTAACAGCAGACTGAATGTGTTCTAATCCAGATGTTCTTCATGTTACAGCAGACTGAATGTGTTCTAATCCAGATGTTCTTCATGTTACAGCAGACTGAATGTGTTCTAATCCAGATGTTCTTCATGTTACAGCAGACTGAATGTGTTCTAATCCAGATGTTCTTCATGTTACAGCAGACTGAATGTGTTCTAATCCAGATGTTCCTCATGTTTAACAGCAAACTGAATGTGTTCTAATCCAGATGTTCTTCATGTTTAACAGCAGACTGAATGTGTTTTAATCCAGATGTTCTTCATGTTACAGCAGACTGAATGTGTTTTAATCCAGATGTTCTTCATGTTACAGCAGACTGAATGTGTTCTAATCCAGATGTTCTTCATGTTTAACAGCAGACTGAATGTGTTCTAATCCAGATGTTCTTCATGTTTAACAGCAGACTGAATGTGTTCTAATCCAGATGTTCTTCATGTTACAGCAGACTGAATGTGTTCTAATCCAGATGTTCCTCATGTTTAACAGCAAACTGAATGTGTTCTAATCCAGATGTTCTTCATGTTACAGCAGACTGAATGTGTTCTAATCCAGATGTTCTTCATGTTTAACAGCAGACTGAATGTGTTCTAATCCAGATGTTCTTCATGTTACAGCAGACTGAATGTGTTCTAATCCAGATGTTCTTCATGTTACAGCAGACTGAATGTGTTCTAATCCAGATGTTCTTCATGTTACAGCAGACTGAATGTGTTCTAATCCAGATGTTCATGTTTAACAGCAGACTGAATGTGTTCTAATCCAGATGTTCTTCATGTTTAACAGCAGACTGAATGTGTTTTAATCCAGATGTTCTTCATGTTACAGCAGACTGAATGTGTTCTAATCCAGATGTTCTTCATGTTTAACAGCAGACTGAATGTGTTCTAATCCAGATGTTCTTCATGTTACAGCAGACTGAATGTGTTTTAATCCAGATGTTCTTCATGTTACAGCAGACTGAATGTGTTCTAATCCAGATGTTCTTCATGTTACAGCAGACTGAATGTGTTCTAATCCAGATGTTCTTCATGTTTAACAGCAGACTGAATGTGTTCTAATCCAGATGTTCATGTTTAACAGCAGACTGAATGTGTTCTAATCCAGATGTTCCTCATGTTTAACAGCAGACTGAATGTGTTCTAATCCAGATGTTCTTCATGTTACAGCAGACTTAATGTGTTCTAATCCAGATGTTCTTCATGTTTAACAGCAGACTGAATGTGTTCTAATCCAGATGTTCTTCATGTTTAACAGCAGACTGAATGTGTTCTAATCCAGATGTTCTTCATGTTACAGCAGACTGAATGTGTTCTAATCCAGATGTTCTTCATGTTTAACAGCAGACTGAATGTGTTCTAATCCAGATGTTCTTCATGTTACAGCAGACTGAATGTGTTCTAATCCAGATGTTCTTCATGTTTAACAGCAGACTGAATGTGTTCTAATCCAGATGTTCTTCATGTTACAGCAGACTGAATGTGTTCTAATCCAGATGTTCTTCATGTTTAACAGCAGACTGAATGTGTTCTAATCCAGATGTTCTTCATGTTACAGCAGACTGAATGTGTTTTAATCCAGATGTTCTTCATGTTACAGCAGACTGAATGTGTTCTAATCCAGATGTTCTTCATGTTACAGCAGACTGAATGTGTTCTAATCCAGATGTTCTTCATGTTTAACAGCAGACTGAATGTGTTCTAATCCAGATGTTCATGTTTAACAGCAGACTGAATGTGTTCTAATCCAGATGTTCCTCATGTTTAACAGCAGACTGAATGTGTTCTAATCCAGATGTTCTTCATGTTACAGCAGACTTAATGTGTTCTAATCCAGATGTTCTTCATGTTTAACAGCAGACTGAATGTGTTCTAATCCAGATGTTCTTCATGTTTAACAGCAGACTGAATGTGTTCTAATCCAGATGTTCTTCATGTTACAGCAGACTGAATGTGTTCTAATCCAGATGTTCTTCATGTTTAACAGCAGACTGAATGTGTTCTAATCCAGATGTTCTTCATGTTACAGCAGACTGAATGTGTTCTAATCCAGATGTTCTTCATGTTTAACAGCAGACTGAATGTGTTCTAATCCAGATGTTCTTCATGTTACAGCAGACTGAATGTGTTCTAATCCAGATGTTCTTCATGTTACAGCAGACTGAATGTGTTCTAATCCAGATGTTCTTCATGTTTAACAGCAGACTGAATGTGTTCTAATCCAGATGTTCTTCATGTTACAGCAGACTGAATGTGTTTTAATCCAGATGTTCTTCATGTTTAACAGCAGACTGAATGTGTTCTAATCCAGATGTTCTTCATGTTACAGCAGACTGAATGTGTTCTAATCCAGATGTTCATGTTACAGCAGACTGAATGTGTTCTAATCCAGATGTTCTTCATGTTACAGCAGACTGAATGTGTTTTAATCCAGATGTTCTTCATGTTACAGCAGACTGAATGTGTTCTAATCCAGATGTTCTCCATGTTGCAGCAGACTGAATGTGTTTTAATCCAGGTGTTCTTCATGTTGCAGCAGACTGAATGTGTTCTAATCCAGATGTTCATGTTTAACAGCAGACTGAATGTGTTCTAATCCAGATGTTCTTCATGTTTAACAGCAGACTGAATGTGTTATAATCCAGGTGTTCTAATCCAGATGTTCCTCATGTTGCAGCAGACTGAACGTGTTTTAATCCAGATGTTCTTCATGTTGTGATGCTCAGTCTTCTGAACATAATGATAATACAGGAGGAACATCATCAATAACATCTGGATTCCCATTCAACCAGAGAAGTTTGGACTTTTGGTTTATTTGATTTAGTTATTAATATTTATTATTAATAAATAATAATGACTAAGTGTTAGTAACAGTTTTATTTGTTATTAAATGTAGGATGATTCCTATGTTCTATAGTTATGATTATTGATTATGGATTATGGTGTCAGCTGTAGCTGCTCAGTCTGATGCTGATGCAACCACACTGACACTGTTAGCTTAGCCTGTTAGCATCTGCTACCTGCAGTAGAGTTTAGAAATAAACAGCTGAACCACCTGAGCAGGTGAAGTCATGTGATCATCTACTGAGACCAATCAGAGTCCACCAGACACCCTGCTGACAAATCACCCCACACATCTGGATCACATCATTAGAGACGGACTGGAGGCCGTCTGCTACCGGTAGCTGGTCTGGTTCAGTCCCGGTTCAGAGCCCTGTTCAGTCCCGGTCCTGTCCCGGTTCAGTCCCCGTTCAGTCCCGGTTCAGTCCCGGTTCAGTCCCCGTTCAGTCCCGGTTCAGTCCCGGTTCAGACCCGGTTCAGTCTCTGTCTGCAGGCATTAAACTGCACTATGAACTCCACTGAAAAAAAAGCCAATTAAAGGCGAATATGTCAACACACCTGCCCGTTAACCGGAGCGGGTTCTACCGACTGATAGAACCGGTTTAGAACCGTTAACGAGCACCGACCCGGTTCTAACAGTTCTGATGAACGTTATTACACCGTTAGATGAAGAGCAGCTCAGACTGTCTCACACACGGACAGCACCGTTAAACCACTACATCATCTAATGGAGTTCTGCACAGAGACCCGGGCTAAAGGAACCGGGCTAAAGGAAGCGGGCTAAAGGAGGTTAACCAGGTTAAACCGGGTAGAACCGGGTTAAAGGAAGCTAAACCGGGTTATAAACCGGGTTAAAGCAGGTTGAACCGGGTTAAAGGAAGCTAAACCGGGTTATAAACCGGGTTAAAGCAGGTTAAACCGGGTAGAACTGGGTTAAAGGAAGCTAAACCGGGTTATAAACCGGGTTATAAACCGGGTTAAAGCAGGTTAATGAAGGATACAGGTCAGGTCCAGGTCGAACCCGTCCTCCTGGTATCGTCTCTTGTTTCTGCTCACGATCTCCTTGATGAGAGCTGCAGCCATCATCTTCCTGGTTCTCCTGGTTCTCTAGACCCGGAGGGATCCGGAGAGAGATGCTGAGACGGTACCGAGAGAGAGTCCAGAGCCCGGGTACCAGATACAGGGTACCGGGGAGAGGAGCTAACAGCAGCTAGCAGCTCTCTGGTCCTCCAGCAGGTCTATATTCTATTCTATTCTATTTAAACTGGAGGATCCGTCTGAGTCTCTGAATCTGAGTCTGAATCTCTGAGTCTCTCAGTCTCTGAATCTGAGTCTGAGTCTCTGAATCTCTGAGTCTGAGTCTCTGAATCTGAGTCTCTGAGTCTCTGAATCTGAGTCTCTGAGTCTGAGTCTCTGAATCTGAGTCTGAGTCTCTGAATCTGAGTCTCTGAGTCTGAGTCTGAGTCTCTGAGTCTGAGTCTGAGTCTCTGAGTCTGAGTCTGAGTCTGAGTCTCTGAGTCTGAGTCTGAGTCTCTGAGTCTGAGTCTGAGTCTGAGTCTCTGAGTCTGAGTCTCTGAGTCTGAGTCTGAGTCTGGTTAATAATCACAAGAAGCAGAAGCAGTAGTCCTGCTGGGCAGAACCGGTTCAGGTCTCCTGGTTCCGGTCCTGGGTCTCCTCGGGTCCAGCCTGGTTGCTCCGGAGCCTCCAGCGGGTCTCTAGCTGAAGGCAGCCGGCTGGAGGGCTGGTTTCTGGGTCAGAACAGAACCAGGTCCGTCGGGGCCTCCTCTCTCTCCTCCCGGGTTACAGCAGATCCTCTCCGCTCCTCTCTGTGGAGCTGCGGCCCTCCGGACCTCCGGACGGGTCCAGTGGGTCTGATCCGGGCCTCGGTGCAGCAGAGCGGCCGGGACAGGACGCAGAGCGGCCGGGACAGGACGCAGAGCGGCCGGGACAGGACGCAGAGCGGCCGGGACAGGACGCAGAGCGGCCGGGACAGGACGCACATCGGCGGAGAGAAAACTGTCCGAGTCTCCGAGTCTCTGAGCGGAGGAAGAGAAGAAGAGAAGAAGAACGAGGCCGAGGCACATCCGGCCAGAGCCTTCACAATAAAACACAGGCTGGCTCTGAACACATGATGGAGCACAAGAAGAACAGAAATACAATTAATACAATTAATACAATTAATACAATTAAAAAAGAGTAAAATAAGAATCTGACAAACACATTAATAATTAAACAAAAGATACAAATATGCTGTACAAGTACTGATTAGAAAAATTTGATTTTAGAGATGAATTAAGATAAGATAAAATAAGATAGGATAAGATAAGATAGGATAGGATTATCATAATTCATTTATTTAGTTTGTGTTATTTTCATTATAATGTAACAATTTATGTACTTATTTGATTGGTTTTATTTTATATTTTTATCTATGAGTATTTAATATTTATCTGTATTAATATTTATTAATTTACTTCAGTATATTCAGACCATAAGAAATAAATACAATGAAATAAACGAACAGAATGAAACGTCTCGAGATGTTGTGATTTGGCGTTTTAAAAAAATAAATCGAATTGAAATCGACTTGAATGAACTGTGCTTTTATTTTGTAAAACCCATGGTTTCCTGGTGTTGCGTCACTCCGTCTGACTTTTATGATGCTAACTGTTAGCTGCTAGCTGGACTGTCACACACGGGTTGCCAGGTTGGGTTGCTCTATCCCCCCATCACAAAACTTCCAACACTAAAACACAAATTCAACATCAGAGGGGATAATTCATAACCTGGCAACCAGCAGAGTCCCAGACAGCAGTTCACATCAGTGATGTCACACATTTATACATTTATACATTTATATTATTTATGTGTATTTATGTATTTATATATTTCAGCTGCGGACTCACAGAGACTTTAACCAGCTTTTTATTTATAAACAAAACTTCCTGTTATATAAACAAACAACAGTGTGAGTAAAACTAGTCATTTTATTTATTTATAGATAAATGCAGAAGAATATAATGCATATTATTTTACACTGTGGTATTACTACTTTTACTGCAGTTAAGTGATGGAGTACCTCTTCCATGTATATGCTGTACCATGCTATACCATATTACATTTGATATTCTATGTCATATTGTTGTACTATATTATTATTATTATTATTATTATCACATTGCACCTTATACTATATGATATATTACTGAAAATACTTGTATAAATTATTAAAATATTACTGAAACATACTGGTTAAACTGCTGAAATATTACTGAAATAATTATATACAATTATGTAGATATAACTGAAAGAAAATATCACATTTAAAAATCTAAATATTCCCATTTCAAACATTTATTGGTGAAATCAAACAGCATTTTATCTTCCTCATATAATAATAATAATAATAATAATAATAATAATATAATAAGAAGGCTGTTAAGATGATTGGTTTGATGTGTTTATTTAGAAGCTTTTTTTTTTATTGAACAAATTCGAATTTACAAACAACATGGCTCACAGATCATTGCATTAGAGTAAAAGGACAAGGTGCATACGGAACAATAACAAATAACATATGTAAAATTATACATGAAAATAATAATAAATTAAATTAAGGGCTATAGGGCTGTACCTGTTATTCATATGCTTCTATTATACTAAGAAGTTTCATTGCATTTTTGTTTTTTATGACTTTAAGGGCTTTTATATAAGAAAGAAACTCAGAATGAAACACATTAAACTTATAGGTTTCACTTTCATATACTTGGATTTGTGCAAATAAAATGTTCCAATAATGAGAATGTTATTCACCAGAAAGTTATCTTTGTTATTGTCCATGACCAGTCCATAAACACCATAAACACCATAAACAATGTTTGTGTTTATTTAGAAGCTGTTGTGTCATTGTAGCGCCTCTGTGTGACCTCCAGCCTGCAGGCGGCGCTAGTGAGTCTGAAAGCTACAACTAAATGAAGAGTAGAAGAAGAACGAGCAGCAACCCGCTCCCGGCACCCCCGAAGAAGAAACCCAGGAAGTGCTCTGCTGCTGCGTGTCTACCGGAACACCGGACCGACTACCGACTACCGACCACCGACCACCGACCACCGGCTACCGGCTACCGGAGGTAAGCAGCGCCGCCACATCCCTCCCGTCAAACCAACAGCTCGTGCTGGTGTTCTTCTCCCGGTTTACCGGCGCGGCGTTACCGGAGGCTCTACCGGAGGAGAAGGTCAGGCTATGCTAAGCTAAGCTAAGCTAACGCTAGCAGCTAGGCTACACGGTGCTTTCGGTTTTATAATGAGACACCGAGGAACTGCTCCAGGACCAGGACCAGGACCAGGACCAGGACGGTCCAGGTTCGGTTCTGTTGTTCTCACTAGTTTAGTTTCAGTGTGTTGGTCCTGATCAGTCTCTATCATCAGTCTCTATCATCAGTCTATCATCAGTCTCTATCATCAGTCTCTATCATCAGTCTCTATCATCAGTCTATCATCAGTCTCTATCATCAGTCTCTATCATCAGTCTATCATCAGTCTCTATCATCAGTCTATCATCAGTCTCTATCATCAGTCTCTATCATCAGTCTCTATCATCAGTCTATCATCAGTCTATCATCAGTCTCTATCATCAGTCTCTATCATCAGTCTATCATCAGTCTCTATCATCAGTCTATCATCAGTCTCTATCATCAGTCTCTATCATCAGTCTATCATCAGTCTATCATCAGTCTATCATCAGTCTATCATCAGTCTCTATCATCAGTCTCTATCATCAGTCTCTATCATCAGTCTCTATCATCAGTCTCTATCATCAGTCTCTATATCAGTCTATCATCAGTCTATCATCAGTCTATCATCAGTCTCTATCATCAGTCTCTATCATCAGTCTATCATCAGTCTCTATCATCAGTCTATCATCAGTCTCTATCATCAGTCTATCATCAGTCTCTATCATCAGTCTATCATCAGTCTATCATCAGTCTATCATCAGTCTATCATCAGTCTCTATCATCAGTCTATCATCAGTCTCTATCATCAGTCTCTATCATCAGTCTATCATCAGTCTAACATCAGTCTATCATCAGTCTAACATCAGTCTCTATCATCAGTCTATCATCAGTCTATCATCAGTCTCTATCATCAGTCTCTATCATCAGTCTATCATCAGTCTATCATCAGTCTCTATCATCAGTCTCTATCATCAGTCTAACATCAGTCTATCATCAGTCTAACATCAGTCTATCATCAGTCTATCATCAGTCTATCATCAGTCTCTATCATCAGTCTAACATCAGTCTATCATCAGTCTATCATCAGTCTCTATCATCAGTCTCTATCATCAGTCTATCATCAGTCTCTATCATCAGTCTATCATCAGTCTCTATCATCAGTCTATCATCAGTCTATCATCAGTCTATCATCAGTCTCTATCATCAGTCTAACATCAGTCTATCATCAGTCTCTATCATCAGTCTAACATCAGTCTATCATCAGTCTATCATCAGTCTATCATCAGTCTATCATCAGTCTAACATCAGTCTATCATCAGTCTATCATCAGTCTCTATCATCAGTCTCTATCATCAGTCTAACATCAGTATCATCAGTCTATCATCAGTCTAACATCAGTCTATCATCAGTCTATCATCAGTCTATCATCAGTCTAACATCAGTCTATCATCAGTCTCTATCATCAGTCTATCATCAGTCTCTATCATCAGTCTAACATCAGTCTATCATCAGTCTAACATCAGTCTATCATCAGTCTATCATCAGTCTAACATCAGTCTATCATCAGTCTCTATCAT
This sequence comes from Sebastes schlegelii, assembly GCA_014673565.1. NCBI lineage: Eukaryota > Metazoa > Chordata > Actinopteri > Perciformes > Sebastidae > Sebastes > Sebastes schlegelii. The sequence goes on from VHQL01000025.1 coordinate 45,779, forward strand.
CAGTCTATCATCAGTCTATCATCAGTCTCTATCATCAGTCTCTATCATCAGTCTATCATCAGTCTAACATCAGTCTAACATCAGTCTCTATCATCAGTCTAACATCAGTCTAACATCAGTCTAACATCAGTCTCTATCATCAGTCTCTATCATCAGTCTATCATCAGTCTATCATCAGTCTATCATCAGTCTAACATCAGTCTAACATCAGTCTCTATCATCAGTCTCTATCATCAGTCTATCATCAGTCTATCATCAGTCTCTATCATCAGTCTCTATCATCAGTCTATCATCAGTCTATCATCAGTCTATCATCAGTCTCTATCATCAGTCTATCATCAGTCTAACATCAGTCTAACATCAGTCTCTATCATCAGTCTCTATCATCAGTCTATCATCAGTCTATCATCAGTCTAACATCAGTCTAACATCAGTCTATCATCAGTCTAACATCAGTCTAACATCAGTCTCTATCATCAGTCTCTATCATCAGTCTCTATCATCAGTCTCTATCATCAGTCTATCATCAGTCTAACATCAGTCTATCATCAGTCTATCATCAGTCTAACATCAGTCTAACATCAGTCTCTATCATCAGTCTATCATCAGTCTAACATCAGTCTATCATCAGTCTAACATCAGTCTAACATCAGTCTCTATCATCAGTCTATCATCAGTCTAACATCAGTCTCTATCATCAGTCTCTATCATCAGTCTATCATCAGTCTATCATCAGTCTCTATCATCAGTCTATCATCAGTCTCTATCATCAGTCTCTATCATCAGTCTCTATCATCAGTCTATCATCAGTCTATCATCAGTCTATCATCAGTCTCTATCATCAGTCTATCATCAGTCTAACATCAGTCTAACATCAGTCTAACATCAGTCTCTATCATCAGTCTATCATCAGTCTATCATCAGTCTAACATCAGTCTATCATCAGTCTATCATCAGTCTATCATCAGTCTATCATAAGTCTATCATAAGTCTATCATCAGTCTATCATCAGTCTAACATCAGTCTATCATCAGTCTATCATCAGTCTAACATCAGTCTCTATCATCAGTCTATCATCAGTCTATCATCAGTCTAACATCAGTCTAACATCAGTCTATCATCAGTCTATCATCAGTCTATCATCAGTCTAACATCAGTCTATCATCAGTCTATCATCAGTCTATCATCAGTCTCTATCATCAGTCTATCATCAGTCTAACATCAGTCTCTAACATCAGTCTATCATCAGTCTATCATCAGTCTAACATCAGTCTATCATCAGTCTATCATCAGTCTAACATCAGTCTCTATCATCAGTCTATCATCAGTCTCTATCATCAGTCTATCATCAGTCTATCATCAGTCTAACATCAGTCTAACATCAGTCTATCATCAGTCTCTATCATCAGTCTATCATCAGTCTCTATCATCAGTCTATCATCAGTCTAACATCAGTCTATCATCAGTCTATCATCAGTCTAACATCAGTCTATCATCAGTCTATCATCAGTCTAACATCAGTCTCTATCATCAGTCTATCATCAGTCTATCATCAGTCTATCATCAGTCTAACATCAGTCTCTATCATCAGTCTATCATCAGTCTAACATCAGTCTATCATCAGTCTATCATCAGTCTAACATCAGTCTCTATCATCAGTCTATCATCAGTCTCTATCATCAGTCAACATCAGTCTATCATCAGTCTATCATCAGTCTATCATCAGTCTATCATCAGTCTAACATCAGTCTATCATCAGTCTATCATCAGTCTATCATCAGTCTAACATCAGTCTCTATCATCAGTCTATCATCAGTCTCTATCATCAGTCTATCATCAGTCTATCATCAGTCTAACATCAGTCTATCATCAGTCTATCATCAGTCTAACATCAGTCTATCATCAGTCTATCATCAGTCTCTATCATCAGTCTAACATCAGTCTATCATCAGTCTATACAGTCTCTATCATCAGTCTATCATCAATCATCAGTATATCATCAGTTATCATCAGTCTAACATCAGTCTCTATCATCAGTCTATCATCAGTCTAACATCAGTCTATCATCAGTCTAACATCAGTCTCTATCATCAGTCTACATCAGTCTATCATCAGTTAACATCAGTCTCTATCATCAGTCTATCATCAGTCTATCATCAGTCTATCATCAGTCTAACATCAGTCTCTATCATCAGTCTATCATCAGTCTATCATCAGTCTAACATCAGTCTCTATCATCAGTCTATCATCAGTCTAACATCAGTCTAACATCAGTCTCTATCATCAGTCTATCATCAGTCTATCATCAGTCTAACATCAGTCTCTATCATCAGTCTATCATCAGTCTATCATCAGTCTAACATCAGTCTATCATCAGTCTATCATCAGTCTATCATCAGTCTAACATCAGTCTATCATCAGTCTATCATCAGTCTATCATCAGTCTAACATCAGTCTAACATCAGTCTATCATCAGTCTAACATCAGTCTATCATCAGTCTAACATCAGTCTCTATCATCAGTCTGTCATCAGTCTCTATCATCAGTCTATCATCAGTCTATCATCAGTCTATCATCAGTCTAACATCAGTCTCTATCATCAGTCTATCATCAGTCTAACATCAGTCTATCATCAGTCTATCATCAGTCTAACATCAGTCTCTATCATCAGTCTATCATCAGTCTATCATCAGTCTATCATCAGTCTCTATCATCAGTCTATCATCAGTCTATCATCAGTCTAACATCAGTCTATCATCAGTCTATCATCAGTCTAACATCAGTCTATCATCAGTCTAACATCAGTCTCTATCATCAGTCTATCATCAGTCTATCATCAGTCTCTATCATCAGTCTATCATCAGTCTATCATCAGTCTATCATCAGTCTATCATCAGTCTCTATCATCAGTCTCTATCATCAGTCTAACATCAGTCTCTATCATCAGTCTATCATCAGTCTATCATCAGTCTATCATCAGTCTCTATCATCAGTCTCTATCATCAGTCTATCATCAGTCTATCATCAGTCTATCATCAGTCTCTATCATCAGTCTCTATCATCAGTCTAACATCAGTCTATCATCAGTCTATATCAGTCTATCATCAGTCTATATCAGTCTCATCATCAGTCTAACATCAATCATCAGTATATCATCAGTCTATCATCAGTCAACATCAGTCTCTATCATCAGTCTATCATCAGTCTAAATCAGTCTATATCATCAGTCTATCATCAGTCTAACATCAGTCTCTATCATCAGTCTATCATCAGTCTAACATCAGTCTCTATCATCAGTCTATCATCAGTCTATAATCAGTCTATCATAGTCTAACTATCAGTCTATCATCAGTCTATCATCAGTCTATCATCAGTCTAACATCAGTCTCTATCATCAGTCTATCATCAGTCTAACATCAGTCTAACATCAGTCTCTATCCGTCATCAGAGTCTATCATCAGTCTAACATCAGTCTCTATCATCAGTCTATCATCAGTCTATCATCAGTCTAACATCAGTCTCTATCATCAGTCTCATCAGTCTATCATCAGTCTAACATCAGTCTATCATCAGTCTATCATCAGTCTATCATCAGTCTAACATCAGTCTAACATCAGTCTATCATCAGTCTAAACATCAGTCTATCATCAG
>VHQL01000025.1:57198-111699 GCA_014673565.1 Sebastes schlegelii
ATAGAGACTGATGATAGACTGATGTTAGAGACTGATGATAGAGACTGATGTTAGAGACTGATGTTAGAGACTGATGATAGAGACTGATGATAGACTGATGTTAGAGACTGATGATAGAGACTGATGTTAGAGACTGATGTTAGAGACTGATGATAGAGACTGATGATAGAGACTGATGATAGAGACTGATGTTAGACTGATGTTAGAGACTGATGATAGACTGATGATAGAGACTGATGTTAGAGACTGATGATAGACTGATGATAGAGACTGATGTTAGAGACTGATGATAGAGACTGATGATAGACTGATGATAGAGACTGATGTTAGAGACTGATGATAGAGACTGATGTTAGACTGATGATAGAGACTGATGATAGAGACTGATGATAGAGACTGATGTTAGAGACTGATGATAGACTGATGTTAGAGACTGATGATAGACTGATGATAGAGACTGATGTTAGAGACTGATGATAGAGACTGATGATAGAGACTGATGATAGAGACTGATGTTAGACTGATGTTAGAGACTGATGATAGAGACTGATGTTAGAGACTGATGTTAGAGACTGATGATAGACTGATGTTAGAGACTGATGATAGACTGATGTTAGAGACTGATGATAGAGACTGATGTTAGACTGATGATAGAGACTGATGATATAGACAGATGATAGACTGATGATAGAGACTGATGTTAGAGACTGATGTTAGAGACTGATGATAGACTGATGATAGAGACTCATGATAGAGACTGATGTTAGAGACTGATGATAGACTGATGTTAGAGACTGATGATAGACTGATGATAGAGACTGATGTTAGAGACTGATGATAGACTGATGTTAGAGACTGATGATAGACTGATGATAGAGACTGATGTTAGAGACTGATGTTAGAGACTGATGATAGAGACTGATGTTAGACTGATGATAGAGACTGATGATAGAGACTGATGTTAGAGACTGATGTTAGAGACTGATGTTAGAGACTGATGATAGAGACTGATGTTAGAGACTGATGTTAGAGACTGATGTTAGAGACTGATGATAGACTGATGATAGAGACTGATGTTAGAGACTGATGATAGACTGATGTTAGAGACTGATGTTAGAGACTGATGTTAGAGACTGATGATAGAGACTGATGATAGAGACTGATGATAGAGACTGATGTTAGAGACTGATGATAGACTGATGATAGACTGATGATAGAGACTGATGTTAGACACTGATGTTAGAGACTGATGTTAGAGACTGATGATAGACTGATGATAGAGACTGATGTTAGAGACTGATGATAGAGACTGATGATAGACTGATGATAGAGACTGATGGTAGAGACTGATGATAGAGACTGATGTTAGAGACTGATGTTAGAGACTGATGTTAGAGACTGATGATAGAGACTGATGTTAGAGACTGATGTTAGAGACTGATGATAGACTGATGTTAGAGACTGATGATAGAGACTGATGATAGACTGATGATAGAGACTGATGTTAGACTGATGATAGAGACTGATGATAGAGACTGATGATAGACTGATGATAGAGACTGATGATAGACTGATGTTAGAGACTGATGATAGAGACTGATGATAGACTGATGATAGGACTGATGATAGAGACTGATGTTAGACTGATGATAGAGACTGATGATAGAGACTGATGATAGAGACTGATGATAGACTGATGTTAGAGACTGATGGTAGAGACTGAAAATAGAGACTGATGTTAGACTGATGATAGACTGATGTTAGACTGATGATAGAGACTGATGATAGACTGATGTTAGAGGAAGATGTAGAGACTGCTGTTAGACTGATGATAGAGACTGATGATAGACTGCTGTTAGAGACTGATGATAGAGACTGATGATAGACTGATGATAGACTGATGATAGAGACTGATGTTAGACTGATGATAGAGACTGATGATAGACTGATGATAGAGACTGATGTTAGAGACTGATGATAGACTGATGTTAGAGACTGATGGTAGAGACTGAAAATAGAGACTGATGTTAGACTGATGATAGACTGATGTTAGACTGATGATAGACTGATGTTAGACTGATGATAGAGACTGATGATAGACTGATGTTAGAGACAGATGTTAGAGACTGATGTTAGACTGATGATAGACTGATGATAGAGACTGATGATAGAGACTGATGATAGACTGATGATAGACTGATGATAGAGACTGATGTTAGACTGATGATAGAGACTGATGATAGAGACTGATGATAGAGACTGATGATAGACTGATGATAGAGACTGATGATAGACTGATGATAGACTGATGATAGACTGATGTTAGAGACTGATGATAGACTGATGATAGACTGATGATAGAGACTGATGATAGACTGATGATAGACTAATAATAGACTGATGATAGAGACTGATGTTAGACTGATGATAGACTGATGATAGACTGATGATAGAGACTGATGTTAGACTGATGATAGACTGATGATAGACTGATGTTAGACTGATGATAGACTGATGATAGACTGATGATAGAGACTGATGTTAGACTGATGATAGACTGATGATAGACTGATGATAGAGACTGATTAGAGACTGATGTTAGACTGATGATAGACTGATGATAGAGACTGATGTTAGACTGATGATAGACTGATGATAGACTGATGATAGAGACTGATGTTAGACTGATGATAGACTGATGATAGAGACTGATGATAGACTGATGATAGACTGATGATAGACTGATGATAGAGACTGATGTTAGACTGATGATAGAGACTGATGATAGACTGATGATAGACTGATGATAGAGACTGATGATAGACTGATAGACTGATGATAGACTGATGATAGAGACTGATGTTAGACTGATGTTAGACTGATGATAGACTGATGTTAGACTGATGATAGACTGATGATAGACTGATGATAGACTGATGATAGAGACTGATGTTAGACTGATGATAGACTGATGATAGACTGATGTTAGACTGATGATAGACTGATGATAGAGACTGATGTTAGACTGATGATAGACTGATGATATACTGATGATAGACTGATGATAGACTGATGATAGAGACTGATGATAGGACTGATGATAGAGACTGATGTTAGACTGATGATAGACTGATGATAGATGATGTTAGACTGATGTTAGACTGATGATAGACTGATGATAGACTGATGATAGACTGATGATAGACTGATGATAGAGACTGATGATAGACTGATGATAGACTGATGATAGAGACTGATGTTAGACTGATGATAGACTGATGATAGACTGATGATAGAGACTGATGTTAGACTGATGATAGACTGATGATAGACTGATGATAGACTGATGATAGAGGACTGATGTTAGGACTGATGATAGACTGATGATAGACTGATGTTAGACTGATGATAGACTGATGAATAGAGACTGATGTTAGACTGATGATAGACTGATGATAGAGATCTGATGATAGACTGAGATAGACTGATGATAGACTGATGTTAGGTACTGATGATAGACTGATGATAGAGACTGATGATAGACTGATGATAGAGACTGATGTTAGACTGATGATAGACTGATGATAGACTGATGTTAGACTGATGATAGACTGATGATAGACTGATGATAGAGACTGATGTTAGACTGATGATAGACTGATGTTAGACTGATGATAGACTGATGATAGACTGATGATAGACTGATGATAGACTGATGATAGACTGATGATAGAGACTGATGATAGACTGATGATAGACTGATGATAGACTGATGATAGAGACTGATGTTAGACTGATGATAGACTGATGATAGACTGATGATAGACTGATGTTAGACTGATGATAGACTGATGATAGAGACTGATGTTAGACTGATGATAGACTGATGATAGACTGATGATAGACTGATGATAGAGACTGATGTTAGACTGATGATAGACTGATGATAGACTGATGATAGACTGATGATAGAGACTGATGTTAGACTGATGATAGACTGATGATACTGATGATAGACTGATGATAGAGACTGATGTTAGACTGATGATAGACTGATGATAGACTGATGTTAGACTGATGATAGACTGATGATAGACTGATGATAGACTGATGATAGAGACTGATGATAGACTGATGATAGAGACTGATGTTAGACTGATGATAGACTGATGATAGACTGATGATAGACTGATGTTAGACTGATGATAGACTGATGATAGACTGATGTTAGAGACTGATGTTAGACTGATGATAGACTGATGATAGAGACTGATGATAGACTGATGATAGACTGATGTTAGACTGATGATAGACTGATGATAGACTGATGATAGACTGATGATAGACTGATGTTAGACTGATGATAGACTGATGATAGACTGATGATAGAGACTGATGTTAGACTGATAGACTGATGATAGACTGATGTTAGACTGATGATAGACTGATGTTAGACTGATGATAGACTGATGATAGACTGATGATAGAGACTGATGATAGACTGATGATAGAGACTGATGTTTAGACTGATGTAGACTGATGATAGACTGATGTTAGACTGATGATAGACTGATGATAGACTGATGATAGAGACTGATGATAGACTGATGATAGACTGATGATAGACTGATGATAGAGACTGATGATAGACTGATGTAGACTGATGATAGAGACTGATGATAGACTGATGTTAGACTGATGATTAGACTGATGATGAGAGAGACTGATGATAGGACTGATGATAGACGATGATAGACTGATGATAGAGGACTGATGATAGGACTGATGATAGACTGATGATAGAGACTGATGATTAGACTGATGATAGAGACTGATGATAGAGACTGATGATAGACTGATTGATAGAGACTGATGATAGACTGATGATAGACTGATGATAGAGACTGATGATAGACTGATGATTAGACTGATGATAGACTGATGATAGACTGATGATAGACTGATGATAGAGACTGATGATAGACTGATGATAGAGACTGATGTAGACTGATGATAGACTGATGTAGACTGATGATTAGACTGATGATAGATGATGATAGACTGATGATAGAGGACTGATGTAGACTGATGATTAGGACTGATGATAGACTGCATGATAGACTGATGATTAGACTGATGATAGGACTGATGATAGGACTCGATGTTAGACTGATGATAGATGATGATAGACTGATGATAGACTGATGTAGATATGTAGACTGATGATAGACTGATGTTAGAGACTGATGATAGAGACTGATGATAGACTGATGGTGATAGAGGACTGATGATAGGACTGATGATAGACTGATGATAGACTGATGATAGAGACTGATGATAGACTGATGATAGACTGATGATAGAGACTGATGATAGAGACTGATGATAGACTGATGACTAGAGACTGATGATAGAGACTGATGATAGACTGATGATAGACTGATGATAGACTGATGATAGAGACTGATGATAGACTGATGTTAGACTGATGATAGACTGATGATAGAGATGATGATTAGATGATGATAGAACTGATGATAGATGATGATAGGACTGATGTAGACTATGATGACTGATGATTAGACTGATGATTAGATGATGTTAGACGATTGATAGATGATGATAGACTGATGATCGACTGATGATAGACTGATGATTAGACTGATGATTAGAGCTGATGATTAGACTGATGATTAGACTGATGATAGAACTGATGATAGAGACTGATGTTAGACTGATGATAGACTGATGATAGACTGATGTAGAGGCTGATGATTAGCCTGATGATAGGACTGATGATAGACTGATGATAGAGACTGATGAATAGACTGATGATAGAATGATGATATGACTGATGCTAGAGACTGATGATAGACTGCTGTATAGACTGATGCTAGTGATGATTAGACTTTTTGATGAATAGAGACTGATGATAGACTTATGATAGAGACTGCTTCTAGACTTGATGTTCGCCTTGATGATTAGAGACTGATGATAGACTGCATGATGACTGATGATATAGAGACTGATGTAGACTGATGATGACTGATGATAGACTGATGATAGAGACTGATGTTAGACTGATGATAGAGACTGATGATAGACTGATGTTAGACTGATGATAGACTGATTGATAGACTGATGATAGACTGATGATAGAGACTGATGATAGAGACTGATGATAGACTGATGATAGAGACTGATGATAGAGGACTGATGATAGACTGATGATAGACTGATGTTAGACTGATGATAGACTGATGATAGACTGATGTTAGACTGATGATAGACTGATGATAGACTGATGATAGACTGATGATAGAGACTGATGTTAGACTGATGATAGACTGATGATAGACTGATGATAGACTGATGATAGACTGATGATAGACTGATGATAGACTGATGATAGACTGATGATAGAGACTGATGATAGACTGATGATAGACTGATGATAGAGACTGATGATAGAGACTGATGATAGACTGATGATAGACTGATGTTAGACTGATGATAGACTGATGATAGAGACTGATGATAGACTGATGATAGACTGATGATAGACTGATGATAGACTGATGATAGACTGATGATAGACTGATGATAGACTGATGTTAGACTGATGATAGACTGATGATAGACTGATGATAGACTGATGATAGACTGATGATAGACTGATGATAGACTGATGATAGAGACTGATGATAGACTGATGATAGACTGATGATAGACTGATGTTAGACTGATGATAGACTGATGATAGACTGATGATAGACTGATGATAGAGACTGATGATAGACTGATGATAGACTGATGATAGACTGATGATAGAGACTGATGATAGACTGATGATAGACTGATGATAGAGACTGATGATAGACTGATGTTAGACTGATGATAGAGACTGATGATAGACTGATGATAGACTGATGATAGAGACTGATGATAGACTGATGATAGACTGATGATAGACTGATGATAGAGACTGATGTTAGACTGATGATAGAGACTGATGATAGACTGATGTTAGACTGATGATAGACTGATGATAGACTGATGATAGAGACTGATGATAGACTGATGATAGAGACTGATGATAGAGACTGATGATAGAGACTGATGATAGAGACTGATGATAGACTGATAGATAGAGACTGATGATAGACTGATGATAGAGGACTGATGATAGACTGATGATAGAGACTGATGATAGAGACTGATGATAGACTGATGATAGACTGATGATAGACTGATGATAGGACTGATGATAGAGACTGATGATAGACTGATGATAGGACTGATGATAGACTGATGATAGACTGATGATAGAGACTGATGATAGAGACTGATGATAGAGACTGATGATAGACTGATGATAGACTGATGTTAGACTGATGATAGACTGATGATAGACTGATGATAGAGACTGATGTTAGACTGATGATAGACTGATGATAGAGACTGATGATAGACTGATGATAGACTGATGATAGAGACTGATGATAGACTGATGATAGACTGATGACTAGACTGATGATAGACTGATGATAGAGACTGATGATAGACTGATGATAGAGACTGATGATAGAGACTGATGATAGACTGATGATAGACTGATGATAGACTGATGATAGACTGATGATAGACTGATGATAGACTGATGATAGACTGATGTTAGACTGATGATAGACTGATGATAGACTGATGATAGAGACTGATGTTAGACTGATGATAGACTGATGATAGACTGATGTTAGACTGATGATAGACTGATGATAGACTGATGATAGAGACTGATGATAGACTGATGATAGACTGATGATAGAGACTGATGATAGACTGATGATAGACTGATGATAGAGACTGATGATAGACTGATGTTAGACTGATGATAGAGACTGATGATAGACTGATGATAGACTGATGATAGAGACTGATGATAGACTGATGATAGACTGATGATAGACTGATGTTAGACTGATGATAGAGACTGATGATAGACTGATGTTAGACTGATGATAGACTGATGATAGACTGATGATAGAGACTGATGATAGAGACTGATGATAGACTGATGATAGACTGATGATAGAGACTGATGATAGAGACTGATGATAGACTGATGATAGAGACTGATGATAGACTGATGATAGAGACTGATGATAGACTGATGATAGACTGATGATAGACTGATGATAGACTGATGATAGACTGATGATAGACTGATGATAGAGACTGATGATAGACTGATGATAGAGACTGATGATAGAGACTGATGATAGAGACTGATGATAGAGACTGATGATAGAGACTGATGATAGAGACTGATCAGGACCAACACACTGAAACTAAACTAGTGAGAACAACAGAACCGAACCTGGTCCTGGTCCTGGTCCTGGAGCAGTTCCTCGGTGTCTCATTATAAAACCGAAAGCACCGTGTAGCCTAGCTGCTAGCGTTAGCTTAGCTTAGCTTAGCATAGCCTGACCTTCTCCTCCGGTAGAGCCTCCGGTAACGCCGCGCCGGTAAACCGGGAGAAGAACACCAGCACGAGCTGTTGGTTTGACGGGAGGGATGTGGCGGCGCTGCTTACCTCCGGTAGCCGGTAGCCGGTAGTCGGTGGTCGGTGGTCGGTAGTCGGTCCGGTGTTCCGGTAGACACGCAGCAGCAGAGCACTTCCTGGGTTTCTTCTTCGGGGGTGCCGGGAGCGGGTTGCTGCTCGTTCTTCTTCTACTCTTCATTTAGTTGTAGCTTTCAGACTCACTAGCGCCGCCTGCAGGCTGGAGGTCACACAGAGGCGCTACAATGACACAACAGCTTCTAAATAAACACAAACATTGTTTATGGTGTTTATGGTGTTTATGGACTGGTCATGGACAATAACAAAGATAACTTTCTGGTGAATAACATTCTCATTATTGGAACATTTTATTTGCACAAATCCAAGTATATGAAAGTGAAACCTATAAGTTTAATGTGTTTCATTCTGAGTTTCTTTCTTATATAAAAGCCCTTAAAGTCATGAAAAACAAAAATGCAATGAAACTTCTTAGTATAATAGAAGCATATGAATAACAGGTACAGCCCTATAGCCCTTAATTTAATTTATTATTATTTTCATGTATAATTTTACATATGTTATTTGTTATTGTTCCGTATGCACCTTGTCCTTTTACTCTAATGCAATGATCTGTGAGCCATGTTGTTTGTAAATTCGAATTTGTTCAATAAAAAAAAAAGCTTCTAAATAAACACATCAAACCAATCATCTTAACAGCCTTCTTATTATATTATTATTATTATTATTATTATTATTATTATATGAGGAAGATAAAATGCTGTTTGATTTCACCAATAAATGTTTGAAATGGGAATATTTAGATTTTTAAATGTGATATTTTCTTTCAGTTATATCTACATAATTGTATATAATTATTTCAGTAATATTTCAGCAGTTTAACCAGTATGTTTCAGTAATATTTTAATAATTTATACAAGTATTTTCAGTAATATATCATATAGTATAAGGTGCAATGTGATAATAATAATAATAATAATAATATAGTACAACAATATGACATAGAATATCAAATGTAATATGGTATAGCATGGTACAGCATATATATGGAAGAGGTACTCCATCACTTAACTGCAGTAAAAGTAGTAATACCACAGTGTAAAATAATATGCATTATATTCTTCTGCATTTATCTATAAATAAATAAAATGACTAGTTTTACTCACACTGTTGTTTGTTTATATAACAGGAAGTTTTGTTTATAAATAAAAAGCTGGTTAAAGTCTCTGTGAGTCCGCAGCTGAAATATATAAATACATAAATACACATAAATAATATAAATGTATAAATGTATAAATGTGTGACATCACTGATGTGAACTGCTGTCTGGGACTCTGCTGGTTGCCAGGTTATGAATTATCCCCTCTGATGTTGAATTTGTGTTTTAGTGTTGGAAGTTTTGTGATGGGGGGATAGAGCAACCCAACCTGGCAACCCGTGTGTGACAGTCCAGCTAGCAGCTAACAGTTAGCATCATAAAAGTCAGACGGAGTGACGCAACACCAGGAAACCATGGGTTTTACAAAATAAAAGCACAGTTCATTCAAGTCGATTTCAATTCGATTTATTTTTTTAAAACGCCAAATCACAACATCTCGAGACGTTTCATTCTGTTCGTTTATTTCATTGTATTTATTTCTTATGGTCTGAATATACTGAAGTAAATTAATAAATATTAATACAGATAAATATTAAATACTCATAGATAAAAATATAAAATAAAACCAATCAAATAAGTACATAAATTGTTACATTATAATGAAAATAACACAAACTAAATAAATGAATTATGATAATCCTATCCTATCTTATCTTATCCTATCTTATTTTATCTTATCTTAATTCATCTCTAAAATCAAATTTTTCTAATCAGTACTTGTACAGCATATTTGTATCTTTTGTTTAATTATTAATGTGTTTGTCAGATTCTTATTTTACTCTTTTTTAATTGTATTAATTGTATTAATTGTATTAATTGTATTTCTGTTCTTCTTGTGCTCCATCATGTGTTCAGAGCCAGCCTGTGTTTTATTGTGAAGGCTCTGGCCGGATGTGCCTCGGCCTCGTTCTTCTTCTCTTCTTCTCTTCCTCTCTTCCTCCGCTCAGAGACTCGGAGACTCGGACAGTTTTCTCTCCGCCGATGTGCGTCCTGTCCCGGCCGCTCTGCGTCCTGTCCCGGCCGCTCTGCGTCCTGTCCCGGCCGCTCTGCGTCCTGTCCCGGCCGCTCTGCGTCCTGTCCCGGCCGCTCTGCTGCACCGAGGCCCGGATCAGACCCACTGGACCCGTCCGGAGGTCCGGAGGGCCGCAGCTCCACAGAGAGGAGCGGAGAGGATCTGCTGTAACCCGGGAGGAGAGAGAGGAGGCCCCGACGGACCTGGTTCTGTTCTGACCCAGAAACCAGCCCTCCAGCCGGCTGCCTTCAGCTAGAGACCCGCTGGAGGCTCCGGAGCAACCAGGCTGGACCCGAGGAGACCCAGGACCGGAACCAGGAGACCTGAACCGGTTCTGCCCAGCAGGACTACTGCTTCTGCTTCTTGTGATTATTAACCAGACTCAGACTCAGACTCAGAGACTCAGACTCAGACTCAGACTCAGAGACTCAGACTCAGACTCAGACTCAGAGACTCAGACTCAGACTCAGACTCAGAGACTCAGACTCAGACTCAGACTCAGAGACTCAGACTCAGACTCAGACTCAGAGACTCAGACTCAGACTCAGAGACTCAGACTCAGACTCAGACTCAGAGACTCAGATTCAGAGACTCAGAGACTCAGATTCAGAGACTCAGACTCAGATTCAGAGACTCAGACTCAGAGACTCAGATTCAGAGACTCAGAGACTCAGATTCAGAGACTCAGAGACTCAGACTCAGAGATTCAGAGACTCAGACTCAGATTCAGAGACTGAGAGACTCAGAGATTCAGACTCAGATTCAGAGACTCAGACGGATCCTCCAGTTTAAATAGAATAGAATAGAATATAGACCTGCTGGAGGACCAGAGAGCTGCTAGCTGCTGTTAGCTCCTCTCCCCGGTACCCTGTATCTGGTACCCGGGCTCTGGACTCTCTCTCGGTACCGTCTCAGCATCTCTCTCCGGATCCCTCCGGGTCTAGAGAACCAGGAGAACCAGGAAGATGATGGCTGCAGCTCTCATCAAGGAGATCGTGAGCAGAAACAAGAGACGATACCAGGAGGACGGGTTCGACCTGGACCTGACCTGTATCCTTCATTAACCTGCTTTAACCCGGTTTATAACCCGGTTTATAACCCGGTTTAGCTTCCTTTAACCCAGTTCTACCCGGTTTAACCTGCTTTAACCCGGTTTATAACCCGGTTTAGCTTCCTTTAACCCGGTTCTACCCGGTTTAACCTGGTTAACCTCCTTTAGCCCGCTTCCTTTAGCCCGGTTCCTTTAGCCCGGGTCTCTGTGCAGAACTCCATTAGATGATGTAGTGGTTTAACGGTGCTGTCCGTGTGTGAGACAGTCTGAGCTGCTCTTCATCTAACGGTGTAATAACGTTCATCAGAACTGTTAGAACCGGGTCGGTGCTCGTTAACGGTTCTAAACCGGTTCTATCAGTCGGTAGAACCCGCTCCGGTTAACGGGCAGGTGTGTTGACATATTCGCCTTTAATTGGCTTTTTTTTCAGTGGAGTTCATAGTGCAGTTTAATGCCTGCAGACAGAGACTGAACCGGGTCTGAACCGGGACTGAACCGGGACTGAACCGGGACTGAACCGGGACTGAACGGGGACTGAACCGGGACTGAACGGGGACTGAACCGGGACAGGACCGGGACTGAACAGGGCTCTGAACCGGGACTGAACCAGACCAGCTACCGGTAGCAGACGGCCTCCAGTCCGTCTCTAATGATGTGATCCAGATGTGTGGGGTGATTTGTCAGCAGGGTGTCTGGTGGACTCTGATTGGTCTCAGTAGATGATCACATGACTTCACCTGCTCAGGTGGTTCAGCTGTTTATTTCTAAACTCTACTGCAGGTAGCAGATGCTAACAGGCTAAGCTAACAGTGTCAGTGTGGTTGCATCAGCATCAGACTGAGCAGCTACAGCTGACACCATAATCCATAATCAATAATCATAACTATAGAACATAGGAATCATCCTACATTTAATAACAAATAAAACTGTTACTAACACTTAGTCATTATTATTTATTAATAATAAATATTAATAACTAAATCAAATAAACCAAAAGTCCAAACTTCTCTGGTTGAATGGGAATCCAGATGTTATTGATGATGTTCCTCCTGTATTATCATTATGTTCAGAAGACTGAGCATCACAACATGAAGAACATCTGGATTAAAACACGTTCAGTCTGCTGCAACATGAGGAACATCTGGATTAGAACACCTGGATTATAACACATTCAGTCTGCTGTTAAACATGAAGAACATCTGGATTAGAACACATTCAGTCTGCTGTTAAACATGAACATCTGGATTAGAACACATTCAGTCTGCTGCAACATGAAGAACACCTGGATTAAAACACATTCAGTCTGCTGCAACATGGAGAACATCTGGATTAGAACACATTCAGTCTGCTGTAACATGAAGAACATCTGGATTAGAACACATTCAGTCTGCTGTAACATGAAGAACATCTGGATTAGAACACATTCAGTCTGCTGTTAAACATGAACATCTGGATTAGAACACATTCAGTCTGCTGCAACATGAAGAACACCTGGATTAAAACACATTCAGTCTGCTGCAACATGGAGAACATCTGGATTAGAACACATTCAGTCTGCTGTAACATGAAGAACATCTGGATTAAAACACATTCAGTCTGCTGTAACATGAAGAACATCTGGATTAGAACACATTCAGTCTGCTGTAACATGAACATCTGGATTAGAACACATTCAGTCTGCTGTAACATGAAGAACATCTGGATTAAAACACATTCAGTCTGCTGTAACATGAAGAACATCTGGATTAGAACACATTCAGTCTGCTGTAACATGAACATCTGGATTAGAACACATTCAGTCTGCTGTAACATGAAGAACATCTGGATTAGAACACATTCAGTCTGCTGTTAAACATGAAGAACATCTGGATTAAAACACATTCAGTCTGCTGTAACATGAAGAACATCTGGATTAGAACACATTCAGTCTGCTGTTAAACATGAAGAACATCTGGATTAGAACACATTCAGTCTGCTGTTAAACATGAAGAACATCTGGATTAGAACACATTCAGTCTGCTGTAACATGAAGAACATCTGGATTAGAACACATTCAGTCTGCTGTTAAACATGAAGAACATCTGGATTAGAACACATTCAATCTGCTGTAACATGAAGAACATCTGGATTAGAACACATTCAGTCTGCTGTTAAACATGAAGAACATCTGGATTAGAACACATTCAGTCTGCTGTAACATGAAGAACATCTGGATTAGAACACATTCAGTCTGCTGTTAAACATGAAGAACATCTGGATTAGAACACATTCAGTCTGCTGTTAAACATGAAGAACATCTGGATTAGAACACATTAAGTCTGCTGTAACATGAAGAACATCTGGATTAGAACACATTCAGTCTGCTGTTAAACATGAACATCTGGATTAGAACACATTCAGTCTGCTGTTAAACATGAAGAACATCTGGATTAGAACACATTCAGTCTGCTGTTAAACATGAAGAACATCTGGATTAGAACACATTCAGTCTGCTGTAACATGAAGAACATCTGGATTAGAACACATTCAGTCTGCTGTAACATGAAGAACATCTGGATTAAAACACATTCAGTCTGCTGTTAAACATGAAGAACATCTGGATTAGAACACATTCAGTCTGCTGTAACATGAAGAACATCTGGATTAAAACACATTCAGTCTGCTGTTAAACATGAAGAACATCTGGATTAGAACACATTCAGTCTGCTGTTAAACATGAACATCTGGATTAGAACACATTCAGTCTGCTGTAACATGAAGAACATCTGGATTAAAACACATTCAGTCTGCTGTAACATGAAGAACATCTGGATTAGAACACATTCAGTCTGCTGTAACATGAAGAACATCTGGATTAGAACACATTCAGTCTGCTGTTAAACATGAAGAACATCTGGATTAGAACACATTCAGTCTGCTGTAACATGAAGAACATCTGGATTAGAACACATTCAGTTTGCTGTTAAACATGAGGAACATCTGGATTAGAACACATTCAGTCTGCTGTAACATGAAGAACATCTGGATTAGAACACATTCAGTCTGCTGTTAAACATGAAGAACATCTGGATTAGAACACATTCAGTCTGCTGTTAAACATGAAGAACATCTGGATTAGAACACATTCAGTCTGCTGTAACATGAAGAACATCTGGATTAAAACACATTCAGTCTGCTGTAACATGAAGAACATCTGGATTAAAACACATTCAGTCTGCTGTTAAACATGAAGAACATCTGGATTAGAACACATTCAGTCTGCTGTTAAACATGAACATCTGGATTAAAACACATTCAGTCTGCTGTAACATGAAGAACATCTGGATTAAAACACATTCAGTCTGCTGTAACATGAAGAACATCTGGATTAGAACACATTCAGTCTGCTGTAACATGAAGAACATCTGGATTAGAATACATTCAGTCTGCTGTTAAACATGAAGAACATCTGGATTAGAACACATTCAGTCTGCTGTAACATGAAGAACATCTGGATTAGAACACATTCAGTTTGCTGTTAAACATGAGGAACATCTGGATTAGAACACATTCAGTCTGCTGTAACATGAAGAACATCTGGATTAGAACACATTCAGTCTGCTGTTAAACATGAAGAACATCTGGATTAGAACACATTCAGTCTGCTGTTAAACATGAAGAACATCTGGATTAGAACACATTCAGTCTGCTGTAACATGAAGAACATCTGGATTAAAACACATTCAGTCTGCTGTAACATGAAGAACATCTGGATTAGAACACATTCAATCTGCTGTAACATGAAGAACATCTGGATTAGAACACATTCAGTTTGCTGTTAAACATGAGGAACATCTGGATTAGAACACATTCAGTCTGCTGTAACATGAAGAACATCTGGATTAAAACACATTCAGTCTGCTGTAACATGAAGAACATCTGGATTAGAACACATTCAGTCTGCTGTAACATGAAGAACATCTGGATTAGAACACATTCAGTCTGCTGTAACATGAAGAACATCTGGATTAGAACACATTCAGTCTGCTGTTAAACATGAAGAACATCTGGATTAGAACACATTCAGTCTGCTGTAACATGAAGAACATCTGGATTAGAACACATTCAGTTTGCTGTTAAACATGAGGAACATCTGGATTAGAACACATTCAGTTTGCTGTTAAACATGAGGAACATCTGGATTAGAACACATTCAGTACCCGCTTGCTAGCCTCTGTGGCTTCTAGACGCCGTCAGTAACGTAAACATGGTCGTTGCTTAGCAACGATTTTCTCACCACTTGAAGACCGAACATATCGGGTACACGACTTCTCGTGCTGTAAACACGAGCTAACGAGTTTCATTTGAAAGAGAGAAACTCTTTGTTTCGCCCTCACAACTCCTCCGCTGCATTGTGGGAAATGTAGTGAATCAACCTAAACCATAGGATCAAACTAAAAACATGGATCCTTATCAGAGCCATCAGATATCTATCCCAACATCATCGCGATGGGTTTCCCCGCCGAGCGTCTGGAGGGAGTCTACAGGAACAACATCGACGACGTCGTAAAGTGAGACGACGTTCATTAATACTCTTCTTCATCATCATGTGTTTATGTCCAGAGTGTTGACGCCGTCTGTCTCTCTCTCAGGTTTCTAGACTCAAAGCACAAGAATCACTATAAGATCTACAACCTGTGAGTACTTATCTCTCTGTTGCCGTGGTTACAGGGGGATCGTTAATATGCTAACTGTTAGCCGTTAGCTCCTGCTGAGAGTCGTTATGAGAACATCTGTCTGTGTGTCCACAGATGTGCGGAGCGACATTACGACACGTCAAAGTTCAGCTGTCGAGGTGAGATTGTTTATTAATATGAATAATTGTGATTATTGATGGATGAGACGCGGTCAGGCGTCAGGTGAGCGCCGTGTCTCACCGCTCTGTCCCGTCTCGTCTCCGTCAGTCGCTCAGTACCCGTTCGAGGACCACAACCCGCCCCAGCTGGAGCTGATCAAGCCGTTCTGCGAGGACCTGGATCAGTGGCTGAGCGAAGACGAGCAGCACGTCGCCGCCATCCACTGCAAGGCGGGAAAAGGTCGCACCGGCGTCATGATCTGCGCCTACCTGCTGCACCGAGGCAAGTTCCAGGAGGCTCAGGAGGCGCTGGACTTCTACGGAGAGGTCCGCACCCGGGACAAGAAGGTAACGGAACCACGAGTCAGAGCTCAGAGGAAGATGATCTCTCCTGACCCCCCCATCAGAAAAACATCTGTAATATAATATCAAACAGAAGCAAGATGGAGATGATCCAGTAGTGCGACCAATCAGAGAGCTTGGGGTGGGCGTGGCCTCCACTACAATATGGTCATCAAACAGTAGTATAATCAGCCAGCGTTAGCTAGCGCTAGCCAGCGTTTGCTAGCCAGCGTTAGCCAGTGTTAGCTAGCGTTAGCCAGCGTTAGCCAGCCAGCGTTAGCCAGCGTTAGCTAGCGTTAGCCAGCGTTAGCTAGCCAGCGTTAGCCAGTGTTAGCTAGCGTTAGCCAGCGTTAGCCAGCGTTAGCCAGCGTTAGCTAGCCAGCGTTAGCCAGTGTTAGCTAGCGTTAGCCAGCCAGCGTTAGCCAGCGTTAGCCAGCGTTAGCTAGCGTTAGCCAGCGTTAGCTAGCCAGCGTTAGCCAGTGTTAGCCAGCCAGCGTTAGCTAGCCAGCGTTAGCCAGTGTTAGCCAACCAGAGTTAGCCAGCGTTAGCCAGCCAGCGTTAGCTAGCCAGCGTTAGCCATTGTTAGCCAACCAGCGTTAGCCAGTGTTAGCCAGCGTCAGCTAGCCAGCGTTAGCTAGCCAGTGTTAGCCAGCATCAGCTAGCCAGCGTTAGCTAGCCAGCGTTAGCCAGCCAGCGTTAGCCAGTGTTAGCCAGTGTCAGCTAGCCAGCGTTAGCTAGCCAGCGTTAGCCAGCGTTAGCCAACCAGAGTTAGCCAGCGTTAGCTAGCCAGCGTTAGCCAGCGTCAGCTAGCCAGCATTAGCCAGCGTCAGCTAGCCAGCGTTAGCCAACCAGAGTTAGCCAGCGTCAGCTAGCAAGCGTTAGCCAACCAGAGTTAGCCAGCGTTAGCTAGCCAGCGTTAGCCAGCGTCAGCTAGCCAGCGTTAGCCAACCAGAGTTAGCCAGCGTTAGCCAACCAGAGTTAGCCAGCGTCAGCCAACCAGAGTTAGCCAGCGTCAGCTAGCCAGCGTTAGCCAACCAGAGTTAGCCAGCGTTAGCCAACCAGAGTTAGCCAGCGTTAGCTAGCCAGCGTTAGCCAGCGTCAGCTAGCCAGCATTAGCCAGCGTCAGCTAGCCAGCGTTAGCTAACGCTGCCATGGTTACTAACAGAGTAAAGAGGGCTACTCTGCAGACAGCCACCAGGGGGAGATCCAGATGTTCAGGAGGTCTGGTCTCAGTCAATGATGTGTGTGTGTGTGTGTGTGTGTGTGTGTGTGTGTGTGTTCAGGGCGTGACCATCCCCAGTCAGCGGCGTTACGTCCTCTACTACAGCTTCCTGCTGAGGAACCAGCTGCTGTACAAACCCGTCGCTCTGCTCTTCCACAAGATGCTGTTTGAGACCATCCCCATGTTCACCGGAGGAACCTGCAGTGAGTCCAACGCACATCTGTCCACAGCGTCACACACACACACACATCCACAGTGAGTCCTGATGGTCTGTGTGTGTGTGTGTGTGTGTGTAGATCCTCAGTTCGTGGTCTACCAGCTGAAGGTGAAGATCCACACGTCGAACCCCGCCAACACCCGGCGGGAAGACAAGCTGATGCTGTTTGAGTTCCCGCAGCCACTTCCTGTCTGCGGAGACATCAAGGTGGAGTTCTTCCACAAGCAGAACAAGATGATGAAGAAGGTGAGGAACACTCACATCTGTCCCACATCTGTCCCACATCTGCAGCCCTGAGACAACAAAGACACCTGACAGATATTAAACCTGTTTCCTCTTCGTCACTGTGAGAGGAGTTAATGACCAGACACAGACAGGAAGTGGTTCTTTACAGACCAGAGGCAGACAGGAAGTGGTTCTGTTGACCCTGTCATGTTGTGTCCCCTACAGGAGAAGATGTTCCACTTCTGGGTCAACACCTTCTTCATTCCCGGGCCGGAGGAGAACCTGGACAGGCTGGAGAACGGCAGCGCCGGGACGCCGCGGGAACCGGCCGACAGAACGCAGCAGAACCCGGAGAGGATGATGATGATGATGATGACGGGAGGAGAACCCAACGACAGGGACTTCCTGGTTCTCACGCTGACCAAGAACGACCTGGACAAGGCCAACAAGGACAAGGCCAACAGGAACTTCTCCCCCAACTTCAAGGTAGAACCTTTATAGTCCACTCAGAGAACAGAACCACAGGAAGAGGTTCTGCTCAGAGAACAGAACCACATCAAGGTAGAACCTTTATAGTCCGCTCAGAAAACAGAACCACAGAGAGGTAGAACCTTTATAGTCCGCTCAGAGAACAGAACCACATCAAGGTAGAACCTTTATAGTCCGCTCAGAGAACAGAACCACATCAAGGTAGAACCTTTATAGTCCGCTCAGAGAACAGAACCACAGAAAGGTAGAACCTTTATAGTCCGCTCAGAGAACAGAACCACAGGAAGAGGTTCTGCTCAGAGAACAGAACCACATCAAGGTAGAACCTTTATAGTCCGCTCAGAGAACAGAACCACATCAAGGTAGAACCTTTATAGTCCGCTCAGAGAACAGAACCACATCAAGGTAGAACCTTTATAGTCCGCTCAGAAAACAGAACCACAGAGAGGTAGAACCTTTTATAGTCCGCTCAGAGAACAGAACCACATCAAGGTAGAACCTTTATAGTCCGCTCAGAGAACAGAACCACATAAAGGTAGAACCTTTATAGTCCGCTCAGAGAACAGAACCACAGAGAGGTAGAACCTTTATAGTCCGCTCAGAGAACAGAACCACAGGAAGAGGTTCTGCTCAGAGAACAGAACCACAGAAAGGTAGAACCTTTATAGTCCGCTCAGAGAACAGAACCACAGGAAGAGGTTCTGCTCAGAGAACAGAACCACATCAAGGTAGAACCTTTATAGTCCGCTCAGAGAACAGAACCACAGAGAGGTAGAACCTTTATAGTCCGCTCAGAGAACAGAACCACAGAAAGGTAGAACCTTTATAGTCCGCTCAGAGAACAGAACCACAGGAAGAGGTTCTGCTCAGAGAACAGAACCACATCAAGGTAGAACCTTTATAGTCCGCTCAGAGAACAGAACCACAGAAAGGTAGAACCTTTATAGTCCGCTCAGAGAACAGAACCACAGGAAGAGGTTCTGCTCAGAGAACAGAACCACATCAAGGTAGAACCTTTATAGTCCGCTCAGAGAACAGAACCACATCAAGGTAGAACCTTTATAGTCCGCTCAGAGAACAGAACCACAGAGAGGTAGAACCTTTATAGTCCGCTCAGAGAACAGAACCACAGAGAGGTAGAACCTTTATAGTCCGCTCAGAGAACAGAACCACAGAGAGGTAGAACCTTTATAGTCCGCTCAGAGAACAGAACCACAGAGAGGTTATTAAACATGGAGGCTTATTCAGTAGAAGGTTTACAGATGTTACCTTTGTGTTGACTCACCTGAAGCTCCTCTCAGATGGTTCCAATAAAGTCCTAATATTCTGACTTTATTGTGTAAATCTCAGATGTTGTTTCCCTCAATGTGGCCCTAATACTCCGTAGTCCATTGTCTCTTTGGCCCTCACTGCATTAGACTGATATACTATATACTGAGACTATAAACTGAGTTACCTTCATCACGATGATCACATGATTTGCAGCTCCAGACAGATTTTGCTGTTTTTTTGCCTAAAATGTCTCTTTTGATAGTAAAGGTTGCTGACCCCTGACCCCTGACCCCTGAGCTAGAGCGAACGAACACAGATGATACCGGCGGTCCAACTAGCGCCAGTAAAGCGAGGCGAAAGTTGCTTCGCTCTTGGTGTGAACGCGGTTTGTTTCCGCCCCATCAGGTCGTCACTAGTGGACGTTGTTTGTAAACGTTGTTTAGTCACTGGTTGACCGTCTTCCTGTCTCCAGGTGAAGCTGTATTTCACCAAGACGGTGGAGGAAGGAGCCAACTCCGACGCCAGCAGCACGTCGGCCTCGGTGACGCCGGACGTCAGCGACAACGAACCGGATCACTACCGCTACTCCGACACGACGGACTCGGACCCGGAAAACGAGCCGTTTGAAGACGACCATCACAATCAGATCACGAAAGTCTGACACACACACACACACACACACACACAGAATATATATATATACATATGTATATGTATATATATATATTCTGTATATTTACACGCTCATGAACCCCAAACTGAGACTGGCGTGTTGTTAGCTAACGGGGAATATAACCAACGGACCACGACTGACCTACCTGCCCCCCCACACCCCCTCCAATCTTCTGCTCAATGCACAGCTGGACAATCACATGACACGGCGGTCAGAGGCGAGGAGGGCTGGGGGGGGTAAAGGTGTGGGCCGGGCCAGGAGGCCGGGCGAACGGACAATAAGACGGATGAATGGACAGACGGGAGGTTTAAAGAATAAAACTTGAACAAACTGAGAGACAAGTAGATTTCTGTAGATGTTTGTTGGATGACCCCCCCCCCCCCCCCGTGTCCTTCCTCCCTCACCAGTCGTAGGAAACTTTACGCAGACCAATCGGTTCCTTCATCTCTTCAACCTCCAGTTCCGTTAAGCTGTTTCCGACAGTCGACTCTTCTCTCTGTGTGCTCTCGTCTCCTCGTCTTTAGTTAACAACAAGTTCTGAAGACCAAATGAAATCTCTTATTTCTTTATCGTTATAATGTGAAGTTCAACTGTTCTCTGAAACTGAATCTGGACAACCGAGGGGCACTAAAGGAGGACCAGCTTGGACCAGTTAGTGTAACGCCAGTTTGTACTGAGTCGGTTGGACCGGTCTGAGTTCGTCAGGACTAGGGATGCACCGATACCACTTTTTTTCAGACTGAGTACAAGTACTTACATTTGGGTACTCTCTGATACCAAGTACCGATACGAGTACTTCTCTGTGCCAAAAGAGCCTCGTTAACAGCCAGCTGGAGGGTGTGAGCGACACATGGCAGGCTGGGGAGTCCCGCATACGAGGCGGTGCGCCGCCACCGGCTCTAGGTCGGCTTGGAAAGGCTCGGGCAAAGGTGGCTCGCGGCCCCTGCTCCCGGTGCGACTGTCGGCCAACCGCGTTGTACCTGATACCTGATACTGGTATCGGTGCATCCCTAGTCAGGACCTTAACTCTGGATCTTGTTCTGAGGGTTTTACACCCTGATTGTTTTTTGCGTTCTTGACATTGGAAACTACCAAAGAACTTCTGAGTCCTTCCAGACTAGTTTTTTTGTCCAGTCTTGAGTCATGTTTTGGACCAACTGGACCGGTCTCATTGCTGCAAAGTGTTTACTAGACTTTGGACCGGCGTCGGGTCGTAGCAGAGCACACAGAGAGAAGATGAGCCCGGAGAAGACAATGAGGAACTTGAACACACACAACCTGCAGTACAAACCTACTGTGAACAAAATGCTTTTTTCTGTCTTCAGTTCAATCAGCTTCAGTGTGTTTCAGTTCTACTCCGACTTCTATCAAACATTAAGCTAAACAACTGACCTGCTTTAAGCTACACACCTATTTAGGCGAACACACCCCGAGAACAGGAGTCAGGAGTCCAGAGCGCCTGGTTTCCGTTCATAAAGCTGCCGTTTGTAGCTCAGAGTTTCTCAACCCGAGGGGTCCGGACCTAACGTGGGTTTGCGGTCGATCTCCACGACGGATAACGCTGATCGATTTTTTTGTATTTTTGGGGATCAGCGGCCGGCAGATGTTGAGGAACTCTGTTCTACTGAGGCCTCTGTTTGGTTTCTGACATGATGCTCTGTATGTATCTACTAGTATTCTGTCCTAGTACTCTATTAATGGTTTTACTCGCTAGTACTACTTCTACTTGCAAACTGTACCTTAACACCAGGGGTGACAGTTTGAGGATCACATTAGCAGGTTCGAGACTATTCAGTCTGGATTTAACAGAAGAAGATGAACATACGGGATGCTCTGATTCATCTGTTCAGATGGAGACCAGTTGGATCCTGCTCTTTGGGCTCTTACCCACTAGTTCTGATGTTGGGCCATGATTGGACTTAATGACCGCTATTTCAGACGAACAGGCACTGAAGTTTTCTAATTGATAAATCTAGAGACCACCTATAAAGTAATTTGTATTGAACAGCAGCCCGATCAATGGGAGCATCCCTGATGATCATCTGAAGGAACATCTGAAGTCCAGACCAGGTTTGGGTAGAAGTTTTAATCCTGATGTGTCTGATTTCCGTCCTAACATTTGGTGCTACCACCTATCAGTGGCTCTGCGTTGGTCCTGGAGTTATTGATTGTCCATCGTAGGTGTTGGTATCAAGACTCTGGATCGGGTCTGTTGTCGATCCTTTAGGCCTCATCAAGATCCTGATCACACATGACGTACTAGAAAACATGAAATCCTTATTCTGAGAAGCTGTACGGACAGAACAGCCGACATCGTCGTTATAAAACCATCTAGAAGATGCTCATGTCTACAAGTACTTACATTTGGGTACTCTCCGATACCGAGTACCAATACGAGTACTTCTCTGTGTCTAAAGACCCTCGTTAACAGCCAGCTGGAGGGTGTGAGCGCCACATGGCAGGCTGGGGAGTCCCGCATACAAGGCGGTGCGCCGCCACCGACTAGGTCGGCTTGGAAAGGCTTGGGGAGAAGGTGCTTCCTGGGGCCGTGGACAAAGTGTCACGGGGGCGGACTGACCTCAGTGCGCCCCAACCGCGTCGTGCCCCCAGGGCGGGGCTCGGCCCATGTAAAAGGCGCCAGGGGTCTGCGGCGATGTCGGCAACCCACCCGACCCGTCTTGAAACACTGACCAAGGAGTCTAATGCACGTGCGAGTCAGAGGGTGCAAGCAAAACACTGTGGCGCAATGAAAGTGAGGGCCGGAGGTGGGATTCTGGCCCAGCAGGGTCGAGTGCACCACCGGCCCGTCACGCCCACAACGTCGGGGAGGTGGAGCTTGAGCGCGTGCGATAGGACCCGAAAGATGGTGACGAGAGGTTAACGTCACGCTGCCGTAAAGTGGTATCGGGGCCACTGTATCGGAGACGTTTTGCGAGTACGAGTACATGAGCACAGTATTGGACCCGATACCCGATACTGGTATAGGTGCATCCCTATTCCAGATGTGTAAAAGAGGTCTGTCAACCCTGACAGAGCAGGGGAACAAGAGTTCTCCTCTGGGACTCTTCCCAGACTAATCCGACGTCCAGAGGACACTCGTCCATTCTTAGTCTTGACACTCCGAGCTGGAAGCTGTTTACTGAGCCTCTCTTGGTGAAGGTGCTGTAAAGGAATTACTCCGGTGTCCTTAAAGGAAGTGGCTTCAGAGTCGTAGGGTGTTTTTCTGCTTGAAAGCTCTTCACTTCTTCCCAGTAAGGTGTACCAGGCGGGTTGCAGACATCTGAATTGATGGCCATTTCCCTGGTTGGAAAAATGACTGAGCCAATCAGCGGGATTAAGAATGGGGACGCCAGATTCCAGAGCAAAAAAAATGTCCACAAAAATAAAGAGGAGTGTAGAGGAGATGTTTCCAGCTGTGCAGGTTGTTGTAAGTCAAGGAAGGATTTCAGGTTGTAAAGATCTGGATCACAAAAATAGGACTCCAAAGTTCTCGAAGGAACAAGTAGGAAAAGGCTCCAGCTGCTGATAAGGTTGTGTCCTGTGTGATCGCGTTCTTGAGGAAGCCTTGTAGTGCTTCTGACCAGCCGTCTTCGGGTCTCCAGTTCATCTTGTTGGGTTTTTGGTGCTAAGCTCGCCGGGTCCGACGCCGAGCCCTGTTGTCCATCTGTGGTGCTCTCTACCAGCCACGAGTGTTCGTCCAGTCTCGCTCTGTGACGCCAAGCAGCTCTGTCGTCAGCGTGGCGATCTATCCACAGGCTCGGTTTGTGTTATTTTACAGCAACAACGCACTTCCTGTCTCGAGTCCTGTCAGGTGCTGTCAAGCCTGGCCTCACTTCCTGTCATCAACCCGTTCAGACGTGACCGGTGTCGTCTAGACTCGTTAAAACCTGAACAAGTTCTCCCAGAAAACACGACTAACTACTGCAAACTGAAAGATTTATACGCCCTCAATTTATCTTTACAGCGCTGCCGTTGGCCACCGGCCCGCTTGTCGGACAGCTGGCTACTTAGCGAGGAAATGAGTCCAACAGAGGACAGCGCTGAGTCACGGTCCCTCTGCCTCACTCCTCGCCGCTAGGAGACGACTTCACCGGGAGGAGAGCAGGCGTTAGCTAGCTAGTCAGGCTCCGGACAAGCTAGCTAGCTAACTATTCAATTCTGTAGACAGACTAGCTAGCTAGTGTTTGCCAGCCGTGTCCTCCTCCTGCAATAGTCTCTAGCGGCGTAGGGGTCGGCTAATCTGGTCCCGTTGGTTCATGTTAAACTTAACGCTCCGCCCACTAAAATCCGTCACCATGGTTACTAACAGAGAAGGAGTCTGACTGGTTAATACAACTTCATATTGGGAGGCTTGTTCAGAACATAAAAGAAAACAAAGCCACGCAGACGTATCCAAACACCCGTTAGCATGTTCCAGACCCTGAACCTACAGCACCAGTACCGGTAGCTGTACCGGTGTGAACTGAACGGGTTTCAGGTATTTGAGGCCAGGCAGGTGCTGTCCACGTCTCCGACTGCTCCAGGTGCTCCATGTCGTTTTCTTTTGACCAGTTCAACCAGTCCATCTGGAGATCCGGAGTTAACAGAACCAGTGTTGATTCAAGCAGACGATTATCCAGAACTATACGACGAAGGTCGACCTTGGTCCGTTCTGACAGATGTTCAGGGTTCTTAAACCGATCCGACGCCTGGGACCCCTGAACCTCAACGTTTCACCGTCACTGAGTTCAGTACTTAAGATCCGTGGCGCTACCGGTGGTGAACCTGGCGCTCTGTTTTTGGTGTTTTAACGCTCCACTCTGAACCTTCAACAATCACCGTTAACATCAACAGAACTTCAGAACCTTCAGCAAGAACGTTTCCTTGTTTTTGTCCGTTTCAGCCAACCAGACGACGCTTTGACTCTTTTTTCTGTTTACGTCACCAAACCTGCCAAAACGAAGCTCAGACCTGATTATCTTGTATTATTTTGTGTTTGTTTGTCGGTTAGTTTGGTTAGTTGACACGGTAAACACGGTCATGTTCTTTCTTCTTCTTCTTGCCTTAAGGTGCGGTCACATTCGCTCTGCGTTCAACAGAACCTGCCCGCCACTCAGACGCGCGGCGGCGGTCTGGTAACAATAATGGCGTCCACATTTCAAACCTAAAACAGGAAATTCCTGGTTGAATCAGTCTTTTATTAAAATGATTGATAGTATCGGTAGGACAGAGGTGTAGCTAGTGTCGGTAGGACGGAGGCGGAGCTAGTGTCGGTAGGACGGAGGCGGAGCTAGTGTCGTTAGGACAGAGGCGGAGCTAGTGTCGTTAGGACAGAGGCGGAGCTAGTGTCGTTAGGACAGAGGCGGAGCTAGTGTCGTTAGGACGGAGGCGGAGCTAGTGTCGGTAGGACAGAGGCGGAGCTAGTGTCGTTAGGACGGAGGCGGCGCTAGTGTCAGTGGGACGGAGGCGTCATGTGACCGCACCTTTACTCGAAGCCAGCAACAGCTTTCTGCTCGTCAACGGTTTCACCTCAAACAACGTTTATTTGAACCGGCTCTCTGATGATGACGACAGATGTGGTTAAACATCGACCCGATAAACATTTCAACATGATTACCATTCGCTAAGCCCCGCCCCCCCCTTAGTTACTGTTGCTAACCAGACCACAGCACGCGTTCATTTTACCACAACAGAAGAACAGTATTTAAATGGGTCCTTTTATTTCTAACCGCCGTCTCTTTATTGATTTATCAACTAGCTAGCTAGCGAGCTAATTAAGCTAATGTTAGCTCTACAAGGTCTCCGACTGACTTTTTAATGTTTCAGGCTGACTTGTTTTAAAACAACAACCCAGTAAAGAGGTCTTAAATGTGAACTTGATATCATGCTGACAGACTGATGCCGAAGCTAACAGGTCATACTAACGGACTAAGGCTAAAGCTAACAGGTCATGCTAACGGACTACGGCTAAAGCTAACAGGTCATACTAATGGACTACGGCTAAAGCTAACAGGTCATGCTAACAGACTAAGGCTAAAGCTAACAGGTCATGCTAACGGACTACGGCTAAAGCTAACAGGTCATGCTAACAGACTAAGGCTAAAGCTAACAGGTCATACTAAAGGACTACGGCTAAAGCTAACAGGTCATGCTAACGGACTACGGCTAAAGCTAACAGGTCATGCTAACGGACTACGGCTAAAGCTAACAGGTCATGCTAACGGACTAAGGCTAAAGCTAACAGGTCATGCTAACAGACTGATGCTAAAGCTAACAGGTCATGCTAACAGACTAAGGCTAAAACTAACAGGTCATGCTAACAGACTGATGCTAATAGGTGATGATATCATGCTAACAGACTAAGGCCAAAGCTAACAGGTCGTGCTAACAGATCATGCTATCGTGCTAACATACTGATGCTAAAGCTACAGGTCATGCTATCGTGCTAACAGACTGATGCTAAAGCTACAGATCATAATATCGTGCTAACAGGCTGATGCTAAAGCTAACAGGTCATGATATCATGCTAACATGCTGATGCTAAAGCTACAGGTCATGCTATCGTGCTAACAGGCTGATGCTAAAGCTACAGGTCATGCTATCGTGCTAACAGGCTGATGCTAAAGCTACAGGTCATGATATCATGCTAACAAACTGATGCTAAAGCTAACAGATCATGCTATCATGCTAACAGACTGATGCTAAAGCTAACAGATCATGCTATCGTGCTAACAGATCATGCTATCGTGCTAACAGACTGATGCTAAAGCTAACAGATCATGCTATCGTGCTAACAGACTGATGCTAAAGTTAACAGGTCATGATATCATGCTAACAGACTGATGCTAAAGCTAACAGATCATGATATCATGCTAACAAACTGATGCTAAAGCTAACAGATCATGCTATCATGCTAACAGACTGATGCTAAAGCTAACAGATCATGCTATCGTGCTAACAGATCATGCTATCGTGCTAACAGACTGATGCTAAAGCTAACAGATCATGCTATCGTGCTAACAGACTGATGCTAAAGTTAACAGGTCATGATATCATGCTAACAGACTGATGCTAAAGCTAACAGATCATGCTATCATGCTAACAGACTGATGCTAAAGCTAACAGATCATGCTATCGTGCTAACAGACTGATGCTAAAGCTACCTGTGACTAGTTACTGTTGCTGAGATGTGATTGGACAATCACCGTTTGGGGGCGGGGTTTAGAGAACGTCACTATGGAAACTATGACACTAAACGGATGTTTGATCAGGAACTCTCGAGCAGAATGTTGTTGTGGTTCACTTTCAGGTTTCAGTTTCAGTTTCAGCTCAGCAGTCCATAAACACCCCCCCCACCCCCCCACGGTTCTTTTATTATTTCCCTCCTTCTTGTTTTATAATTAAATAAAAACACTGTAAAGGTGAATAAACTATTTATAAACAGCTGCTGTTGTCTGTGATGATTATTTTAAGAACTACAACTCCCATGAGTCCGAGGGTGTCTAATTACCAGGAAACACAAAGTACAACTAAGGCTGATGGGAAGTATCTAAGTACATGTACTCAAGTGCAATTTTAAGGTACTTGTACTTTACTCTTTTGGCTACTTTCTACTTCTCCTCCACTACATCTCAGAATAAATATTATACTTTTTACTCCACTACATTTATTTAATAACTTTAGCTACTTTACAGATTCAGATTATTAAAACTAAATAAAATCAATTAATAAATGATGATGTAATATTATAGATTAAACTGCCAGCAGTATATAGTCATTAAAATGATGAAAAAATATCCCAAAAATATTAGTAAAGTATCAGACAAAACATTGTTAAATATCTTAAATAATATCAGTAAAATGTTCGAAAAAAGTATTAGTTAACTATTCAAGAAATATTAGTAAAATAAAAAATAGCAAAATATCCCAAAATATTACTGAATTAGGCTATCAGACAAAAAATGTAAAATATCCTAAATAATATCAATAAAATATCCGAAAAAAGATATTATTAAAATATCTACAGATAAGTTAAATTTCAGAAAAATAGTAATTAATTATCAGACAAAAAGTAAAATAATGTAGAATAAACAAAATAAAGTTAAATACGTTTACCTTTACCAGCACCAATCATCAGAATACTACAATACACAGTCAAATAGATTACTCTGCACAATGAGTACTTTGGGTAGTAATACTTTTGTACTTAAGATGTTGAATGCAGGAATTTTACTTTTAAGTTTTTTTTCTACGCTGTGGTATTACTACTGAAGTAAAAGTACTTCTTCCAGCGCTGTGGGAGTATCATTAGTTCTGCAGATATTTAATCAGAAAACAAAGTACTGAACAAAACGTTTAGACCGGACTCTATCGAGATAACTCTACATTGATATAACTCTACATTTAGACCAGACTCCATTGCTATAACTCTACATTGCTATAGCTCTATGTTTAGCCTTCAGCTGGGGTTCTGTGCTGATGTTGTCAGATCCACCAGTGACTCGGCAGAAATGATAATCGCTTCCCCCACAATGCACTGCAGCAGCACTACTCCAAACGACTGGAGAACGGACGAGGAAAAATTAGGTCACACACACACACACACACACACACACACACACACACACACACACACACACACACACACACACACACACACACACACACACACACACACACACACACACACACACACACACACACACCATAACTAATTCTGTCTTATCTGCTTCTATAAAAAGATCAAAGTGAAGCAGAGAAACGTCAGTTTCACTTTATTCATCAAAAAGCAGCTACACTCATAATAACTACAATAATATTATTATAATAATAGTAATAATAACAATGACGATTATTAGTATATTAATATATTATTATAATTATTATTATTAATTATAATAATAATAAATATAATAATAAAAATAGTGATAATTATAATAGTCATTATAATAATAAATATATTAATAATAATAAACCAGGTTTAAGTTTAAACCAGTTTAAAGTTCAGACAGTCGGACCACATAATTACTGAACATTAGATTCATTTATTTATTTATTTAAAGACAAACAATAAGTGAAACATTAATAAGTGAATATAATTAAAAAAATACATTAACGGTTGAACAGATTACTGATTACTGTAAAGGTCACTTCCTGCCAGTCTGAGTCACTTCCCGTCACGTCGGCGGCGTCACAGCGAGTCCTTCAGCACACGGAGCACGCTCAGCGCCGACTCCACGCAGCCGTCGAAGTTGGAGTGGACGAAGGCGTCGCCGGCACAGACGAGCGGCGGGCTGTCGAGGACGGTCATGTGACCCGGACAGTCCGGCACCGAGGTCAGCACCTGTAGGAGGGAGGACGGGGAGGGTCAGAAATCTGAGGGAGGAGTTCAGGGTCCGTGGGATTCCTCAGTGTTCGCCGGCTCACCTGCGAGTACCTCCACTTGTGACACTTGATGCTGATTGGCTGAGGCAGATCAGGAAGCAGCTTGTTGAGTTCCTGTAATATGATTGGCTGGACATCCTCCTTGTCCTGCTCCAGGTGCTCCACGCCGAACGGGACGCTGGTGTGGACGACGAGGGACGGACCGCGACCGGGAGCATCTGGACGGACACAGACACAGAGATTCAGACGCTTGTTTAAGTCACAGTGATGTCACACAGGTGTGGTGTTACACCGTGACGTCACACTGTGATGTCACAAAGGTGTGGTGTTACACCGTGATGTCACACTGTGATGTCACACAGGTGTGGTGTTACACCGTGATGTCACACTGTGATGTCACACAGGTGTGGTGTTACACCGTGACGTCACACTGTGATGTCACAAAGGTGTGGTGTTACACCGTGATGTCACACTGTGATGTCACACAGGTGTGGTGTTACACCTTGATGTCACACTGTGATGTCACACAGGTGTGGTGTTACACCGTGATGTCACACTGTGATGTCACACAGGTGTGGTGTTACACCGTGATGTCACACTGTGATGTCACAAAGGTGTGGTGTTACACTGTGATGCCACACTGTGATGTCACACAGGTGTGGTGTTACACCGTGATGTCACACTGTGATGTCACACAGGTGTGGTGTTACACCGTGATGTCACACTGTGATGTCACAAAGGTGTGGTGTTACACCGTGATGTCACACTGTGATGTCACAAAGGTGTGGTGTTACACCGTGATGTCACACAGGTGTGGTGTTACACCGTGATGTCACACTGTGATGTCACACTGTGATGTCACACTGTGATGTCACACAGGTGTGGTGATACACCGTGATGTCACACTGTGATGTCACAAAGGTGTGGTGTTACACCGTGATGTCACACAGGTGTGGTGTTACACCGTGATGTCACACTGTGATGTCACAAAGGTGTGGTGTTACACCGTGATGTCACACAGGTGTGATGTTAGACTGTGATGTCACACAGGTGTGGTGTTACACTGTGATGTCACACTGTGATGTCACAAAGGTGTGGTGTTACACCGTGATGTCACACAGGTGTGATGTTAGACTGTGATGTCACACAGGTGTGGTGTTAGACCTGGAATCGGGATCACCCGCGATAATTGGCAGGGGTGAATTGGACCAGAAAGACAGACAGACAGACAGACAGACAGGTGAGCAGACAGACCTGCGTTGCGTTTGCGGGCGTCGGCAGCGATGTAACGGATGCAGCGGTTGTCAGAGACGTAGCGAGCCGACCAGGGAAAACTGAAGACCACATCTGGAGGGAAGAAGAGAGCGAGGGCGAAGCGAGACGAGTACACGACCCCGTCCAACTGCTGCTTCTGAGGGACAGACAGCACTGAGAGACAGACAGGTGGATAGAGAGACAGACAGAGAGACAGACAGGTGGACAGGTTAACTGGTTAAAATGGAATGGATCAAACTAGAGACCTAGAGCATCAGAGGATCCTCCTGGACCCCCTAAAGACTCCCTGTCCCCCCCCAGCCAGCAGTAAAGTGTTAACAGGATCTCAGTCTGGTAGAGGACGTTTTCATGATTCACTCAAACTGCAGCTAATAATAACCTCAGTGTGTATTTCAGAGTGTGTGTGTGTGTGTGTGTGTGTAGAGAGGAAATGGGCGCTGTCCCCTGTCAGCCAATCAGATGAGCTGAAGATGACATCATCATCTAGAGACACAGGAGGAGGAGGGGCCATTGTCTGCAGCACACACACACACACACACACACACACACACTTGATCTGTAGTGTGTGTGTGTGTGTGTGTGTGTGTGTGTGTGAGAGAGAGGAAGCTGCTGCCTCCGTGTGGTCAAACTGCATCACTACAGCCGAGTACTACATGTGCACAGTACAGCGTGTACTCAGTACTTGCACTGTAAGTACAGTTAGAGTACAAGAACATCTGCTTCGTACTAACAGGAAGTGATGCAATAAGACGTCAGTTCAACTTGTTCCTAGACCTTTCTGATGTCGTCCCTCAGTGCATTGTGGGAAATGGTGTCCATCAGGATTACAGACTACACACAGTACGTCACCTCCAGGTACAGTTACTCAGGTACTGTACTTTAGTACACAGGCAGGGTATTTCTACTTCTCTACTACATCTCAGAGGTACATGTAGTACTTGATAGTATTAGTACATTAGTATTTGAGATAAATAAATAAAATGTATTTTACAAACTGTTCATGTTTTCAAAATAAAAGCCTCAGCTGTCAGATAAATGTAGAGCAGTAGAACGTACAGTACTTCCCTCTGAGATGTACTACAGTAGAAGTACTACAGTAGATGTACTACAGTAGATGTACAGAGTACTAGTAGTACCTCAAAACAGTACCGGAGTACAGTACTGGAGTAAATGTACTTTCTACCACTGTTACAGGAGTATAAATGTGTCTCACTGTGTCCCACGTCTCCCTGCAGCTGAAGGATCTGAGGGACCGGCATCGTCAGGACGACGGCGTCAAACATCTGGCTGTCTCCCGTCTTCCTCTGGACCTCCCATGATGCACCGCGGCGGTACAGGCCGGTCACGTGACGCTCCAAGAACAAATCAGCTCCTGAAAGACAGACGGACGGAGAGACAGACGGTCAGAAAGACAGAGAGACATAGAGAGACGTAGAGAGAGACAGACAGGTAGGTGCGTACCTGACTCAGACAGGAAGTGTTTGACCAAACTGCCGATGCCGAGCGGCGTCATGTAGTCCGTGTTCCCGTCTCTGTGCTTCAGTCCTTCAACCGGCGACGTGAGAGGCTGCAGGACGCCAGCAGACAGCAGCTCTGAGTACACACTAACACAGACCTTCACAATAAAAGACCAGCAGCTCTGAGTACACACTAACACAGACCTTCACAATAAAAGACCAGCAGCTCTGAGTACACACTAACACAGACCTTCACAATAAAAGACCAGCAGCTCTGAGTACACACTAACACAGACCTTCACAATAAAAGACCAGCAGCTCTGAGTACACACTAACACAGACCTTCACAATAAAAGACCAGCAGCTCTGAGTACACACTAAGACAGACCTTCACAATAAAAGACCAGCAGCTCTGAGTACACACTAACACAGACCTTCACAATAAAAGACCAGCAGCTCTGAGTACACACTAACACAGACCTTCACAATAAAAGACCAGCAGCTCTGAGTACACACTAACACACACCTTCACAATAAAAGACCAGCAGCTCTGAGTACACACTAACACAGACCTTCACAATAAAAGACCAGCAGCTCTGAGTACACACTAACACAGACCTTCACAATAAAAGACCAGCAGCTCTGAGTACACACTAACACAGACCTTCACAATAAAAGACCAGCAGCTCTGAGTACACACTAACACACAGGTAGACAGGTGTGAGACAGGTGTGTCGTACCTGTGGTGTGACTGAGCGTAGGCAGATGTGGCGGTGATGTACTGAGCTCCAAGGTCAGCTGAGTGAGACGAAGGGTCAGGAGGACGACTTGTGGACATCCTGCCTCCTGAGAGACAGAGAGACAGAAAGACAGACAGACAGAGAGACAGAGAGACAGAGACACAGACAGAGAGAGAGACAGAGAGACAGACAGAGAGACAGAGAGACAGACGGACAGAGAGACAGGTTCAGATCTCCTCTCCACCAGACTCCATTATAAATCTCACTGATTTTGTCTTCATCAGTTTGTGGTAAAACAGCATTAACTGTAATAAAGAAGTTGAGATGTGGATTTGAATAAACAGGAAACATTCTTCTATTCGGGAATAAATCTAAACAGAAATCAAACTGATTTCAGAAAAAGAGAAACTTTTAAAGTTGGTCTGACCTCTGAACTTACAGCCTTCAACAACATCAACAGACAGGAGGACCAATACACCACAGCAGATAAAAAGCTAAAGTTTTAATGTATTTAAGTTAACTTTATAGATCAGAGTTGAGCCGAATGGAAGAAGACAGTTTACTGATATTGAAACTGTGTTTGTTTGTGTTTTACAGTGTAACTCTGTGAAGCTGTGAGCTCTGGAATATTAAATTAGAGGATTTCTGAATGGAGATGTGTTCTGACTGACATCGTCTTGCTTCACTGTCTGAGCTGTATTAACGTCTCTCCTCTCAGCAGACATGACTGTTGAAGTAAATCACACTGAACTGGTAGAAGAGAGTTAAAACTGGATTCACTCTAATGACTCTAAACTAAGGAACGGGACTCGTGGTTCTGCAGCAGGAACATCTCGTTCAAAAAGTTTAAATTTTATTGAAATGAAGTTACAATTATAGATAACTTCCAGGCCGAAGTTGGTAGGAGTATCTACTGATACTGTAAAGCTCTTCAGTGATGTTCTGCAGGTTGAC
This sequence comes from Sebastes schlegelii, assembly GCA_014673565.1. Lineage (NCBI taxonomy): Eukaryota > Metazoa > Chordata > Actinopteri > Perciformes > Sebastidae > Sebastes > Sebastes schlegelii. The sequence continues at coordinate 92,062 of VHQL01000025.1, forward strand.
TCTGTGAGGCTGACAGCTCGGGAGGATTCAATTGTCAGATTTTTGAATGGAGATCTGTTCGCCACCGCTGACAGTCACCTGAGCCGTGTTGCCCGTTTAAAAGCCTGATATTTATTAATGTTTATGGATTACTACCGAGCCGAATTGAAGCGTGAAGTGTACTGATCCATAATCTGTGTTCTGAGTGGTGATCAGTGGAGCTGCTGCGGTTCTGAGAGCTCATTAATATTAAATCTTGGTATTTCTGGATGGAGTTCTGAATGGCTCACCTGCGCCCCTCGCTTTGTCCCACACCTCGATGTGCACTCTGCTCTGCAGCTCTCTCCTCAGCAGACACGCGCACACGCTGCCCGTCAGACCCGCGCCCACGATCAGAACCCGGGACATCTCCAGAACCGAACCGGAACCGAACCGGGATAACTGTATAGAACCACTGTATAACCTCAGTATAACCCGGGTTTGACCCCGACCCGGGTCAGAACCGCCTCCTGCGTTATGAAACAGCTGAGCGGAGATGGACCAACAAAACCTATCCCGGGTCCGTTCAGACCGGCTTCAATGACCCGGAACAACACCAGACATCCGGCTGACACTTTCACAATAAAGGTCTTATTACCTCCAAATAAATCAGGAAGAAAAATGATGTACTTTATACCTTTATACTTATACTTCATATCACAGCTAAATACTGTATTCTGTTAGTCTGTACTCCACTACAGGTATACAGGTACACAGGTACACAGGTACACAGGTATAGAGGTATACAGGTACACAGGTACACAGGTACACAGGTATAGAGGTACACAGGTACACAGGTACACAGGTACACAGGTATAGAGGTATACAGGTACACAGGTACACAGGTACACAGGTATAGAGGTATACAGGTACACAGGTACACAGGTACACAGGTATAGAGGTACACAGGTACACTGGTACACAGGTATAGAGGTATACAGGTATACAGGTACACAGGTACACAGGTACACAGGTATAGAGGTATACAGGTACACAGGTACACAGGTATAGAGGTACACAGGTACACAGGTATAGAGGTATACAGGTATACAGGTACACAGGTACACAGGTATAGAGGTACACAGGTACACTGGTACACAGGTATAGAGGTATACAGGTATACAGGTACACAGGTACACAGGTACACAGGTATAGAGGTATACAGGTACACAGGTACACAGGTATAGAGGTACACAGGTACACTGGTACACAGGTATAGAGGTATACAGGTATACAGGTACACAGGTACACAGGTATAGGTATACAGGTACACAGGTACACAGGTACACAGGTATAGAGGTACACAGGTACACAGGTACACAGGTATAGAGGTATACAGGTACACAGGTACACAGGTATAGAGGTACACAGGTACACAGGTACACAGGTATAGAGGTATACAGGTATACAGGTACACAGGTACACAGGTACACAGGTATAGAGGTATACAGGTATACAGGTACACAGGTACACAGGTATAGAGGTATACAGGTACACAGGTACACAGGTACACAGGTATAGAGGTACACAGGTACACAGGTACACAGGTACACAGGTATAGAGGTATACAGGTACACAGGTACACAGGTATAGAGGTACACAGGTACACAGGTACACAGGTACACAGGTATAGAGGTATACAGGTATACAGGTACACAGGTACACAGGTATAGAGGTATACAGGTACACAGGTACACAGGTACACAGGTATAGAGGTACACAGGTACACAGGTACACAGGTATAGAGGTATACAGGTACACAGGTACACAGGTATAGAGGTACACAGGTACACAGGTACACAGGTATAGAGGTATACAGGTATACAGGTACACAGGTACACAGGTACAGCAGTCAGTAGTTACTATTCCTCTAATATTATAATATATTTAATATTTAGAATAAGGATAAATATATATATTAATACATATATGTGTATATGTATTAATATATACACATATATGTATATATTAATACATATACATATATATGTATTAATATATATATTAATACATATATATAAAGAACAACACAAACATTTCTGCTGCCTATATTTTTTTTTTAATATGTAGAAAATAAATGCACATCTATGTAAAGACATGATTTTATACATCCAGTAGGTAGACATGTGCTCATAAATCATATTAACAGATTTAGTTTGTGTTTGAGTTTATAATTTTACTGTAATGAAGTGACGGACCGTGCTTTTATTTTGAAGGTGAGTCTGACTGAGTAAATTAATGTTTATTTATTTTATGGAGATCATTATTGTTATTGTGATTAATTTGATTATTATTGTGTTTTATTTTCAGTGTTTTTATTCCTCCAGATCGTTTCCGGTCTGTTGGTTTCTGTTTCCGGTCTGTGTTGTTTTCTGTTTCCGGTCTGTGTTGATTCGATCAGACAGTTAAACAGTCGACCAGAGAACAGATCGCTCAGATTGATCAGATTGATCAGATCGCTCAGATTGATCAAATGGTTTTAAACAAACAGAGTCTGATCTTCGACCAATCACAGAGCGGCACTCCCTCTGACGTCACCGCCGAGAGGAACCCGATCAGCTGATCAGAGATCAGAGAGGTCATTGATCATCAGAGAGCTGCAGCCAGGTGAGTGATCCACACCGTTATTAATACCGTTATTAACGTGCTATTATTAGTTATTATTCATAATCTATTAGAGAGTTATTCATGTTGATAAACAGGCTGAAACATCTGGTTATAAACATCTGGTTATAAACAGGCTGAAAACTGAAGAACAACAGGCAGAAAAGTTGATGTAAATTATGGAAAATATCTGTTAAAACCAGCTGAACAGCAGCCAGACAACAGACAGACAACAGACAGACAACAGACAGACAGCAGACAGACAGCAGACAGACAACAGACAGACAGCAGACAGACAACAGACAGACAGCAGACAGACAACAGACAGACAGCAGACAGACAGCAGACAGACAGCAGACAGACAGCAGACAGACAACAGACAGACAGCAGACAGACAGCAGACAGACAACAGACAGACAGCAGACAGACAGCAGACAGACAGCAGACAGACAACAGACAGACAGCAGACAGACAACAGACAGACAGCAGACAGACAGCAGACAGACAGCAGCCTGTAACAAGCCTGAAAACAGAGGAGAAATAGAGAGAAAGGCTGATAGAAATGTGACACAAATGATGTTAAAATCAGTCTGTTAACAGGTCGTAACATCTGGTTTATAACAGGTGGTAACATCTGGTTTATAACAGGTGGTAACATCTGGTTTATACAGGTGGTAACATCTGGTTTATAACAGGTGGTAACATCTGGTTTATAACAGGTGGTAACATCTGGTTTATAACAGGTGGTAACATCTGGTTTATAACAGGTGGTAACATCTGGTTTATACAGGTGGTAACATCTGGTTTATACAGGTGGTAACATCTGGTTTATACAGGTGGTAACATCTGGTTTATACAGGTGGTAACATCTGGTTTATACAGGTGGTAACATCTGGTTTATACAGGTGGTAACATCTGGTTTATAACAGGTGGTAACATCTGGTTTATAACAGGTGGTAACATCTGGTTTATACAGGTGGTAACATCTGGTTTATACAGGTGGTAACATCTGGTTTATACAGGTGGTAACATCTGGTTTATAACAGGTGGTAACATCTGGTTTATACAGGTGGTAACATCTGGTTTATACAGGTGGTAACATCTGGTTTATACAGGTGGTAACATCTGGTTTATAACAGGTGGTAACATCTGGTTTATACAGGTGGTAACATCTGGTTTATAACAGGTGGTAACATCTGGTTTATACAGGTGGTAACATCTGGTTTATACAGGTGGTAACATCTGGTTTATAACAGGTGGTAACATCTGGTTTATACAGGTGGTAACATCTGGTTTATAACAGGTGGTAACATCTGGTTTATACAGGTGGTAACATCTGGTTTATACAGGTGGTAACATCTGGTTTATAACAGGCAGAACACTGAATGGGCTCTGGTACAGAAGAGGTTAAACAGGCTGCAGACAGAGGACATGAAACTGATTTTGACATTTGAAGGCATCATCAGGATCTGTGTTCTCGGGACCGGAGTCGTCCTGAGGCTGTTGAACCAGATAAATCACCTCCTTTCATTCACACTGCCTCACATGATCTTCATCACGTCATCATCACTTCATCACAGCTTCAACGAGCTGCAGTCAAACACTAAATCACTAGTCATTAGTTCTGATTCTTCTATCTGCATGGAAAGAAACTAATCACAACATCTGGAACAGCTGCTGCAGCTCTTCAGTCAACAGATGTGAAAGTTGAGAGTTCCTCTTTCAGAGAGAGAAACAAGAAGTGGAACATGTGCTTCATGTTCATTAATCATCTCTGTGACCTCTGACCTCTGACCTCTGAGTCCGTCTGCTCTTCTGCTTCTTTACTGAACAAACAGAGAATGTGAGGGCTGATATCAGCTGATCAGAGTCCAGCCCACAAACAGCACAAACTCATTTATGGATCATTTAGAGGAGTGTCTCCTGATGCTGGAGATATCTCAGTCGGGTTCTTCAGTGGGACTCTGAATGAAGTTCTGACTGATCCTCACCTGGAGAGATCTGCTGGTTCAGACCGGTTCAGACCGGTTCTCCTCTCAGAAACTACACGGATAGTTTATCAGATTACATTAGAATCCTGTCATGTGACTGATGATGTCACTTCCCCTTTAAGTCAAACTTTCATCAGTCCGTCATGTGACTGAAGCTGAAGTCCTGTTTCAGCTCCAGATGTGTTTAAGGTCACAGTCAGAGGGTGGGAAGTTACAGTATCATAAAACGTCTCTAACAAACACTTTGTGTGTGTGTGTGTGTGTGTGTGCGCGTGTGTGACAGATGATGCTGTGTGTTGTGGTGTGTGTGTTGGCGCTCTCCGGTCTCGTCCACACCGGACCGTCTGCTCTGAGACTCTCTGACGTCCAGCGGCGCTCTGGTAAACCGCACCAGGAGCTGGACCCTGAAGTACACATGAACATCGTGAGTAAACAAACTACAGACTGCAAACAAAGATGGCCGACGCGCCGCCAAAGAGTTTAGAAGCAAAAAGACAAAACTCTGGCCAATGTAGTAGTGTGTGTGTGTGTGTGTGTGTGTGTGTGTTTGTTAGACGGAGATCATCCAGCGGTGGCGTTACCCGGCGGAGGAACACGAGGTTCTGACGGAGGACGGGTACATCCTGACCGTCAACCGGATCCCACACGGACTCAAACACACCGCAGGTCAGACTGAGTCGTGATGAAGTATTTGTGCATCGTAGTATTTATGTACTTTTACAGTAGTCATAGTAACAGAGTACTGGTCGTGGTGTACAGGTGCGGGACCGGCGGTGTTCCTCCAACACGGCCTCCTGGCTGCCGGCAGCAACTGGATCACCAACCCGCCCAACTCCAGTCTGGGCTACGTGCTCGCCGACGCCGGCTACGATGTCTGGATCGGAAACAGCCGAGGAAACACCTGGTCCAGGAAACACCAGAACCTTAGACCGGACCAGGACGACTTCTGGAGGTTCAGGTACGCACACCTGTCTAACATCACAACACCTGCCTGACATCACAACACCTGTCTGACATCACATCACCTGTCTGACATCACAACACCTGCCTGACATCACCTCACCTGTCTGACATCACAACACCTGCCTGACATCACATCACCTGTCTGACATCACCTCACCTGTCTGACATCACCTCACCTGTCTGACATCACCTCACCTGTCTGACATCACAACACCTGTCTGACATCACAACTGTCTGACATCACAACACCTGTCTGACATCACAACACCTGTTTGACATCACAACACCTGTCTGACATCACAACACCTGTCTGACATCACAACACCTGTTTGACATCACAACACCTGTCTGACATCACCTCACCTGTCTGACATCACCTCACCTGTCTGACATCACAACTGTCTGACATCACAACACCTGTCTGACATCACCTCACCTGTCTGACATCACCTCACCTGTCTGACATCACAACACCTGTCTGACATCACCTCACCTGTCTAACATCACAACACCTGTTTGACATCATATCACCTGTCTGACATCACCTCACCTGTCTGACATCACCTCACCTGTCTGACATCACCTCACCTGTCTGACATCACAACTGTCTGACATCACAACACCTGTCTGACATCACCTCACCTGTCTGACATCACCTCACCTGTCTGACATCACCTCACCTGTCTGACATCACCTCACCTGTCTGACATCACAACACCTGTCTGACATCACATCACCTGCCTGACATCACAACACCTGCCTGACATCACCTCACCTGTCTAACATCACAACACCTGTCTGACATTACAACACCTGTCTAACATCACAACACTTGCCTGACATCACAACACCTGCCTGACATCACAACACCTGTCTGACATCACCTCACCTGTCTGACATCACCTCACCTGTCTGACATCACCTCACCTGTCTGACATCACAACACCTGTCTGACATCACAACACCTGTTTGACATCACAACACCTGTTTGACATCACAACACCTGTCTGACATCACAACACCTGTTTGACATCACAACACCTGTCTGACATCACCTCACCTGTCTGACATCACCTCACCTGTCTGACATCACAACTGTCTGACATCACAACACCTGTCTGACATCACCTCACCTGTCTAACATCACAACACCTGTTTGACATCATATCACCTGTCTGACATCACCTCACCTGTCTAACATCACCTCACCTGTCTGACATCACCTCACCTGTCTGACATCACAACTGTCTGACATCACAACACCTGTCTGACATCACCTCACCTGTCTGACATCACCTCACCTGTCTGACATCACAACACCTGTCTGACATCACCTCACCTGTCTAACATCACCTCACCTGTCTGACATCATATCACCTGTCTGACATCACCTGTGTGTGTGTGTGTGTGTGTGTGTGTGTGTGTGTGTAGTCATGATGAGATGGCTCTGAAGGACCTTCCAGCTGTTATAAACCACATCCTGAAGGTGACGGGTCAGGAGCAGATCTACTACATCGGACACTCTCAGGGAACCACGATAGGTAACACAGTACCTACTGCATGATAACTCGATGATATCACTCTGACACGTCTCTGTCTCTGTCTTCCCAGGATTCATAGCGTTCTCCGCGCTGCCAGAACTGGCCAGTAAGATCAAGCTATTCTTCGGTTTGGCTCCCGTAGCAACCGTCAGCTTCACCACCAGCCCCATGACCAAGCTGTCCGTCCTGCCCAACTTCCTCATCTGGGTACGATGCTAACGAGCTATTATCACATGACCTGCTAACGAGCTATCATCACATGAACTGCTAACTAGCTATCATCACATGACTTGCTAACGAGCTATCATCACCTGACCTGCTAACGAGCTATCATCACCTGACCTGCTAACTAGCTATCATCACATTACCTGCTAACGAGCTATCATCACCTGACCTGCTAACGAGCTATCATCACCTGACCTGCTAACGAGCTATCATCACCTTACCTGCTAACGAGCTATCATCACCTGACATGCTAACGAGCTATCATCACCTGACCTGCTAACGAGCTATCATCACCTGACCTGCTAACTAGCTATCATCACATTACCTGCTAACGAGCTATCATCACCTGACCTGCTAACGAGCTATCATCACCTGACCTGCTAACTAGCTATCATCACATGACCTGCTAACGAGCTATCATCACCTTACCTGCTAACGAGCTATCAACACCTGACCTGCTAACTAGCTATCATCAAACTGAGCAGCTCTATATTTACTTATTGAGTTGATTGATTGATTGATTGATTGGTTGATTGATTGATTGATTGATTGATTGATTTCCTTGCGTCTCCATCAGGACCTGTTTGGTAAGCAGGACTTCCTGCCTCAGAGTCACATGATCGAGTGGTTTGCGGAACACGTGTGTGCGAAGCAGCTGCTCAGCGAGTTGTGTGGGAACTTGTTCTTCGTCCTCTGTGGCTTCGACGAGAAAAACCTCAACCTGGTTCGTATTAAACACATTATAGATATGAAATATTATTGATCAGTTTACTGTCGATTAACAACAGAACTCATCTATTCATTCTTATAATTAACATGTTACATCACATGTTTATATATGAAGTAAAAATGTTTTATATATTTTAAAATATTAAAGTTCATATATTATACATTTTAAATAAAATCTGTTTGGATCAATAATATTTTTATATATTTATTCATATATTTATTATTTTTTAAATACTACAATATTTGTGGGATTCTGGGTTTTTAAACAGGAATATTATTATTAATGTTTTTAACTAAACGATCTTCACTCAAGGTCCACTTACTAGCCTTCTTGAGCTTTTGACCACATGTCACTGTTACTATGAATGGAGTCCATGTGGACCGCCCCAGATACTTATAGAGTTGTTCAGATATCGGTATCAGTGAGTCCACCAGTCTACGCACCGATCAGATACCATTATCTGTACTACAGTTACTACAGTCAGAGTACTACAGTACAGTATACATGAGCTGCAGATGTTCTGTAGGTTTTAATGAGTGTGTTAAACTTGAATTTTTTAATTTTTAACTTGCTAGTCACGGTCACCATCTTGATTTTTGGCACTGTCATCTTGTTTTTTGGCATTGTCATCTTGTTTTTTGGCGTTGTCATCTTGGTTTTTGGCATTGTCATCTTGTTTTTTGGCGTTGTCATCTTGATTTTTGGCTGCCTTATAGATAGAGTTGTTCTGATACCGATACCGATACCGGTATCGGGTATCGATGAGTCCACCAGTCTATGCACCAATCTGATACCATCATTTATTAACCCACAAAAGAAATCTACCAGTTTAACCAGAACTCAGTTCTTCTTCCTCTTCTCTGCTCCAGAGCCTTCTTTCACCCTGGAGGTATCATGGCTGCCACCGGCTACTACTGTTTCAGAGCAGAGAAGAAGAACTGACTGCAGGTAGTTTGGGTGATAACAAACGACAACAGCAGAGTGGTGCTGGTGGAGAGTGGAACGGTATCGGCAAAGAGTTTAGAAGCAAAGAGACGAAACTCCGGTGTGTTTTTTTGACAAAAGCCGCTGCAGCCATTTTGGACCAACTTCTGTTATGATTGGACGTTATATAAAAATAAATAGAATAGAATAGTAAAAAACCAAGATGACAACGCCAAAATCAAAATCAAGGCTTCAAAATGTCAGTCTATCTAGCTAGCATCTTCAGTGTTTCCTTGTTTCCAGACTCGGATTCCGGTCTACACCGAACACTGTCCTGCTGGGACCTCGGTCCAGAACATGGTCCACTGGGCCCAGGTAACAAACACACACACACACACACACACACACACACACACACACACACACACACACACACACACTGTCTTCCTGTACTAGTGAGGACCTTCACTGACCTGCTGTCGTTGTCTTCAGGCGGTTCACGGAGGGAAGCTGATGGCGTTTGACTTTGGATCCGCAGGAAACAAGAAGCACTACAACCAGGTGAGACTCTACCTGAGACTCACCAGAGTCCAGTTCTGGATCAGTTCTTAGAGGTGGATTTACTGTATCACTGACTCTACCTGTCTCTGTGTGTCCTCCATGCGTCCCGTCCTCAGTCCACTCCCCCTCAGTATAACGTCCAGGACATGAAGGTTCCCACCGCTCTGTTTTCAGGGGGACACGATACGCTGTCGGACCCCAAAGACGTGGCTGTCCTCCTCACTCAGGTGAGTCCTCTGATTCAACGAGGTCACGATGACGTCTGTAAATTCAGGAAAAATAGTAATCTTAGGAATATTCTACGAATTATTAATTATTATTAATAGTGATAAATGGACCTGTCTGTCCACCTGTCTGTCTGTGTGCAGGTGTCTAACCTGGTCTACCATCAGCACATTGACCACTGGGACCATCTGGACTTTATTTGGGGTCTTGACGCTCCTGAGCAGATGTTTCCATCCATCCTGAAGCTGCTGCAGGAACACCAGTAGAGACACTGTGATGATGTACACATCTGTACTACAGTTACTACAGTCAGAGTACTACAGTACAGTATACATGAGCAGCAGATGTTCTGCAGGTTTTAATGAGTGTGTTAAACTTGAATTTTTTAATTTTTAACTTGCTAAACTAAGATGGTGACCATGGTAAACATTATACCTGTATACCTGACATTTTGAAGCCTCGATTTTGATTTTAGTCGTCACCATCTTGTTTTTTGGCGTTGTCATCTTGATTTTTGGCCGCCGCCATCTTGGTTTTTGGCCGTCGCCATTTTGGTTTTTGGCTGTCACCATCTTGGATTTTTGCAACCAGAAGAGACACGAGAGGGTGGAGCTAAGTATAACTCAACGCTGAATAAGATATTTTCAGGCGAACAAATTGTTACAATTAACTTTGATGAAGTGAAATCACGCTGTGATTAAAGGGTTAACGTTGTAAGATGAAAACACGGACAACTCCCAGACCGGACAACGCCGTGGTAGCGACCTGTCAATCAGCAGGTAGCCCCGCCCTAAAGCATCCCCTGCTTTATGGTCTATCTGACTCTAAATGGGACCATCATTTACTAAATGAACATCATGCTGTATGAAGAAGACTTGAAACATAAACTCATGTTTACAATGTTTACTGAGGTCATACATCAAGAGAGAAGTAGAAGCTCATTTTCTCATAGACTTCTATAAAACCAGAATCTAACTTTTATGCTTCTTTTTTAAGTTTATACCTGTTGTTTCCCAACAAGTCTGATTTGTATTGTTTTTAATTAAACCACCATGTGACCAGCTGGAACAGAGTCACATGTTTTTATTCTCATGTCTTTCAGCTTCCCTCCATGTTTTTTTAAATGATTTTTCAACTTGTAGTCTTTAAAATGATTTCTGTAACATTTTTAATCTGCTGTATTTCTTCCAAATATAAACCAATGAAACACAATGACATGTTTTATTAATGACCAAGTTTATTTTGAAATAAAGAAAATGTGAATTTGGAATGTAGAACTTGATTTGTATGTTACACTATCTACAGACAGATTCATGTGTTCAGATCGTTTCGCTTTCTCCGCTCTTATTCAACTTTGATTTCTGTTTTGTCTTAAAAAAAAATAATTATTACATTTGACTATTCTTTGAGTGTTTGTGCTAAGTTAGGCTAACGTTGTTGTGTTTGTGCTAAGCTAGGCTAATGTTGTTAGCAGTTGAACTAGACCAGAGAGGCGTCACTGACTCTTCCTCAGCATGAGGACAATCTTCTTGAACTTTAGTCTGGTGGCGATGTCCAGCGGCGTCTCTCCGTCCTGAAGAAGAGGAAGAAGAGGAAGTTGATCATCAGATCACAGGAGGCTGATGTGACTCGTGGTGCGTTGGTGTGACTCGTGGTGCGTTGATGTGACTCGTGGTGCGTTGGTGTGACTCGTGGTGCGTTGGTGTGACTCGTGGTGCGTTGATGTGACTCGTGGTGCGTTGGTGTGACTCGTGGTGCGTTGGTGTGTTGGTGTGACTCGTGGTGCGTTGGTGTGACTCGTGGTGCGTTGGTGTGACTTATGGTGCGTTGGTGTGACTCGTGGTGCGTTGGTGTGTTGGTGTGACTCGTGGTGCGTTGGTGTGACTCGTGGTGCGTTGGTGTGACTCGTGGTGCGTTGGTGTGACTCGTGGTGCGTTGATGTGACTCGTGGTGCGTTGGTGTGACTCGTGGTGCGTTGGTGTGACTCGTGGTGCGTTGGTGTGACTCGTGGTGCGTTGGTGTGACTCGTGGTGCGTTGGTGTGTTGGTGTGACTCGTGGTGCGTTGGTGTGACTCGTGGTGCGTTGGTGTGACTTATGGTGCGTTGGTGTGACTCGTGGTGCGTTGGTGTGTTGGTGTGACTCGTGGTGCGTTGGTGTGACTCGTGGTGCGTTGGTGTGACTCGTGGTGCGTTGGTGTGACTCGTGGTGCGTTGGTGTGACTCGTGGTGCGTTGGTGTGACTCGTGGTGCGTTGATGTGACTCGTGGTGTGTTGGTGTGACTCGTGATGCGTTGGTGTGTTGGTGTGACTCGTGGTGCGTTGGTGTGACTCGTGGTGCGTTGGTGTGACTTATGGTGCGTTGGTGTGACTCGTGGTGCGTTGGTGTGACTCGTGGTGCGTTGGTGTGACTTGTGGTGCGTTGGTGTGACTCGTGGTGCGTTGGTGTGACTCGTGGTGCGTTGATGTGACTCGTGGTGCGTTGGTGTGACTCGTGGTGCGTTGGTGTGTTGGTGTGACTCGTGGTGCGTTGTGTGACTCGTGGTGCGTTGGTGTGACTCGTGGTGCGTTGATGTGACTCGTGCGTTGGTGTGACTCGTGGTGCGCGTTGATGTGACTCGTGGTGCGTTGGTGTGACTCGTGGTGCGTTGGTGTGACTCGTGGTGCGTTGGTGTGACTCGTGGTGCGTTGTGTGACTCGTGGTGCGTTGGTGTGACTCGTGGTGCGTTGGTGTGACTCGTGGTGCGTTGTGTGACTCGTGGTGCGTTGGTGTGACTCGTGGTGCGTTGGTGTGACTCGTGGTGCGTTGATGTGACTCGTGCGTTGGTGTGACTCGTGGTGCGCGTTGATGTGACTCGTGGTGCGTTGGTGTGACTCGTGGTGCGTTGGTGTGACTCGTGGTGCGTTGATGTGACTCGTGCATTGGTGTGACTCGTGGTGCGTTGGTGTGACTTATGGTGCGTTGGTGTGACTCGTGGTGCGTTGGTGTGACTCGTGGTGCGTTGATGTGACTCGTGGTGCGTTGGTGTGACTCGTGGTGCGTTGGTGTGTTGGTGTGACTCGTGGTGCGTTGTGTGACTCGTGGTGCGTTGGTGTGACTCGTGGTGCGTTGATGTGACTCGTGCGTTGGTGTGACTCGTGGTGCGCGTTGATGTGACTCGTGGTGCGTTGGTGTGACTCGTGGTGCGTTGGTGTGACTCGTGGTGCGTTGGTGTGATCGTGTGAGCTCGTGGTGCGTTGTGTGACTCGTGGTGCGTTGGTGTGACTCGTGGTGCGTTGGTGTGACTCGTGGTGCGTTGTGTGACTCGTGGTGCGTTGGTGTGACTCGTGGTGCGTTGGTGTGACTCGTGGTGCGTTGATGTGACTCGTGCGTTGGTGTGACTCGTGGTGCGCGTTGATGTGACTCGTGGTGCGTTGGTGTGACTCGTGGTGCGTTGGTGTGACTCGTGGTGCGTTGATGTGACTCGTGCATTGGTGTGACTCGTGGTGCGTTGATGTGACTCGTGGTGCGTTGATGTGACTCGTGGTGCGTTGGTGTGACTCGTGGTGCGTTGGTGTGACTCGTGGTGCGTTGATGTGACTCGTGGTGCGTTGGTGTGACTCGTGGTGCGTTGATGTGACTCGTGGTGCGTTGGTGTGACTCGTGGTGCGCGTTGATGTGACTCGTGGTGCGTTGGTGTGACTCGTGGTGCGTTGATGTGACTCGCGGTGCGTTGGTGTGACTCGTGGTGCGTTGATGTGACTCGTGGTTTGTTGGTGTGACTCGTGGTGCGTTGGTGTGTTGGTGTGACTCGTGGTGCGTTGGTGTGACTCGTGGTGCGTTGGTGTGACTCGTGGTGCGTTGGTGTGACTCGTGGTGCGTTGGTGTGTTGGTGTGACTCGTGGTGCGTTGGTGTGACTTATGGTGCGTTGGTGTGACTCGTGGTGCGTTGGTGTGACTTATGGTGCGTTGGTGTGACTCGTGGTGCGTTGGTGTGACTCGTGGTGCGCGTTGATGTGACTCGTGGTGCGTTGGTGTGACTCGTGGTGCGTTGATGTGACTCGTGGTGCGTTGGTGTGACTCGTGGTGCGTTGATGTGACTCGTGGTTTGTTGGTGTGACTCGTGGTGCGTTGGTGTGTTGGTGTGACTCGTGGTGCGTTGGTGTGACTCGTGGTGCGTTGGTGTGTTGGTGTGACTCGTGGTGCGTTGGTGTGACTCGTGGTGCGTTGGTGTGACTTATGGTGCGTTGGTGTGACTCGTGGTGCGTTGATGTGACTCGTGGTGCGTTGGTGTGACTCGTGGTGCGTTGGTGTGACTCGTGGTGCGTTGATGTGACTCGTGGTGCGTTGGTGTGACTCGTGGTGCGTTGATGTGACTCGTGGTGCGTTGGTGTGACTCGTGGTGCGCGTTGATGTGACTCGTGGTGCGTTGGTGTGACTCGTGGTGCGTTGGTGTGACTCGTGGTGCGTTGGTGTGACTCGTGGTGCGTTGATGTGACTCGTGGTTTGTTGGTGTGACTCGTGGTGCGTTGGTGTGTTGGTGTGACTCGTGGTGCGTTGGTGTGACTCGTGGTGCGTTGGTGTGACTCGTGGTGCGTTGGTGTGACTCGTGGTGCGTTGGTGTGACTCGTGGTGCGTTGGTGCGTTGGTGTGACTCGTGGTGCGTTGGTGTGACTTATGGTGCGTTGGTGTGACTCGTGGTGCGTTGGTGTGACTTATGGTGCGTTGGTGTGACTCGTGGTGCGTTGGTGTGACTCGTGGTGCGCGTTGATGTGACTCGTGGTGCGTTGGTGTGACTCGTGGTGCGTTGATGTGACTCGCGGTGCGTTGGTGTGACTCGTGGTGCGTTGATGTGACTCGTGGTTTGTTGGTGTGACTCGTGGTGCGTTGGTGTGTTGGTGTGACTCGTGGTGCGTTGGTGTGACTCGTGGTGCGTTGGTGTGTTGGTGTGACTCGTGGTGCGTTGGTGTGACTCGTGGTGCGTTGGTGTGACTTATGGTGCGTTGGTGTGACTCGTGGTGCGTTGGTGTGACTCGTGGTGCGTTGGTGTGACTCGTGGTGCGTTGGTGTGACTCGTGGTGCGTTGGTGTGACTCGTGGTGCGTTGGTGTGACTCGCGGTGCGTTGGTGTGACTCGTGGTGCGTTGGTGTACGTACCTTGTTCTGGATGTTGGGGTCAGCGTTTCTCTCCAGCAGCAGAGGAACCAGACGCTGACTCTTCCTCTGACAGACGTAATGAAGAGCCGTGTTTCCCTTCTGCACAGAACACATATATATAAAACACATATATAAAATACAAATATGTAAAATATATAAAACGTAAAATATATAAAGCAAAATACACAAAACGTGAAATATATAAAATATATCAAACATGAAATATACAAAAAATATAATATATAAAACAAAATACATATAGAAGTATATACTGTAGTAGTATAGAGGTATATACTGTAGTAGTATAGAGGTATATACAGTAGTAGTATAGAGGTATATACAGTAGTAATATAGAGGTATATACTGTAGTAGTATAGAGGTATATACAGTAGTAGTATAGAAGTATATACTGTAGTAGTATAGAGGTATATACAGTAGTAGTATAGAGGTATATACAGTAGTAATATAGAGGTATATACTGTAGTAGTATAGAGGTATATACAGTAGTAGTATAGAAGTATATACTGTAGTAGTATAGAGGTATATACAGTAGTAGTATAGAGGTATATACAGTAGTAATATAGAGGTATATACTGTAGTAGTATAGAGGTATATACAGTAGTAGTATAGAAGTATATACTGTAGTAGTATAGAAGTATATACTGTAGTAGTATAGAGGTATATACAGTAGTAGTATAGAGGTATATACAGTAGTAATATAGAGGTATATACTGTAGTAGTATAGAAGTATATACTGTAGTAGTATAGAGGTATATACAGTAGTAGTATAGAAGTATATACTGTAGTAGTATAGAAGTATATACTGTAGTAGTATAGAGGTATATACTGTAGTAGTATAGAGGTATATACAGTAGTAGTATAGAAGTATATACTGTAGTAGTATAGAAGTATATACTGTAGTAGTATAGAGGTATATACAGTAGTAGTTCCTGTTCAGAGTGAGGTGTTGGTTCTGACTCATTGTGACTGAATGCGACTTGACTTGTTGAGTTTAGTAGAAAAATAAAGAAGTTTTAAAGCGTCTCAGAGGAGGAAACCAGAAACACCAGTTTCCTGTTAGAGACTGTAGGAGCCAAATATTAAGAAAGGAGTAGTTGAATTCCTTATTATAAGAGAAGCATTAGGTTGACAGTAATTGGTATTTTTGCCACATGTGGCCAACCACAGCATTGAATTGTTTATAAATTTGGCACCAGTTGATGCCGTCATCCTGATTTAGTATCAGCTGTGGAGAGCGCAGCTGTTTAAGGACGCCAAGAGCCGAAATAGTTTTTTAACGGGCTTTAATATAGTTTGTTCATTTCAATAAGACAAAGTTTAAGTTAATCTTTTTACTTTACTTTAGGTTGCCGCGGCATATCCCGTTTTGGGTTGTTTGGGTTGGTTTATATAGTTTAACACACACGCACACACACACACACAAAGGCTGCAAATCAATCATATGCATCCAATGACAGAAAGGACATCTAACCGTGAGTAAACCCATGAATGAGCGCAACTTTATTTAGTAGATGCCTTGTTGACACGTTTTCTTGGCGAAAGAAATATGGCTTAGAATAGAAATTAGAAGGAAGCCATAATAGAGACTACTACTGACTCCTACACTGACTCCTTCACTGACTCCTACACTGACTCCTTCACTGACTCCTTCACTGACTCCTTCACTGACTCCTACACTGACTCCTTCACTGACTCCTACACTGACTCCTTCACTGACTCCTTCACTAACTCCTTCACTGACTCCTACACTGACTCCTTCACTGACTCCTACACTGACTCCTTCACTGACTCCTACACTGACTCCTTCACTGACTCCTTCACTGACTCCTACACTGACTCCTTCACTGACTCCTACACTGACTCCTTCACTGACTCCTACACTGACTCCTACACTGACTCCTTCACTGACTCCTTCACTGACTCCTACACTGACTCCTACACTGACTCCTTCACTGACTCCTTCATTGACTCCTTCACTAACTCCTTCACTGAGTCCTTCACTGTCTCCTTCACTGACTCCTACACTGACTCCTTCACTGTCTCCTTCGCTAACTCCTTCACTGAGTCCTTCACTGACTCCTTCACTGACTCCTACACTGACTCCTTCACTGACTCCTACACTGACTCCTTCACTGACTCCTTCACTGACTCCTTCACTAACTCCTTCACTGACTCCTACACTGACTCCTACACTGACTCCTTCACTGACTCCTACACTGACTCCTTCACTGACTCCTACACTGACTCCTTCACTGACTCCTTCATTGACTCCTTCACTAACTCCTTCACTGAGTCCTTCACTGTCTCCTTCACTGACTCCTACACTGACTCCTTCACTGTCTCCTTCGCTAACTCCTACACTGAGTCCTTCACTGACTCCTTCACTGACTCCTACACTGACTCCTTCACTGACTCCTACACTGACTCCTTCACTGACTCCTTCACTGACTCCTTCACTGACTCCTACACTGACTCCTACACTGACTCCTTCACTGACTCCTACACTGACTCCTTCACTGACTCCTTCACTGACTCCTTCACTGACTCCTTCATTGACTCCTTCACTAACTCCTTCACTGAGTCCTTCACTGTCTCCTTCACTGACTCCTACACTGACTCCTTCACTGTCTCCTTCGTTAACTCCTTCACTGAGTCCTTCACTGTCTCCTTCACTGACTCCTTCACTGACTCCTACACTGACTCCTTCACTGAGTCAAAACACATAAATAAAAAAGTCCGTTAGCTTGATGCTAAGTGTGAACATCTCTGATCACAGGATGTTAAGTTTTGACTCACGTAGTCGACAGCGTCGACGTTGACGCTGCTGCTCAGCACCGCCTCCATCAGAGACACACTCTGCCTCTGCTTCTGTAACTACAACACAAACACATTATTAATACACTTATATATTCAACTGATTCTACCAAGTCATTCTGTGGCCTCCGTATCAACGGCTCAGACAGGACCACGTTAATACAGCGGTTAATAAACTCACTAACGAGCTAGCTAAGTGAGCGTTAGCGAGCTAACGAGCTAGCTAAGTGACCGTTAACGAGCTAACAAGCTAGCTAAGTGAGCGTTAACGAGCTAACGAGCTAGCTAAGTGACCGTTAACGAGCTAACGAGCTAGCTAAGTGACCGTTAACGAGCTAACGAGCTAGCTAAGTGAGCGTTAGCGAGCTAACAAGCTAGCTAAGTGACCGTTAACGAGCTAACGAGCTAGCTAAGTGACCGTTAACGAGCTAACAAGCTAGCTAAGTGACCGTTAACGAGCTAACGAGCTAGCTAAGTGAGCGTTAACGAGCTAACGAGCTAGCTAAGTGACCGTTAACGAGCTAACGAGCTAGCTAAGTGAGCGTTAGCGAGCTAACAAGCTAGCTAAGTGACCGTTAACGAGCTAACGAGCTAGCTAAGTGACCGTTAACGAGCTAACGAGCTAGCTAAGTGACCGTTAACGAGCTAACGAGCTAGCTAAGTGAGCGTTAACGAGCTAACGAGCTAGCTAAGTGAGCGTTAGCGAGCTAACGAGCTAGCTAAGTGAGCGTTAACGAGCTAACGAGCTAGCTAAGTGACCGTTAACGAGCTAACGAGCTAGCTAAGTGAGCGTTAGCGAGCTAACAAGCTAGCTAAGTGACCGTTAACGAGCTAACGAGCTAGCTAAGTGACCGTTAACGAGCTAACAAGCTAGCTAAGTGACCGTTAACGAGCTAACGAGCTAGCTAAGTGAGCGTTAGCGAGCTAACAAGCTAGCTAAGTGACAGTTAACGAGCTAACGAGCTAGCTAAGTGAGCGTTAACGAGCTAACAAGCTAGCTAAGTGACCGTTAACGAGCTAACGAGCTAGCTAAGTGACCGTTAACGAGCTAACGAGCTAGCTAAGTGAGCGTTAACGAGCTAACGAGCTAGCTAAGTGAGCGTTAACGAGCTAACGAGCTAGCTAAGTGAGCGTTAGCGAGCTAACGAGCTAGCTAAGTGACCGTTAACGAGCTAACGAGCTAGCTAAGTGACCGTTAACGAGCTAACGAGCTAGCTAAGTGAGCGTTAGCGAGCTAACAAGCTAGCTAAGTGACCGTTAACGAGCTAACGAGCTAGCTAAGTGAGCGTTAGCGAGCTAACGAGCTAGCTAAGTGACCGTTAACGAGCTAACGAGCTAGCTAAGTGAGCGTTAACGAGCTAACGAGCTAGCTAAGTGAGCGTTAACGAGCTAACGAGCTAGCTAAGTGAGCGTTAGCGAGCTAACGAGCTAGCTAAGTGACCGTTAACGAGCTAACGAGCTAGCTAAGTGAGCGTTAGCGAGCTAACAAGCTAGCTAAGTGACCGTTAACGAGCTAACGAGCTAGCTAAGTGACCGTTAACGAGCTAACGAGCTAGCTAAGTGAGCGTTAACGAGCTAACGAGCTAGCTAAGTGACCGTTAACGAGCTAACGAGCTAGCTAAGTGACCGTTAACGAGCTAACGAGCTAGCTAAGTGACCGTTAACGAGCTAACGAGCTAGCTAAGTGAGCGTTAGCGAGCTAACAAGCTAGCTAAGTGACCGTTAACGAGCTAACGAGCTAGCTAAGTGAGCGTTAGCGAGCTCGTTAGCTTGAGGATCTTAATTGTCCGTCTTCAGTGAACTAAACTAAACTAACAGAGATCGTACCATGAGGAAGTATCCGAGCAGCAGGATGGGCATCAGGATGGTGACCAGGAGATAATCCAGC